>OY728143.1:933066203-933658703 GCA_963277665.1 Viscum album | reverse complement strand
ACTATATAACACCATATTAAAAATAAAATAGTTATTAAAATATAAATGTGACCTCTTTCTTTTCTTTAAATAAAATTTTATAAATGTCATAAACTCATTCAAATTGGCCAAAAATCATAAATAAATTCATGTCATGAAAATAAGTTTATTAATTTTAAAATGGATACTTATATTCTTTCATAACCTTTATTTATCCACATGTGTAAAGGTAAGATATATTTAAGACAAATGAAGTGACCTTGTGTGATTCTCTATATTTTAAATAATATAAAAGTCATTATCTTGGAAAAGTGTTCATTAAATAACTAAAATTAGAACCTATGGTGTTAATGGTATAATATAAATCATAAAATTGAATTTTGGAAAGTTTTAGCAGAATTTTGTAATCCTAATCATATTATTTTTACCCTAATTTACCCTATTTATCATTAATTGTGGTAACAAAAAATTACCAAAGTTACTATTCATATTGGCAAAAAATAAGTGTTTACTATTTAATAAATTTTGGACTTATGAATCCAAAATATTAAATCCATTTTTGAAAATTCATAATACATTAGTGTAAAAATTTAATTTTAAATTAAACTTATACAGTGGAACTAAAAATAGTTTTTTTGAAAATGAATTATTAAGCCCAAAAATGTACTTATAACAAAATAATGTATAATGATGAAGTAAATTAGATTATTTAAAACTAAATGTTATTTAATTTACATTAGGATGAAATTCAAATCAGAAATATAATTTTAATATTATGAAATTTATTGTTTTATAAAAATTGGTATTTTTCACCATTTAATGGAAAATAAATATTTTTAGAAAAATACAAAAAATTAACCCTCATAAAATTTTTAAATTAAGGTTATAAAAATTAAGTTTTTTTTCAATATAATTTATAAATGTTTCAAAATTTAGTTATAATACATGAACGTGATTGAAAGGCAATATAATTTATAAAAGTGCCAAAATTTAGTTTTAAGACATGCACCTCATTGAAAGGAAGTAAAACCACCTTTAGAAAAATATATCATTTTCATGTATAAAATTAGATTTAATCTTTTCTTATTCCTATAATTTTTTTGGAAGAACCTAATAATATTTGATCAAATATATAATATTAAAATTTCATAATATGGTTAATACTATTCATTCCTTCCAATCTAATGGCTAGGTTATAACGTCACATTTTAAATAGTATATCATGGTTTTGAAACCAGTGTTGCATGAAACATAAGATACCGAAGATGTAAAATTTAAAACAGAGATACCATAAAATATTAGGGTTTTTAAAGATAATAATAAACATAAGAAAACATCCCTAAATTTTGGTAATGTATAGATTAAGAGGTTTCTAAGAAAATAAATCCCTCTCTAGATACTACAAGTAACCTTGGATCAGGTACAGTTGTACCTAGTGGTAATATCCTTGAAAAGGGCACATTGAGATAGACTTTATCATCACCTAGTACACAACTATGGGCCTAGTTGCACACCTGGTTTGACATTCTTGAGGGATATTTTTTAGTAACTTCTTAAGCACATTATGAACTATTATTAAGGGAACAAAAAGCACCCATAATATTTTATATTAGGAAATAAATAATGGGTTGATTCCTAGAAATTATTAGGTTTAAGAATATATAGATTATCCCCTTAAATGTTTATGGTTTCCCCATTATGTGATTAGTAGTTTAAATATACATATCACAATTTTTCCCTTTATTTTTTATTCAATGGATAGAAATAGGAGAAACTAAGTCAAAAACAAAATTTAGGGGAAATGTGATGAATTACCAAATGAGATTCCCAACCTAATGGTAGGTGGTGTTAGTAACTTCATAACAATATTTTCATAAGTAACTCAATTTTTGAAGAGAAACATGAATCAGGAGTAAAACCCAAATCCCCCCAAGACAGACCATGTTGTAATTGAGAAATTTATGCGACAAAGGCCCCTGAATTTCATTGGATATACTGATCCCTTAATCTTGAAGAAATGGATCAAATTTAATGAAAATATAATCTCCATAATTTAATGATTTAATCTAGTGAAGTTTGTGCTATAAGTTTATTATATGTAAGGAAAAGTTGATCAACACTGGGCTTTTGTAAAAAATATAAAGCTTGAGGAAGATATTGAAGTGATGGATTGAAAGAAATTATAATTTTTTTTCATAAAATATTTCTCTCACTCTCTTAAACTTAAAATAGAGATGAATTTTATTATCCTTAAGTGAATATAAAATGCATTCATCAATATGCCTCCTACTTTTTCATCTCACATAAAATTAAAGTTGACTACTTTTTTAGTGGCCAAAAGCCGAATCAAAGAATATATTGTGTGATTTTTTTTACTTTAATTACTATAAGGAAATTTTCTAATGTTCCCTCATATTTAAAATGGAGATAATAAAATATCAAGCGTCTAACAGGTCTAAATATTGTAAGTGGAGAAAATATTTTAATCCTGGTATTCCAATGGAGAAAAATCACAGTGGAAATAAATTCCAGAATCCCACTTTTCAAAAGTGTGGGGAAAATCATCCCAAGAATTACCTAAAGGGGATAATGAAATTATTTAGGTGTGACAAGTAAGGTTCCCAAAATAGTTATTGATTATGGGAGAAAACCAATAATTTGATGGATAAAATGGAATTCTCTAGTCAACCCTCATATTATTGTACAATTTCTCAACTATAAGGAATAATAAAAATATGTAAATAAATGCAGTAAGACAAGGTTTTTGATGATAATTAATGAAAAAACCACAAAGGCCTAATGAGGAAGGGTGAACTTACACCCTCAAAAATTATGAGGTGGATTCAGATAACAAAGTGGTGAGAGGTATTATAGTTATTCATTCAAGGATAGTGAATATATTATTTGACTCTGGTTCTATGTATTTATTCATATCTTCTAAGTTTAGTATAACTATTCAAACTCCAACTCAAAAAATAGAAGTTGATTTATTAGTGAAGATAAAAAATGGGTCAATTGTTGCATCCCAAGAATATAAATCATATCCTATTAAAATTTATGGAAAACATTTCCCAAAAAACCTTGTGATACTTCCTTTATCATAATTCAATGGTATTCTTGTTATGGATTGTATTTCTTTATATAGATCCAATATAAACTATAGAGAGAAAGAAATCACCTTATATATGAAAAATCACCCTCTGATTCTATACAAGTGAAAGAAAGAGGATATAACTACTTTGGTATCATCATCACAATCATGGACATTATAGCTTTATGATAATACATATCTAGCTCATATGATTGAGACTAAAGAAAATATCATCCTTGACGACATAACCATTGTAAGTGAACTCATGGATGTGTTTGATAAATAATTTCCTAGTCTTCCTCCAAAATGAGAGGTTGAGTTCTCAATAAAACTTATACTTGGATATTTTACAATATATAAGACTCTATATAGAATGGGAATTTTTGAAACTGATGATCCAAAGAAACAATTATTGGTGAATCTAGATAAAGGGTTTATACACTAAAGTTTTTCACCATGGGGTGCACCAATCCTTTATTTATAAAAAGGACTTGTCAATGAACATCCACATCAATTATCATGAGATCAATAAGGTCAAAATAAAGATAAACTATCCTTATTTGACATATTGATGACTTATTCGATTAGATATATGGATCCAAATACTTATCTAAGGTGGATCTTCGGTCAAGATATTACTAAGTAAAGTGTAATAAGGAAGATATCCCCATGATTTATTTTCATACAATTTATGAGCCCTATGAGTTCAAAATGATTCCTTTTAGACTCAATCCAAAAAACATCATGGACATGAAAAATAGAGTCTTTAGGGATTACCCTGATAAATTTTTAGTAATATTTACAGTTGATATTCTTATCTACTCCAAAAGTAAGGAGGAACATGAGGAGCATTTGAATGTTGTACTAAAAATTTTATAAAAGGAAAATTATTTTTATGGTATATTAAATGAGATTATTTTATGGAGAAATTAACCATATTATGGATTGATATAACCTTAAAAGGGATATATAAGGACCCTTAAGAAATAGAGGAAATTAAAGGATAGTTCAGACCAATCCTTATAAGAGATATCCATAGTTTCCTTGGTTTAGCTAGGTAATATCATCGATTTGTGATGAAATTATCACAATTATAAATCCAACTAACCAAGATAACTTAGAAGGGGGTTAAGTTTGTATAGAATAATAAATGAAAATAAATCTTTAAAGATATAAAGAAGAGGATAATCATTATACCTGTGCTCACATTACCCACCAATGGGGAAAGATTTGGGGTATATAACGATGCATCCAAAAATGGACTGAGTAGTGTACTCATGAAATATGGAGAAGTGATAGCATATTCCTACCACAAATTAAATATTAATGAGTAGAACTACCTTAAACATGATATGTAATTGAATTTAGAAATATTTATGTCGAAGATATGGAGATATTATCTCTACGAATAGAAGTTTGAATGATATACGGATCAATAAGTCCTCAGGTATATATTGGCACAAAAGGAGATCAATATTTGAAATGAATGTGGTTAGGGATGATCAAGGATTATGACTGTTCAAACCATTACCATACTGGGAAGGATAAAAAATTGGCTGATGTTATGAATAGAATGAATCCTATGACCCTATCTATGGTGAGGATTGCAAGGGATCCAATCTTTTGGGACATAAAACAGATGGTCATGAGAATAATAAAAGGATCTTCATTATACCTTGCTCAAATAACTTTTCAACCATCCATTATTGAGAGGATTAAGGAGGCCAAGAAATATGATGATGTTATACTAAAAAAGATAACGAATATTAAAGAGTTTAAAATTTCTAAAGATGGAGTTATATGGTTTAGAACTCGAATATGCATCCCATTAAACCATAACTGAAAATGGAACTTCTGCATTATGAGCATATCTCACACTTCTCTATTATTACATGAATCAGTAAGACGTATATATATCTGAACCCAAAATTATAGTCAGATAATATGAAGATTGATGTTGTGGAATTTTTATCTCGGTGCTTGGTATGCCAACAAGTCAAGGAAAAATGACAGAATTCCAAGGGTATGGTTCAACCATTACCCATAACAGTTTGAAAGTGGGAATACATAACCATGGATCTCATCATAGGACTCCCCAAGATAGCTAAAGGAAATAAATCCATTTGGTTGGTAGTTGATTTCCTTACTAAGTCAGTTAATTTCCTTTCCATCAAATAATACTTCACTATTAACCAACCCACTAAATTATATATAAGGGAAGTTGTAAAAAAGAATGGAGTTCCACTCTCTATTGTATCTGATTGAGATCCTAGGGATACCTTGAGGTTTTGGAGAATCCTTCAGAAAGCGTTGGATATAGAACTGATCTTCAAAACTTCTTATCACCCTCATACGAATGGTCAATATGAGATAAACATTCAAAATATATAGGATATGTTGATATCATATTAAATGGATTTGAATGTATGATGGGATAAAAACCTTCCCCTAGTGGATTTCTCATAAAATAACAGTTCCCATTCAAGCATTCAAATGGAACCTTATGAGAATCTATATGAGAAGAGGTTTTAGACTCCATCATAATGAAATGAAGCTGAAGAGTAGAAGTGGATGGGTCCTAATATTATACAAGAAATTAAATATAATGTTCAAACCATTCAAAATCCTATGAAATTCACAAAAACCCGACTGAAAAGCTATGTAGAAAATCATCAATGAGACTTGGAGTTTGAGGTTGAAGATAAGGCGTTCCATCATATATCATCATGGAATAAATTTATGTGGTTTTAAATAAGGGAAATATTATTCAAATATATATTCATTTATTTTAGACCCTTTATTTCATTAGATCTATGGATAATCAAAAATCACTCCCACTGAACCTATCTTAAGTGCATGATGTGTGCCATGTATACCTATTAAGGAAGTACATACCATACCCATAACATGTACTAAATCTAGAGGTGGTCCCATTGGATAATGATATTTAATATTAAGAATATCCTGTGAAGATCTTATATCATATAGGTAAAGTTCTACGAAACAAGACGACTCTCCTGGTCAATGTAATGTGGTAGAACTACAAGTTTGAGGAAGTAACTTGGGAACTCGAAGAGTTGATGAAATATCAGTAGCGTTATCTATTTTAATGTATGAAATTAAAATTTAAATGATGAAATCTCTTAAGGTGGAATAATGTAATGATATGAATTTTTATACATTAAATTACCTTTTTTAATTGAGTGAATGCCTTATTAAGAAATGAAATTATAGAAAACACATGCACTGCTTTGGTTATTTTGGACTGTTATAAGTTATATCCTTTCAGATTTTAAATACCATTAAAAATAATAACCATTAATAGTATAGCTATTATATAGTTATTATATAATTATTATATATATAGGGTTATAATAAATTCAATTGATATTGGTAAAGGAAGCGATAAACTTGACTAGTAGGATCTTATCTTATGAATCCCATTTATCTGATAATTTGAGGTGGATATAATCCCTGAGATTTTACCTTGACCAAGAACAAGTTGAGATTAAATAACTAAATCATTAGAAAACTAGTTTATGGGGGAAGTTCAAGATCATCAAGATCACAACCCATACCATGTTTGTCAAACCACACCAAGAAAATCTCAACATCACAAATCTTAAACTTATAGAATTCAATTGTATAATAAAGGGCTCTATATCTAGACCCTAATAATATAAATTTGTATGTTTTTATAATTATTATAATTACCTTTTATTATTTTATAATTATTAAATAGTAACTTTCATAAAAATTAGATATTGATATGATGAAGCATAAACTCTATTTTTATTAAATAAATAGTTATAATGAAGATTCTATTTTGATGAATTCAATTTTTTTTAATTAAGTTATATTTTAATAAAATATTATTATTAAATAATTCTTATAAATTATAACTAATAATATGATTTTATGGATTCAAATTTAAATTTTTAAGGGTTAGAAAACTATTATTGTAAAAAAACTAGCAATTTTCAATAAATTAGGATTTTTGATTTAAAATATTAAATTATAATATTTAGAGAATTATTTTGATAAAATATAATATTTTTGAAATGACCAGGTTAAAATTATCCAATATTTATTTTTTCACAATTTTATGTGACATTCGAATTTTTGGGTAAAAATTAAATACGGTATAAATATAAGGTATGTATAATGACATCATAATGAACCAAAAGTGATGTAATATATACCATAAATGGTATCCACAAAAAAATAAATATTTTACCTTTAAAATAATGTACTTTCTAGTTATTTATATATTTTATAAATCCTTAATGAATTATCCAAAAACCTATATTATATTTTATGGTTTTAAAATCAATTATCTATAAAAAGGACTCAATTCCACATCACCAAGGCAATTATTTTAAGGTGTTCAATTATTATCCTTATAAAATAATGAAATTCACTCCACTTTAGAAGAAACCATGGGAAAAAACAATGTAACGTTTTTTGGTTTGGATTAATTTATCATATAGTGTACAATACACAAGTTTATAAATTAATAAAGAATTCTTCTTACTTTTGTTATAAAAACCCACACAACCTCCTATTCCTCTTCACTAAAAGACTCTTGAAGAATAAAATTACTCAAACCTTGTTAGATCCCTCGAAATGTTCACCCAATATAGTAAGAATTTCTCCCCAATATTTAAGAAACTCCCTCTAAAGTAAAGTGATACTCTCATTCAACTCTTTATTCAAGAACCTTATTTATATTATGGATTTTAATTTCCATTTTTTTATCTTATAATATGTTCTTATACATACCTCTTACTTTACATATTTTTTAAAAGTGATGATAGATGCATTTCACTCTCATTAATTCATTCTATGAATCATTATGTACCACTGTTATGATGCCGTAATTATCTTATGATTTTTCATGCCAAACAGTTGTGTAATGAAAACCCATTCCCATTTCCACTCAAGGATATTCAACTAGATTTACCTATCATAATTTTATTTTGGAATTCCATGTATTTTTCTCACACTCCTTAATCATGGGATTATAAGTGATGGAAGACATAATTATGTTGTATGATATATGTGGCATACTTATGCATGTACATGATATGAATGTGATAGGTGGGACTATAATTACATAGCCTTCTAATGAATTTCGGAATTTTTTTTTCTCATGAGAGGTTATGTAAAGGATTATGAAGTTAACCTAATCCATTATTGGAATTTTTCCACCCTGTGATATTTTCTTGGAAGTTATCCTTGAATTATATTTATGTTATTTTTTTATATTTTTTCCACATTCCTATGTTTTCTTTATCTTATCATGTTATATCATTCCTTATTGTTCGTGATTATGATTCTCTCCCTTTTATTTATTCTTGATATTTCAATTGAATCACATGTATTAATTTAATTATGTTATTATTTTATTATTACCTTACTAAACTTTATAGCTCCTTCTTTACTTATGTCCATACCTAGGTTATCCTATGCAGTTTTAGAAGATTCATGGTATATAAGAACATGTTATGGGGTTTTTAAATAACATTATCATATTTTTTTTATTTTCCATGTTATATAGAAATTCAAACAAAGACACTGGGATTAATGATCTTATGGGGTAGTATTAAGGGTATCATTACGTATTAAATCATGAATTAAAGTTCATTTAAATACGGGTTTTCATACACATGCCACAGGCAGTATGATTGAAAGTGTGTGTTTTCATTTTAAAGTGGCATTTTAGTTAAAAAAATGAAAGACAGTCAAAAATGAGAAAAAATGATCTTATTTTCATGATAATTTATGAAAAAAATCTATAATTAATTTTTGATATTTTTTAATCATTTACACATCAATTCGACACTCGATGTGGTTAGTATGAACAAAAGTGTGTGTTTTCATTTAAAAATGACATTTTTGTAAAAAATATGAATCACACACTCAAAAATAATAAAAAATAGTCACATTTTATTGATATTTTAGGAAACTTATCCATGAATCATTTGTGACATATATAAAATAACCACAAATTAATTTTACACACTTTTTTATGGTATATAATAATTGAGAATTTTCATTTTAAAGTGACATTTTAGTTTAAAACATGCACCACTCACTCAAAAATAATAAAAATAAATTATATTGTATTGATATTTTTATAAAAAATATCGATTAACCATTTTTGATGTATAAGAATAAAACAATTCTGAATCCAACACACAGTGTAGCGGATATGATTAAAAGTTCTTATTTTCATTAAAATATAAAATTTTAATTTAAAACACATGTCACATAGTAAAAATCAATAAAATTCACTCTAATTATGTTGATATGTTATGAAAATGTTGCATGATTAATTTTTGACATGTAATAGTAAACTACATGTTAATCTAAACCACTATGTGTATGTATCAATAAAAGTGCGTTTTTTCATTTAAAAATGACATTTTATTTCAAAATGTGCACCATATACTCAAAAATGAGAAAAAGTAGTCATATTTTCTTGATATTTTTTAAAAATTATCAATCATTTGTGTATGATTTTTAGTAATTAATGAAACATAAATTCAAAACATGGTGTGGATGGTATGATTTTATGTTCATGTTTTCATTTAAAAGAATCATTTTAGTTAAAAACATGCATTAGATAGTAAAAACTGAGAAAAAATGCTCTAATACATTTTTTGTCCTATATGGTCAAAAGTGTGTGATTTCTTTTAAAAATGTATTTTTAGTTCACAGCATGCATCATGCACTCAAAAGTGAGAAAACACACTTATTTTTTCCTAATATTTTATAAAAAATATTGATATTTCATTTATGATTTATTTGAATCAACTGCATGTTAATATGACACACGATGTGGCTGATACAATTAAAAGTATGTGATTTCATTTAAAAATGATTTTTTTTGTTCAAAATAAGAATCACATACTCAAAACCAAGAAAATAAACCTGAATTGACTTTATGTTTTAGTAAAAATATATGTAATTCATTTTTTATGTAGGAATTAACCTTAAGTCAATTTAACATAGAGTGTGATTGGTATGATTAAAAGTTTTTAATTTCATTTAAAAGAAAAATTTTCGTTCAAAACACATGTCTGTTTTTTTTAAAAAAAGAAAATAAAATCTAATTGATATGACACATTTGGATAAAAATACATATGGATTTTTTATTTGTAGGAATCTTCCACACAATATGTTGACACATAGTGTGATCGGTATGACGGAAAGTGTGTGTTTTAATCTAAGAATAACATTTAAGTTTAAAACATAAATCACATACTCAAAACCAAACAAAAATGACCGAATTTCCTTGATACTTTACAGAAAAGATCAGTAATTAATTTTGTAAGTGTTGGAATTAATCACACATAAATCTAAAACATAGTGTAAAAAATATGTCTAAATGTGCATGTTTTCATTAAAAAGTCACATGTTTGTTCAAAAAACATGAAAAATAGTCAAAAATAAGGAAAAAATGATATCATCGTACTCTAATTTTAGTCCATAATAAATATTTCATTTATTATGTGTAGGAATCAACCATATGTCAATATGATACATGATCTGAACCGTATGGCCGAATGTGCATATTTTTTTTAAAATTACATTTCAGTTCAAAATGTACATGATACACTCAAAACTAAGTAAATTCACTCAGAATTCATTGATATTTTAGTAAAATGGTTGATAATTAATTTGTTACATTTAGTAATCTTCCACATGTGAATTCGAAGGAGAGTGTGAATGGTATGACTATAAGTTCATCACATACTAAAAATATAGAAAATGCATTGTGAGTGTCATATCACTTTGGAATGTGTTTTATTTATGTATTGTGTTATCCCTTTTATTTATGCACTATCATTTATCATTAATTCTTTCCTTATTTATTTAATATTTATTAATACCTTAATAGTGTGTAATATTTATTTTTAATTTATTTATTTATAATATTACTAACATAAAATTTTGTTTTTTTATTATTGGTACACTATTCTTTTGTTTGATCTAGGGTGGTGTGTTCAGATGCTAGTTGCGTGATCAGGCCATATTAGAAGAGGGTTTCAAGGATAATGGAATATGGTTCCACCCTATATACTATATTATAAGGTGATTTTAAATTTGTTGGAAAATGTAATGTTAATTATGAATTGTACATATCAGTGCAATTTTTATGTATTTAATTGTTAGTAATGTTGATTTATCTGTATTTTTGATTTAATTAAATTTAAATTTATTTTAAATTAAGTTGTAATTTAATAAATTTTTATTATAGTGTGATGTAAATGTTACAACACACTACTATAACTAATAGCTTTTATCAGGACTTCTTGTTGCATAGGTAAAAGTACTTTTATCAGCATTATAAAAAGAAACGATAAAAATAACTTTTATCAACCCTAAAAGAAGCACTGATAAATGATCAATTTTTTAGAAATTTATTTAGAGTTGATGAAATGCTCTTCTATTAGTGTTTTTAGCACTGATAGAAGCAATTATCTTTTAAATTACAATAAAACAAAAATACTTTTTCTAACACTAATAATTGTGAATTCTAGCATTGATAAAATGGTAATATATAGTAGTGGCTATATATGAATATTTTAATAAGCTATATACAACAAAAATAATAAAGCATCGGGTGATAACCAAGCCCCATAAATACCAAATTTACCTGCTTCCACCAATATTGGTAGATGCATAGATTGTTTAAAGGTATATCATGGCCAAACACATGGCTCATATAGAATTCCCATCAAACACATGATAGATATAATATCCCTATGAAACTCAGGATAATTACCATCATTGTCTAACACAAAGATTTTACAAACCCATGAAATGTTATATGGCATGGAATATCATAAGGCCCAACTAATTCCATGGATCAAATATTATCATAGCATAATCCAAGGATTCCATGCATTTTAGTCAAACTCTTGAACTTTTCATTATAATAGCTTATATATCACAATATTATAAGTATGTTATGAATTTTAGTATATCAATCAATGCTTTAACAAATATCTTGATCGACAGCATTATCCAACACCCCATTGTATATATAAACACATGACATTTTAAAAAAAATAATTTCAGTCATCATGAAATAAAAATCAATTTTAGATTATATTTTTTTTATTCTCTATTTACTTACCTAGAATGTGTTCTTCCCCTATTCAAATTATCATGCAATTATTCAATTACCAAAAACATATCATGAATTTTAAACTCATGATGTTAGCAAGAAATTTCTCTATTTATAAACTTATTTCAACACTACAAAATAAACTTCCCATTATTAAAATAATTTAAAACCATTAGTTAATTTTTCCCTTTATATTTACCTAGTATACAAATTCCAACATTTTTCCGTCAACACATAATATATAACTCTCCTTTCATAATTTTAAAAATCAAATGATTTCATAAAAACCCCAATTAACCTAAAAAATGGCACTTTAAACCTTAAATATATTTAATTGGAACTTAAAAAAATTCCAATATATTCAAGCGTTTTCAAAATAGAAAAATTTTAAAAAACCCTTTTATAAATCATTATTTCACTTTATAAATCACTTCTTATTTTATTAAAATCTAAAACTAATTAATCTTACACAATCCCATGAGGTTTATGAAAATTCATAAATTTTTAAGAAAAAAGTGTATTTTTAGACAAATATTAACTACTTCTATTATATATGATCTATTTTTATTACTTTTTTTAAATTGAATAATTTACATAACTTCAATATAAATTATAATAAAACCTAAACAATTTAAAATATCACCACTGAATTATAATCTCACCATTCCTAGTATAAAATCATTATCATCATCATCTATAATAAGGGAAATAATTTCATATTGTTTATTAATGCTCATTTCATCTTGTATATAATATTATTTAAATATTAAAATTATTCTCCATTATAAATCACATTGAAAAAATTCCTTATTCTCATTGTGACTCCCACGATGTCAATTTTTTATAGATATTTTGACATTCAATTATTTTATCATTTATTTTGGAATTTTAGTGTCTAAATTTAGAGTTTTTAAGAGTTTTACTTGCTTGAATGGGTAGGAGGAACACCTAAACATGTTCCCATGTAGTGAATAGTAAAAACTAGGTGTTTCCCCACTTGTTAGAGAGAGTTTGATAGGAAGGGTGCATGATATCTGTAGCTGTTAGAAATTTTAAATCGATAATTATTTTAAATGTTTGGATTAAAATTTAATACCTTATCCTCACATTCCTCTCTCACATTATAAGAAAGATTATAGTGGTTCTATACTAGTGACTCCCCTGTTCTCACTGCTCCTCCTCCAATTTTCTTCATCAAATCTCCATGAAAGTGAGGGATTTATCTATGTAATTCCACCAAGATCTATTTATTTCCTATTTTCCCATACCCTTCTACCTTCTACCTTCCTTTTCAGTCTTTCCAATGGACAAAACAATTTGGATTTGATTTAGAATGAAATTTATATTGTGGTTTCTTCATTTTTGGGCTTGTAATGGATATATATGGTTCTAATATTCTCTTCAATGGTGTATATACACCATTTGACAAAACATTATTCCTTTTTTAAAGTATAATTCATGCAATCAACTTTTATTATAGAACTATAAGTGCTTGTATTTTCTAAACTATTTTTAAATTGTAATATATGAGGTATTATTTAGGTTTTTTTATGATTTATCATTAATTTTCCTTCTCTAAAATTTTATATCTAAGATAAAATTGTACACTAAATTATCTAAGATCTATTTTATGAAACTAGTACACATAAGGTGTTTACAAAAATCAATCCTAGATTTTCCTTGAAATAATTAAAGAGGTTTTCATGGGTTGAATTCTTATGATTTATAATGATTTAATGGAAAGTTGTTGTTTATGTGTTCAGATTTAATGGATTGTTTGGAAACATTGAATTGGAATTATTGTTTTAAATTCCCAAAATATTGATATCATATTTTACGATATCCCATAATCGTATTTGGAGGTATGTTAAAATTTAATAACATATCGTATTCTACTATTAGATTCCATTATAAAGTATGATAGAGCATGCAATATGGGATATGGTATGCATGTATTCTATCACATGTGCGTTTAGTTTATCTATGTTTATAAATCAATGTAATTAATTTATTAATGGATAAATATATATAATAATTTAATCGAATAAAATGATTATGAATATTCATTGAAGTTTTCAATGAATGAATCTCTCTAACGGGTTGTAATCTATCAAATACCATGAGATGGTAGTCAATGATTTGAATGTTTTTAAATACTTCAATAATTAAAGAAATTATATAAAATGGATGAGATCCCTCCCCTAGTGACTACCCTTGATATATGCAATTTTCACCGATACTCTCTTTGTTCTTGTATCACTATTTGTCTTTGGAATGAGGCACTAGTACCCCTTTGGTGATTTAGGATCCTCTCTTTGTGATTATGGAACAAGGATGGTGTAATCCATGAGATGCATAAAGCTTTTTGATGCTACTTTGGTGATCCCTATTAAGCTATTATGTTGAAGTGTAAAAGATATATCCTGCTACAGTTAAGGTACACTAGAATTTTATGTTCTCTGTATTCATGCTCGGATTGTTGAAGATGATCAGGTATACATGGGTTTCTCGCACTCCTATAATTCATAATATGAATATAGAAAAAATGTCAGTATACCCAAATCATTTTTCTTAAATTGATCAACATTTCATTCCACAATTTATGAAAAGAACATCAATGTCATAAGGTGTTTTAATCCTTATCCTAAAATTTGATGTGTTAAAATGATTCAATTTTTATTTTCCTCAACATATGACTAATTTATTTCATAGGGTATGATACGTTAGAATCCTATGGATGTGAAGTACACTATATGATATGATATACAATATCCTAAGATACGATTGATCTATGGATTTCGAAAAAATAGATAATCATAATATATTTAAGATATCGGGGAATTCTGTAAATAAAATTAGTACCTTATGATAACAGTTATTATATATGGATATATAAACTTTAAATCATGAGTGAATTATATATAAAGATATGACTAATACATGTAGTTTCCTTTAATATTTTACTAGATTTTATAATGGTTTATAAAATGTTTATAATTTATTTGTGTTAGGAATTATAAAATTTGTTTTTTGAGTAAATATGGAAAGTTCATATTTGTTTCTAATGTTTGGAAAATAAATAAATGAATAATTTATTTTTTTATTCCATTTTAATATTGATGTGTATATTTTTTTTAAATATTGAGAATACTATTCATGCTCAGTTTATATTATAAATTACGTCTTATAAAGTTTTTTAGTCATGCATTTCATGATAGGTACGATAACATAAGATTTAATTTTCATATATCTTAAACTAAATTTGTTATTAAAGTTGTTAAATTGAATTTAGATATTGAATATAGTTTATACATATTTGGTTTTAGAGTTATATTGAATTAGATCCTCCCTTGAGTAGAGTGTCACTGGGTAGAGGGAATTTGGGCCAGACTTCCGACTATATTGGAGTCTTAGGCCTTATTCTATAAAGGTAGGGGTTAACTATCTATGGCTCCGAGCTTACTCATATAGATATATTCACTCCCATATACTTCTAAACCTTTACATGAAGAGTTCACACACCATACTTGGGAGATATATTTTGATATGTGTGAATATGTTTGGCTCTTATTTTTTGGTGAGTAACATAAATGTGTGGGAATTTTAAAGAGTTACAGATTAATATGGTGTGAAAATAATAATTTTTTGGGTGGAAATAGAATTCAAAAACTAAATTTTTAAGAGAATGAATAAAAAAGTAATTGAACATGAAACGATAAAGATTTCTTTTGATAATTTTTTCTGAGTTTAACATGCATTTGATGTGTACTAATTTGATAATATTTTAATTAAAACCCCCAAATACTAAGTGTTAAATTATTTCTAAAGTAAAAGTTTTCAATACATCGATCATTAAATCAGTTAGGTCATGCATTAATTGGGTTCTCCTAGATTATCTTATAAAATGAAAGAATGTAATGGGTATTCCTAATAGGATTAAGCATCTATTCTTGGAATTTTATTTAGGTTACACTATATGGGAGACCCAAATAATATTAAGTTACCATAGTAATAGAGTTGAGTTTATCTATATGATGGATTGGATAAAGATTAATCCACTAAATTTTATAATAATAATAACTATTATTATTTGAATGGTTTTTTATATAAATAACTAAGTGGTGAGAGTAATAAATTTTTTATTTTATTTTATAATATTTTCATTTTTTATTTATTTTAATTCTAAAAGAAATGGATTTAAATTTATATTATATTGTTCTTTGTATATATTGAAAAAAGATTGATATTTGGTATTTTTTGTTGGTTTATCAATTTTATAATTAATTTGAACAATCCTAGAGTAAAAATATGTTTTTTCAAAATTTTAGAAGACATGAAAGTTATAGAAGTTGAAGTCTAGTAACTGAAAATATGAATGAAGAAGTTGGTACAAAATTTAAAAGAATTTTAAAAGTTAATACTTCCATTAGTGAGTTGATGAAAATTGAAAAAGGACTCTCATGTGTAAATATAATCATTATGATACATATATTTTAATCAACTAAAGCCAATTCATGAAAATGAAAAATTACTTCAATATGTAAAAGTCACACTCTGATACATGGTGGTCATTTACTCTCTTATAAGATTCATTAAGAATTTTTTTGAAGAGTTTTGGAAAAGGTTTTTCATTCATAAAGGTAAGCCATATAATACATAAAAATATTTGATTTATCCACCAATGAATCCAAGAAGTTGGATTTTATAGATTGTAAAATTGAAAAGTTTTCAAAATAAAATACTTTTAAGTGAATACATAAGAGTGATTTTAATGTTTCATAAAAGTAAACACAAAATCCACTAAGGAATAAACCTCAAATTAATAACTCTTATATTTGATTTGTTTGATTCATTTTTCAGAATGTAAGAGCCATTGGTAAATTAAAATTTGAAATTAGGCTAAGTTTTTAGATATGTAAAAGTAATCTTCCAAGGTGAATCCATTATGTAAAAGTAACTTCTAAGAAGCAATTACATGTAAGATATTAATGAAATAATTCATTCTTATTTCTTAATCAAATCAATAAAAAAGGACACAGACTCACAAATAGATCAAAATACAAGGAAATAAGATGGAATATGATGGAATCAAGAGAACACAATATTTATATAGTTATTTAGAGGGTGTCTATACAATCCAGATAGAGAGATTGATGTAACATGATTGTATAAAAACTATCCAATATTCACAAATTTTTGAACATTCATCTTTCATATATTAAAGGGGTTGGAAGTTACTCAGTATAGGATTAAAATTTTTTTGACTATGATTTTCATTTATTTTACTACTTCAGTGTAATTATCTAGTGATAGATCATTAGATCAATTATGATAAAGACAAGGAGACATGCCCCAAACCTACTGTGATGTTTGATACCTAGGTTCCACTCAGTGGTGCCCCAATCTCGATTAGACACATGGCCTCCAGTGTGCCTCCCTATATTCCAGAGGATTCCAACTTGTAGATAAGGCATAGGGTGTGTCCGTGGGGAGACTATACCCTCATTACTAGAGTTGAGCATAGTGAATAAGAAATAATAGATAAATAGAGGAATCATATGAATAATGGAAAATATAGTAGAGTCTCAAATAAACACCCATGAACTAATTGATAATGAAAATATATAAAATTAATTATATACAATGGATGATAATTTCACGTATCTACAAAATAGGTAAAACATTTATACAAGGTAGTAGGTAATACTATCTATACAAAAGTAACAACAATACCAGAAGTCAATATAAGATTCTAAAGCTCCATCTCGGTAATATGCTACCTATATCCCATCCTAAGTTAGAAAATAAGTCACGTATCTATAAGAGGATAATTCCCCTTATCTACACCTTGAAGCATATACTATACACGGGTTCCATTAGTGGCCCAAATAGTATGTGAGATAAGCCCAGTAGGACACCACTAACTACATTTATAAATATCTAGTCCATGTTTATAATATGAAAGTGTACGGATATAGTAATGTAAATCAGCCATAACAAATTTAAATGGGTCTGATTTGGTTCCTAAAGGAAACCTGACTAACACTACCTGCTTTTTCCTATTCCAAAATATCTCTAAAAAGTGTCAAGGGATGCAATGAACAGTATCACAATATTAAGGGACACTATTCCTAACATTTTCGTATTGGAATGCCATGCCTCGTATCACAAGAGTAGGGGACACCAAGAGCAATATCATAGTATAGAGACACCATGACCAATATCACAGTATAGGGATGTCATGCCCAATATCACGGTATTGGGTCACCATGCCCGTATCACATTTATAAAGGGACACCATTTCTGTATAACATTTATAATGTGACACCATGCTCATATCACATTTATAAAGGGATTCCATGCCCATATCACATATATAAATGGAATCCATGCCCATATCACATTTATAAAGGGTCTCTATGCCAATAAAAAAGTATATGACATATATAATGATCATCATGCCCATTTACCATATTTAAAAATTCTTTTCATCTTATTTTAATATAATAAACACATGGCTCATCATGTTTACAATCATAAGCTATAAAAACTAGGAAATGATTTAGAAAGACACAACTACTAATTTATAACTCATTTACTTTTGATATTAGTAAGGGTGTAACCATAGGAACATTTAAACAAGTGAAATGGGCTCACCACTCACTCTAATTCATTCATCATAATGGATAGGGGAAATAAATGTGCTATGGCTCTACATTTATTAGATAACAGTATGATACTTTCATTTAGAAGTAAATCCAAACACACTATTTTGTGTTTTTGGTTCATAACCATGGAAATACAATTTGGAAAGTAAGTGGGCACACCTAAAGGGATGCACCACTTTAAGTTGCATGACCTCAATATAAATTTGGTTCTAACAAGTCATGAGGTTCTAAAAAATACAACCAATTTAAGGTCGATATAAATTAGGGGAAATGTGTGGGGAACCAATATGAAACAGATATCACATATTATAAAACACCAAGAATTTAATGAATAATTAGTATACCACCTACCAAATCTTTGTAACACTCTCCTCATCTAGTATCAACTTTTAGTTTGTCTTGGATCAGAAGAAAATGGAAGAATTGAAAAATGCCCAGAAAATAGGGCATAATACCCTGCACCAAAATAGAAAAAAAGATATGAAGGAATATGGAGAACAAAACCAAAGGATTAAAGTAATTATCTGCGCACTTCTGATGTTATAAAAAAATGTCAAATCAGAGTTGGGATGAAAAACCAAGAGTAAAGAAACATAGGGATTCCTTTGGTTTTCCTGTGCGAGAGAGAAAGGGGAGGGTGAGGTTATGTCTAATTAAAATAAGGCCTCTTCCTCTATTAAAAAAAATTTCTTTGGCATTTACACAATGTGTAAGTTAATTACATGTATTGTAAAACTAGAGGTCTTCCCCTCCTAGAAAAACCCTCTACACGATGTGAAAAGAAACTACCCAGGTTATTACACATCATATAATAGTTACATGATATTTAATCCAAATAAATTTCATATAATAGTTATATGACATGTATTCAAATTAAACATCATGTATTTAACCAAAATGAAGCTGTATTTCCCCCATTTTATTCTTCCCCAAAAATAACCTAACCAACCCACAACTTGACTTAGGGTATATGGGAAAAAAAACCTAACAAGGGTTTAACAGTAAATTAAAAGGATCTATACCTGATAGGAAAACTTGGGTTCTTAGAATATTCCCCCTTAAAGGAACTCATACCCAATTTCAACTTCTAAGTATGAAAAAGAACTGTATGAGAATAACTCCAGCCACATAGCACATACATCAACCTCCCACTCCCAAGTCTCATCTTGTATTTGTCCATATTTCCACAACACCCGTAATAAAGGGATAAAAATCCATTGGAGAAACTTCATGTCCTGGTTAATAATTCATATAGAATACTACTATAAAGATGTATCATAACCCAAATCGACATACTTAGGATCAAAAGTATATGATGAATTGGCATGATATCAGTGAAGCTATGAAATGTGGAAGATGTCATGCATGGAGAAATACCTCTGAGGTAATAGAAACCGATATGCTACCAGCATGAATCTCTCCAGAATTTCAAAAATCATGAAAAATTGTAGTGAAAACTTACATTTACTCTATTTTAGTGTATGGCCAACAGTAGGTGACACCTATATAAAGACATGATCCCTGACCTTGTACTACCGAGGCCATCAATGGATATTGGGATCATATTTCTGTCTAGATTGCGTGACAGACATCCATTTCTTGATCATATGAACATACTAAAATGTCTCTCAAATGAGATGAGGACCTATTAGATCTTACTTTACTTCATATAACTAGAACAGGGGTGAAAAAAATAACCTACCATATAGGGACTCATAAGGATACATATGAATTGTATCATGAAAGATATTATTATAGGAGAACTCGATGAATGGGATATGCTTCTACCAAGATAAACCAAAATCAAGGATTCATTATTGAATCATGTCCTATAGAACACGTTTAGTCCATTTTGACTGGGCATTATTCTAGGGGTGAATAGTTATTATCAGAAGCACCCGTGTACCCATAGATTTCAGTAACCCCTACCAAAAAATCAATGTGAAACAAGAGTCCCTATAGAAAATGATATTATAAGGGACCTTGTGTAGCCACAGGATCTAAAAAACATATAATATTATGAGATAATATTTGATAAATTATCCCGAATAGGAAGTAAGTGGGATACCCTCGTCCTTCGATCCATGACTACCCAAACCGTATCACTACATCGAGGTGACCTCAGAAAGCTAATGACAAAATCCATCACAACATCCTACCATTTCTATAATTGGACTGATAATGGATGTAACAAGATAGTAATACCCTGGTTATTTTCCTTCACCAACTAACAGGTGGAACACCTAGTGATAAAACCTTCAATCTGACGTTTCATCCCTGGAGACCATTACTATCAGTGCATGTCACGATGCATCTTGTTGATACCTGGGTGAACTTCCCACTTAGAAGTATGTGAATCCTACATCATCTTATCTATCATATCCATGGTAACCTATATATTTACATGTATACATAGGATTTTTTATCATCAATAGTACAATATAGAGGTAGTTCCTCACCTAAAATATCTTCCCATAGGACTAACACTTTTGGATCAGAAAACTGCCTCATATTCCCCTTCCCTATAAGTGAATGGGTAACAGATATTTATGCTAGTAAAAAATTTCAATGACAATCGAAAAACTCTATATGAATATAAAAAAATAGAGCCATAAAATACCATTCTCTAATGGACCCCTGAAATTCCTTTGTCTATGTTCTCATACTCAAATCATCGACAACAATATTGCACTTATTAGGCATATAAGCTAGATCAAAGTCAAATTACTGTAGATATTCAACCCATATTTTATGTCAAAGATTCAAGTACTTCTCTGTAAATATGTACTCAAGGATATTTTGGTCTATAAACACCAAAAAATGATGTCCATATAGATAATTCCTCCAACAGCACAAGGCATACACAATAGGTGCCAACTCAAGATCATACATTGGGTTATTCCATTCATGAGGCCTCAACTGTCGTGACCCGTACACAAGAACTCAATCTTCCTACATCATAACTAATCCAAGATCCATACCTAATGAATCACAATATACTTTATAACTTATTTCTAGCTCTGGAAGAATCAATATCACTGTAAAATTAAATCGTACTTTCAACTCTTGGAAGGATGTATCATAAGATTAATACCATATGAACTTCACACCCTTCTTAGTAAAGCATATTAAAGGTTCTTCTAAGAGTGATAAGTCCTATATAAAATGTTTATTGTAACTAGAAATCCCCAAGAAACCCTGTATGTCCTGGGTATTCATGGGATTCTCCTAGGTCACCACATCTCTCACCTTTACTAAGTGAACTGATACTTCTACCTATGTGATAATACAACCCAGGAAGTGTACCTTGTCAATCCAGGAATAATTTTTTTTGAGATTAGAATATATATTATTCCCTATTAGTGTATTTAAAATTATCTCAAGATGAGTTTTCGGGTCACTTCAAGTTTGATAATACACTAATATGTCATCTATGAAGATAATAAAAAAGCGACATGGATAGGGATTGAAAACCCTATTCATCAGATCCATGAAAATGGTAGGTGAAATTGTAAGAATGAATAACATAACAAGATAATTACATAAACCATACCAACTATAGAAATATGTATGTGGAACATCCTAAGGCCTGACTTGAACCTAATGATATCCTGATATCAGTTCAATCTTTGAGAATTCTCTTGCTCCTTTGAGTTGGTAAAAAGGAACATCTATGCAATGAAAATGATACTTGTTCTTTAATGTAATATAATTTATCATTTAGTAATCCCCACGTAGAAAAGAACCAGTTAACCATTGGGATAATTATTGGGCTACATAACACCCTTGGACTCTATATCCCCAAGCTAACTCTTGAGCTCCTGTAACTCAATATTATCCATACAGTAAAGAGGAATGGACACTGGTGTTACCCAAATCACTAGATTAATATTAAAATATACCTCACTCTATGGAGGTAGTCCAAAATATTGATCGAGGAAGAAATACCTGAATCGATCGACTATAGGAGGAAACTAAGTTAGATGTTGTCCCTAATCATCCATGTAAATTATAGAAACATGGGAAATCACTCCACCTAGACCATGATTTTGTGGTCCATATCTACTTTTATGGATATCCCACTTTCTGTTTTGAAGATATTTACCACCCTATGGTGATGTAAATGACACCCTTCATCAATAGTATTACACATAGGCATGATAGGGAACCAACCAATCCATTTTGAGAGTGACATCAAACCCCATCATCTCAAGAATGAAGAGGTCCCCTGAGAAAAAATGACTAACTACCTCAAGAGGATAGTACTTACACTAGAATATACTCTATGAACATTTACCCAAATGTGTATTGAGCATCATAATTACACATGAATACTGAGAATGATGCATAAGGATTTCCATAATAGGCATAGATATGAAGGAATGAGATGAACTTGTATTAAATAAGTAAGAAATGATAATAGAGTCTACAATAATAGTTCCTCAAATAGTAGATGGGAAAAAAATCCAATTTCTATAGTATTGGTTGCACTGAATAAATATGGACTTCTCCCTAACCCTGTACTACAAACTAACTACCTAGAGAGGGCCCGCTCAGTTGGCACTATGTATCTGAATCTGGAATACCATGGCCATGACCTCCTTCCATGACTATATGTCTAGCAGTATTCTAGCTACCTGCATGTTTAGGTGCTACCGATCATACTCTGAACGGTGGAGCTGTCACAGATCCTCTCCCACTTGGTACAAATGGGAATGTCATGGATAATATTTGAATATTACCTAACCTGACATAGCCTCAGCACTCGATGGATTCTCTAAGACACCAAGGATTTTTATTCCCAATATTCCGACACTAATTACGTACTATATAATTGTTTGTGGGTGTCAAATGGCTACCACTGCTCTTTCATGTAGTCTCAAAGTGTCACTTCTTACCACTAGTAGAACCAGTAACTTGTATCGGTTCTTAACTACCCTAGCTCAAACCATATGCTTCCCTTAGGTTCTACTCAGTGATGAGGGTCTGGTTCACTATATCATATATTATAGTCAACTAGAAAATGTTCACCTAATAATGAATAGTATTCCTCATACCATCCTCAAATTGTCTAGTTTTTTCTGGCTCATTGGTTGTATAGATGAGTGAAAAGTACTGAAGATTTGTAAAAAGAGTTGAATTTTCTATGAATATCATAGAAACATACTTTATATTCATGAGATCCCAAGCACGATCAACCCTCAGGGTCTTAGGGAAGAAATAATCAAATAAACTTGACTGAAAATCCCTCTAACTCACTTCCTGATACTTCCCAATGTGATTGAAAATATACCACCAAAATTTGTTGTATACTTGAAACATATTATTGGTGAGCTTTACTCTCCTCTCAGGAGGTGTCTCTAGATGCCTAAATATTTACATAACAGTCTCTATCCATAAGTCATCATCCTATGGTCCTCCATACCCTGAAAACACAAGTGTATGCTATTACTGGAACTCCCAAGTGAACTCTCCTATTTAAGGGGAAGAGTGTGGAGCTCTTCGTAAAGTCCGCATAAGCCACAAAAAATCTCCTTGAAATCGAGAATCATCACCCATGTCAAGAATTAGAGTAGTTTCCATAGGAGGAACTACTAGAGGAATCTCTAGAGGATCATGGACCACCAGCTTTGGATCATGGTCGTCACCACCCTCCTAGAATACAACTAAATGAAGTCATGGTGGAATTTCTCTACAATTTACAAACACACACCTGAGAAAAAGTTTGATAATGAAATAATCTTCCAATATAGAAATAGAATGGGTAAAAAATATTTCTATATAATAGTATCACCCCTCATCTAGCTCAAATAGTCAGATATTGGTGATAGAAACACTTATATAGAACATAAGAGGCACTACCTACTGCCCACTACTAAAGTCGGGACTGGGTAAAGATCTATGGTTTGCAATTCAATTTCATTTAATTTCATATTTTTATTAAATTAAAATTTGAATGGTTGAACCAAACGGGTCACCACTTCCAATCCATAAGGGCCCATACACCATATGAACTGAAATGTGGTGTCTACATAATCCATAACATATCACATTTCAGTCCATGTGACCAATGGTCCATGACTCAACGTGCCATTGTTGACAACTTAGGGTGTCTTCTATAGCATATGTAGGAAAACACTGTTAGGTTATGGAAGACACTATATGTACTAACTTTGTTTTCTCAATTCCCTATAATAATCATTCTCGAATATCAATTCTATTTATAATAGTTAGTCACTCATGTAAATCATAGGAAATGAAATCAAAATAATGATACTATATGGAATAGAATTGGCATGGCATTCGATTTTCCTACAAGGTGCCTAATATGATGCATTTTCAATGATTCCTTTACCTTATCTCATTAGTCTGAGGCTGAAAAGTAAACTTCAATTATATAAATAGTAATATCAAAATTCAAGTGCATCACCTAATGGTAGAATCAAATCAAATGTAATTAGAAATACACAAAAAATAGAAATTTCTATTCGGGGAAATTTTTATTTTGTATATACATGGGTTAACTACTCCCATGCACAAGTTATTAACAAATCCCATATCATTCCAAATATATCATATACTATCTCAAAATATTAAGTAAAGAAAAAAAATCATTGATACCACTTTTCGATGTCTTGGAATTTAGTGCCACTAAATGGTACCTCGGGCAAGGTTGGACACTTGGAATCAAGAATCCATCCCGATATGCCAAAGGATTTTGACTAGTATCAAAGTGCTAGGTTATGTATGTGGGGATACTATGTCCTCAGGTCAGATTAGTACAATAGTGAAATCAATATTTAAATAGTGGAATCATATCAACAATTGAAATATAGAATAATAAAAAATAATCATCCAAGAACTAAATGATAAACACAAGCTGTAAATTGAGTCATATATAATGGATGCTAATTTTGTGTGTCTAAAAAAAAGGTAAAACATGTATTTAAGGTATAAAGTAATACATGCTATACAAAAGGAAACAAAGACCAAAAATTATATCCAAGCATCCTAATCTCTATCCCAGTCATCTACTACCAAGGTCATATCGTAATTCAGGCAAGAAGTCACACATATGTTAGAGGATGATTCTAATTATCTACACCTACAAGAATATAGTCTTCCTAGGTGCCATCGGTGGCCCAGATAGGGCGTAAGAAAAAATTTGTAGGTCACCACCAACAACATCTGTAAATATCCATTATATGTGTATAATATAGTAGTGTGAAAATATAGTAATGTAATGCAGTAATAAAAACTATAAATGGGTCAAGTTGGTTCCTACAGGAAACTAGTATAAAAATACCTAATTTGGCCCATTCCAGAATATCTCTAAAAAAGTATCAAGGTATGTAATGACCAATATCACAATAGTAAGAGAATCTATGCCCATTATCACAGTATAGGGATTCCATGCCCAGTATCACAAGTGTAGGGGATGCCGAGCCAAGTATCACAATATAGGGGTGCCATGACCAATATCATAGTATAAAGACTCTAGGCCCAGTATTTCATTATTGGTTCTCCATGCCCGTATCAAATTTATAAAGGACTTCCATGCCTGTATAAAATTTATAAAGGGACTCCATGCCCATATCACATTTATAAAGGGATTCCATGACCACATCACATTTATAAAGGGACTCCATGGATGTATCACATTTATAGAGGGTCTTAATTACTATATATAAGTATATAACATCCATAAGGGTCATCATTTCCATTTACCATAATAAAAAGTGGTCATCATGCCCATTTATATATAATTAGCACAAGTTTTGTCATGCCCACATTTATAAGCTATAATAAGTAGGCAAAGATTTAGAATGATCCAAAATTTAATTTATAAATCATTTAATTTTGGTATTAATGAGGGCATAAACATCACTCAATTGAAACAAGTGATGAGGGATCACCACATAATCCAGTCCATTCATCATAATTGATAAGGGAAATAGGGATGCTATACCTCTTCATTCATGAACTAACAATATTATTTGGTCATTTTGAAGAAAATCCAAACGCACTATTACGTTTTTTGGGTTCATAACCTTTGAAATAAAATTAGGAAATTATGAGGGCACTCCCAAATTGATGGCTCACTCTGAGGTGGATGACATCAATATGAATTTGGTTCTAACAAGCCATGACATTCCAAGAAGGAAACAAATTTAAGGTAGATACAAATTAGGGTTAATATATAGTGAGACCGATATACGACACATATCAATTATTATAAAACATAAATACTTGAAGGGATAATTATTAGAACACATAAATTAGCCTTGTTACACTCTCCTCATACAGTATCAACCTTCAGTTTGTCCCGAATCAGAAGAAAATAGAAGAACAAATGAACACACTAAAAATAGGGCATAAGAGACTGCACCAAAATATTGAAAAATATATGAAGGAAAATGGATAATAGAGGAAAAGGAGTGAACGAAATGCCAACATGCTAGAAACCTGATAGAAGGATTTGACATCCGAGTTTGGGCAGTGAATCAGTATCAAACCCTATACTATGGTTTCCTTGGGTGCTCCTGCTCAAGAGAGAAGGGTGGTTGAGGTTCTGTCTAATAAAAATGAGACCTCTACCTCTATTTTAAAAAACTTCTTGAGAATTTATATGACATGTAAGTGAATTAAACATCCTCTAAAACTTGAGGTCCTTACCCTAGAGAGAAACCTCTAGATTATGAGAAACGAAACTTCCTAGGCTATTATACATCGTGTAATAGTTACATGACCTATATTCCAATTATGCATCGTGTAATTGACCTTTAGGAATCCCTATACCCCCCATTTAATTCCTTCCAAAAAACAACCCAACCAGTACATGAACCGACTTAGGGTCTAAGTTAAAAAGAGAACTTAAAAAAGGGTTAAACTTGAAATTAAAAGGACCTATAACTAATAGAAAGAATATGGTTCTTACACCTAATAAATAATTGTTTATTTAATTGTTCAACTATATCTCAGTCGATATTTCTAGAAGAGTTTGTTTTCTTTATAGAGTAGTAAATCTACACTAATCATTGCATTAAAATTCTTCCATAAATTCATCTTGGTCTTCACACATATGACCTTGTTTCTTATTCATTTACCATATACTAGAAGTAAGTTTGTATTTATCTAGGAGTTATTAGTGTTTTTTTATCACTTGGATATGTAAGAGCAGTTAGTGCTATGATCATTACCCAACCACAATTAAACCAAAAATACCGAGTGAGGGAAGTCAGTTGAGGTTTCATCTAGTTAGTGGGAGAGTAGGAAAGATCTATTTAAGTTAATTGTGATTTAATAGGGTATGTGAGGGAATATTAAAAGTGATACCACTTTATAATTGTATCTTACTTGCATTAAAATACACACCAAATTACTCTCTACTTTTAAATACAAATCAAAACCACATAATAATATTAAAAATAAATTAATAATACTACCTCTCTAGAGAAAACCGAAGTCACAATATATTATATTTATCTTGGGTTAATATTTTGTTTGATGTGAGTCATTTGACAACCAAAACATGAACCTATCATCATTTTCGAGGGCCAATAATTTTATAATTTTTTTTTATTTTTGGTTTGTAATGTTTTTAATTGATGAAAAAATTTTGTTATAAAACTCTCATTGGTTTTTATCTAGAGGTGTTAGGGAATTTATTTTATATATATTGAAATAATAGAATTATTAACAATGTGGATAAGGAATTTTTCATCATTCCATTGATAAAATCCCCATTCCCATCCTCTTATACTTCATCTAGAGCTTCTTTAGTCAGTAATAACGTTGAAAAAAAGTTGGATTAATTCTAATGAACCATTATAGAGATATACTAAAAAAAATTTAATTGTCATAAAAATAACTTGTTACAAATAAATAATAACTTAGATTTTGAACTTAATCATGGATTAATTCAATTACCAACTTAGGTTAATATCTTTGAAGGATAAGAATAAAACAATAACCTGAAATACTTTTGAGTGTTGGGAAACACTATCATACCATGAGGATTCTCATAATCCTAGATTAATTGGAAGGACATCCTATTCGTACTAAAAGATTCATCCAATGAATGAATTTAAAACTTAAAACTTGGACAAATTACTAGCTGGGATGAGCTCCAAAGGGCCTTCCTGTAGAAGGTTTTACCTATTTCAAGAAGTACACAACTAAGGAATGAGATATATGGGATAACAAAAGCTAGTGGAGAGAACCCATATTAATTTTTTGAAGGGGTTTTTAAATTTAATGATGGTTTATCACATCAATTTTTTTGGATCACCAATTTATAGATTTTTCTATCATGGATTTAAATAAAAATATAAGAACA
This sequence comes from Viscum album, assembly GCA_963277665.1. Lineage (NCBI taxonomy): Eukaryota > Viridiplantae > Streptophyta > Magnoliopsida > Santalales > Viscaceae > Viscum > Viscum album. Next base: position 933,629,487 of record OY728143.1, on the reverse strand, counting down.
TACTCAATGATTCTTTAAGAGGATTACTAATAGAAAAATCTATAAATAGGTATATATATTTGATAGAAAATATCTCATAGAACTATCAAAAATTTGGTACCAGAATGACTACCCATGGTGATCATTTGGTAAAGAGTTATAACTCTCATTTTATTGAAACTGAAATTGAATATATAACCTATATTGTGGGAAAATTATCACTAATTAAAGTGATATAAGAAACTTTTACCCCATAAAAAGTATTATAGCTATGAAATTATTTATATCACATTAGATATTGATTTCATATAGTGTAAAAAAATAAGAAATGTGAAGCTATATACTATAGGAAGTACCAAAAAATATAAAATGAAAATGGATTCCAAGAATATGTGAAAATAAAATATGGATTTGAAAGTAAACAACATTAGAGGATACTATTCTAGTCAAATGGACAAAAAAATACCAGCTACCACCATTCCAAAGGAATTATTATTATCCCTCTACAAGTTACCAACTTCATGGAAAGATTCAAGAGACTTTTATAAAGGATACTCTTTGGAAGTTTGTGGAACACCAAGATAACCAACAATATATATTGATGACTCATTGAACCTATATTAAGGAGTTGAAAATATAGTGTGGAAAATCCTCACTATTTTGAAATATTTGGTAAATAAAGGTTCATTTAAAATCTTATCCCAATCATTTATTAACCTAAAGAGTAATTTTAGTTTTACTTAATTGAGAAGTTATAGGGAAGTACATGATAGTAGTGAAATATGATTGGAAGCAAAAAATGGAATTTTGTAGTGAAAGTGAAGAAGGACTATAACCTATTGAACAACAAGTGGGGGAAACTTTAGAGACAAAATTAGTGAATAAATAAAATGGAAAGGCTTAAATTGAGGATCTACCTCAACCATACCACCCTACAATTTAACGATGAATCCAATGAATAAAATTAATGAGGTGTCTCTACATTAATAACTGACTGACACATTCAAGAATGTAGAAACGAAAATCATTAAGCTTGATGCAATCAATCAGATTCACATGTATGAAAAATTACTCAATGAAATATTTACTTATAAGAGAATACTAGATGCTGATGAAAGGGAAAGTATGGGAAAGAATGATTCTACCTTAATCACTCTATAATTTATTAGAAAATTTTAGGATCTAGGTACTTATACTATACCCTAATATATAGAAAATATTACATCCAATAATTCATTATGTTATTTGAGAGAATCAATAAATGTCACACCTCACTCAATTTATTCTTCAATACAATTGGGAGAGCTCAAAATAACAAAATTTGTGGTATAATTATCCAACAAGCTACATCTTACCTTGTAGAAGTTTTAGAAGATGCATTGGTAAGGGTAAAATGTTTTTTATTCCATATTTATATTTACATTTTCTATAAAGGATAAGAGATAAGTACTTCTCATTCTGATATAATCATTGGGAGATCATTTCAAAAACTGGATGGACTTTAATTAATGTTTATGAGGAATTTGTTTCAATTTATTTTGTTAAGTACACTCTAAATTTTAATATTCTCAGCTCTATGAAATTTCCTCTTGAGGAATATTATATTTTTACTTTTTATGATCATGAAACCCTTTTTTTAGATAAATATATTTTTTATTTTGTATGAAATAATATATTTTGGAAAATATTTAAATTCACCAAAACTTTTTGATAACAATTTTTTCAAAAATTAATTAAATATTGAACGAATTATGTATAATGATCAGTTTTAAGAAGAATTAATTTTTTTATTGATATGCTTAAATATTTCACCAAATTATCTCCTTTATAAATGTATATTATAAGATTTGGTGAGTCTAAATTGACCCATCCCTCAAACAACCACCAAATTTTGAATTAAAATTCCACTATCTAGTATGAAATATAACTATATAAGGTAATATTAAATTATTCTTGTAATAATTTCAAATAGAATGAAACTTAACTAAAAACACAAAATTTTAACTATTTTTTAAAAATCATAAGTGTACAAGCTAGACACTATGGGTTATTCCTTGGATTAGTTCTACTATTTGTATGTATCAGATATTCCTATAGGGTGAGTGAAAACCAAAATGGAATCCTTAGTGAACCAACACTTAAGGAAGTATTTAAAAATGATATTGAAAGTATTTTATGACATAGAATAATATATCCCACATGAGACTACTAGTGGGCGAGTAAAATTCAAATCCTGATAAAAAAATCTAGAATAACTATTATTAATGATGTAAATAATAAACTAGTTCCCACTAGGATTTCAAACAATAGGAGAGTATATATTGATGACACCAAACTAAACCATGTGACCCACACATACCATTTCCCCATTCCATTTATAAATTATATTCTAGTAATATTATCTTGGAAGGGTTACTAAGATTTCATTGATGAATTTTATAGAAATTTTCAATTCCCTTTTGCACTAGATAACCATGAGAAAAACGAATTTACTTATCTCCATAGTAACTCTTCTTATAAAAGGATGCTTGTTGGTTTATGAAATTCCCCAGGTATATTCCAATAATGCTTTGTAAGAATATTTTTATACATTTTTGAATGTTTCATGTAGGAATTTATAGATGAATCTAGAGTTTAAGAAACTACTTTTAAATGTTTTCCTGAGAAGTTGAAAAAATATTCAAAAAAGAGCATTAAGAAGAATTTAGTTTAGAATTTTAGAAATTTTCACATAATGGTTGGGAAGGGTTTCGTTATAGGCCATATTATTTCTAAATAAAATATTTTAGAGGATAAATGTAAGGTTTATATCATATATAAACTTCCATTTCCACCACTACAAAACAATTTAGACAATTTCTAGGACATTTTGGTTTTTATAGAAGGTGGAGATCCCCATGAAATAATTTATGGTTTTCTATTTGTTTTAAGCCAAGTATTATGATTTTGAATAATTCTATGAAATTTTTTTAGAATCATTATAGGCTATTGATATTTTTTTGAATATATTTTTAATGTTTCTGAGAATGTTATTATACATTTTTTAGTTTATTTTAGGTGTTTAAAGTTGGTCAATGATGCATACAAGAGGTTCAATGACAATTTAATGATTTTTGGAATTATATAATATTGGACAAAAAAATTTCTTAGTTTAATATCTTTGGAAAAATTCATAATATGTGATCATTTTCATAAGAAAATTTGTATTTTCATAAGTCATCTGAGTATTCATAATATATTATGGAAGATGCGTATGGTATTATAGTTTTTATAAGATGGTAGCCCATTGTCTAAGATAAATGGATATTTTAATAAGATGCTGATAATTCGTATTATATTCTAGTTTTCATAGGATGTTGTGATGCATAAGATGTTTTTCAAGATTATGTTGAAGTTGAAACAAATGGAAGTAACTTAAAATAATTATGTATGATACATGTAATATCATAAGATATGGATTCTACTTATGAAAATTATCCAAAACTTAATATAAGTATTAGGCATGTATGATATTAATTTAGTGAAAGATATCTAGTTATAATTAGATATTTTATTTTATAAAAACGTGAGAAACTTTAGAAAAAACTGTTTTGTTTGAAAGTAAAATGGGATAATTCTTATGTTTTTATATATTTTTTGAAAAATTAAAAACACAGAAAAGGGTTTATGATTCATTTTTTATGATGAGATTATGATTTATACTTCCTAAAAATCAAGATCACCCCAGAGGTTAACTAGATTATGGATAATTCATGTGAAGCTGATTTTGTTTTTTTATAAACCCTCTAAGATAATTATGGAATACAAGTGTAATGATGTTATGCTATTTTATTTTTTATTAATAACATAAAATTATTATTGTTATTCAAGATGTGATTCCAAGAGTGATAATTATAAAAAGGTGATTTATGAATTGTTATTACACCATGAAAAGTTGAAAGAGCCCAAGTAGGTTAAAGAACATGAGAATTGAGGATGAACTAGTGAAGTAAATAATAAACCACTATTAGGTAATTTTGAAATTCACAAAAGTAATCATTTGTGAATTATTTTTAATGGTGATCTAATATAATGTAATATATTTAGTGATATTTATTTAGTAACTAAAATAATAGTAGGGTATTTATATAATTACATTGAATATAATGGTTAAATGAATAATAGAATATTCCTTGATAATGAGATCAAATCCACCTATACTATTGAATGAGTGAACATCCTGATGGTCATGTATGATCAAATTAGTTATATGAATCCACTATAATATGAGATGGTTCTACTTTCTTAAATTAAATTAATTCTATAATATTGAAAAAAGTTTGAAGAAGGAAAAAAATTCGGAGAGAGAGAGACCTCTTTAAAGAGTATTTCAATGTATTGAAAATATTTGTGAAAATAGAACCTAAAGTTGAAGCATGGTGAAGAACAAAAAAATTGATAAAGCCAAAGATTTTAGTAAACTGAGATTGAGAAGAAGTTTAAAAAATATAAAAACAATAGATTTCTCACACTCTAAGAAAGGTTGATCCATTTGATCAGTTCATACATTCTCTCATCTATTATCATAGGTTGAAGAAATTAAAGAGGTGATAATACTTATAAATGTTTATCATGAAAGTTCAAGTGGAAGATATTAATGGTTTCTATAACAACATAGTTTCTTACGAGATATTTCTTAGTCTAGTTTTTCATACTGTAACCTGTGGGATTATCTATAAATGCCATTGGGATATTGGAGAACTCAAGGATACAAGATGATACCTAGCCTTCCTAATTTTAATTGATCATAAAATTATAGTGTAAAATATTTGGATTGAGATTGTGGTGAGATACAAAAAGGAGTAGGTAGCCACACTGGGAATAAATTGTTTAATTTTTTTATACCTTGTTTATTTTTATTTCTGAATTTATACATGTAATTATGAGTTAAAAATTTGAGGGGATCAAATCCTAATAAATTTTAGAGTTTTATTTAAAGTATAATAAATTGAAAAAATATACACCACTAATTAAACCCCCCATATTTGTGGTAATATAAATCCCGAGGGATCTTAATTTGTATCAAAGTAATAATGGTCCCTCTATTAAATCCTTTATAAGTAAAAAATGGATAAAATAATCTTAGTTAACAATAGTGGTATTCTAATATTTGATGGAAAGATCTAACATGGTTGTAAGAATATGATGCTTGCCTATATTATGTTACTTGTCCTCGAAGTGGTTGATATAGTGACAACGGGGTTTACACTAATTGACATAAGTGATAAAATGTCCTTTAATGATAATAAAGTTTTTAATATTGATGAAAATTAAGGAATTCTACTCTAAGTTCCTTTTCAGATAGAATATATACAAATGTGTCAGGTTTGTAAAATACAAAATATATATTGGATAAGTTATAAATTATATTTTAATTAAATATAAAAGAAAAATAATCCAAGTTATAAATATAATGGAGAAGTTATACAGATATCAAGATAGTTTTAGATTAAAACATAGATTATTACTTTATAACTGTTAGTGAAATTATCAAAAATATCAAGGGATATATAAAAAATATAGAAGTCTCTACTATTTTGAAGAGGTTGATGAGAATTTTCCTAGATAGTTTTGATCATAAAATATTAGTATTGGAAGATAAATAAGATATTATCCTTTATGGACTATATAATCTTATCATATAATAAGAAAAGAGAAAGGATCAAACATTTAAAAAGAAATATAAAAAAGTAAATGGTATTTGTATCCCTGAGGATGATCAAGATCAAGGATGAGGAAGTTAAAGAGTCAAGTGATTATGATGATGAAAAAGAAAAAAATGATTATTATTGGAGAATCATGGATTTAATATTGTTTTATTTTAGAAAAGAAAATATAAAATACAAAGGAAAACACCCACTCAAGTGTTTCAATTATAGTGTAATTGGAAACTTTTCTATAAACCAACCAAAGAAACAATTGGTGGTTATATAGTTAATGATAAACCTGAGAATCCTCCAAAGAAGAAATGGTGTAAAATTTTAAAATATGAATCTAAATATGTTGAAGAAAAGAATAGATTACCAAGAATAAAGAGAAAGATTTTGATGAGTAAAGAAGAAGAGTTCAATCTCTCTTAAGTAGTCAAAATGAATAATAATCCATTTAGAAAATCACAACATTTATGGAATATGTGGAAAATCATGAAGAGTACTCAAGTAGATAGGAAGAAGAATTTGAAATTACTTAAATGGGGCCCATGATAAAATTTAAATTGGAATCATGTATTTAATATAATACAAAGATCAATAAATAAATTAGAATTATGGAGAATGAATATCGAATGAAATATGAATCTATAGATAAACTTCTCAAGAATTAAGATGAACACATAGATCAAATCAAAAAATTCAAGATGAAAAGTGATGAGGAAGGAAAGATTCTGAAGGATCTTAAGGAGAAATTTAATATGAAAGAATAAGATGTTATAATGACCTGATCCAAATGTTTTGAAGCTGAAAAATCATTGAATATCATGTGATATGATTAAAATATAGTAGTGGAAGTCAAGGATGAGACACAAAAATAATCTAAAATAGAAAACTCAATGGAGAAAATCGAATCTTCAGAGGTTGTATCTTAATGTAATTTGGGTTTGACTAACAATATAGGTTCGAACTGTAAATCTGGTCATTTTTGGTCCATGAATGGTGATAGAAAACCCTATTATATATCTAAGGTAGAGAATAAAATATATAAAATAAAATCCTTCTCAGGGTAGAAGAAAAAAAACCCAAAGTTTTATAGTGAAAAAAAAATTCATTAAAATTTCTATTACTATAGAGGACCGCGATTCTATGGGTAAAGTTTAGGTTGTAGAGTTTTTGGGCACAAATCCTAGTCATACGGCATAATATTAATTCATGATGGAGAAGGCATGAATTAAGGAGGATAAATTTTGATAATATATGTAAATATCTGCTAAGGAAGCAAGGTTTGAGAACAAATGTCTCAAGTTTGTCCACATAAAATAGATTTGAGTGTTTTAATGAAATATATGGTAGATGTGACCAACAAGGTCATTGTCTAGAGGAATTCATGACAATTTTTTTTTAAAAAACACTACTATAATGAAAATGGGAAGGGAATTCAAAATCAAAATTCTTAAGAAATATATATTATTTTTGAAGTTAACATGAAAGAATGACAAAAAGGAAATCCATGTATTATTGATAGTGGTTGTTTCTTACACATGTATAGTGATAATCTTTTTTTTTTCAAAAATAATAAACAAAATGATGGATAGGTAGTGGAATTAATAAATTAAAGTTCTTTGATTACTATAGGTATTAATTTAGCTAAATTTTTAAAAAATATGAATAAATTTATAAATTTTCTTTATGTAGAGGAACTTAAACACAATCTTCTTAATGTGAATCAATAATGTGATGTTGGGAATGAAATTGTATTGAAGAAATTTTTATGGAGCATCAAGAGTTATAATTATGGAAGATTTATATACAGAGGATAAAGAACAAGTGAAAAATTGTTTCAAATTGGTGACTTAACATATTCAAGCTACCTAAATGAAAAATTGATAAAAATCTATGTTATTGGATAATTGGCCACTTGGTCCTATGAAACTTGAGTAAAATAGAGCATGAAGCCTGAGCTTGGAAAAGAACTTGTCTAGGATCAATTTTTTTATATAATTCTTCTAGAATATGAGCCGGAACTTCTTTATAGATTTAAATTAAATCTATAATATTGAAAAATATTTTACGAATGGAAGTAGTTGAGATAGAGAGTGCTGATTAGGGAGTATTTCTAAGTATAATTTTTTAAAGAAAACAAATCCTTCAATTAGAGGTTATTAAAGAAAATAAGACATGAACCATCATAACACTTTAGTAAATTGATATTGAGAAGTAGTTTTAGAAGTAGAGAAAAAATATATTATCTTTGTTTTGAGAAAGTTTAGTCTATTTGATTAATCCTTATATTCCCTCAAGTGTTAGTAGAGTTCAATAAAACTGATGGGGTGAAAATATTTAGATATATTTAACCTGAAGTATTAAGAGGAATATCTTTATCTATTGTAATATAAACACAAATTATCAAGTGAAATTTATTAGACTAGTTTTTTCATATTTAAACCAGAATGATATTGGGTAACTTCTAACAAGATTATAGAGAACATAAGGCTACAAGATGATACCTGTCCTACCCTCATGTAATTGATCATAAAATTATAGTGTAAATTATATGGTCTTGGATATCAACTAAATTTAGTAAGTAATATATACCCAAGGTAGGACCGAATCTTGTAAAAATTATTGTATACCTTGTCCTTTTTATTTCTGAATTTATACATGTAAGGATGGGTTAAATATTATATTGGATTGAATCCTAATCGATTGTATAAGGTTAATTTAAGTGGAATAATTTTAAAATAATTACACAACTAATTCAACCTCCCTTCTCAATGGTTTAACCATTTTTAAAGAATCTGGAGAGGTTTATTATCGATTTTAGCAAGGCCACCTTACACTATAGGAAAATTCATAGCTCCTTGCGGTTTTTTGGGTATGGCGGCGGTTTAAACCGCCGCTATATACTTCTGTGGTGGTTTTCGAAAACCACTGCAACATTGTGTGTTGGGACACTATTTCTGATGCTTATAGGCGTTTCACGGTGGTTTATAGGAACTGTCGTAGTTTGTGCATTTCAAGGCAATTATGATATTTTTTAGCGGCAGTTTGTCCGGGCAGGGGATTAGATTTTTTAGGGGCGGTTTTAACCGCTGCTAAAAAAATGTATGTCCCTGGCCGGGAAACCGCCGCTAAAAACATCATAACAGTGGAAAACCTTGCGCGGAAGATGGGACACTATAGCTGCAGTTATAACCACTGCTAATAGAAAAATGCTGACATTTAGCGGCGGTTATAACCCCCACTAATAGAAAAATGCTGACATGTAGCGGCGGTTTAAACCTCCACAAAAAATAGATTTACAAAAAAAAACAGCAGCTTCTGTACCAGGGCCCTAAAAAAAACAGTTCTAAGAATATCAAAATATGCATACCACACTAATCTAGTATAATAAATGATTCAAAACTCACTGAGAACCAAACATATCTAGTGTGTACTACCCTCACATCGCTTGTATGTTTTTGGAATGAAAAACCAACACACACTCTCTTCTTCCCACTATAGAGTAATCCTCTGGGAACTGTCTCACTAGTTATTTCCCGTAATCATACTTAATATTTCCCAAAACTAATGGGTACGCACTCCCATACGTCATGATCGTAAAACTATAATCATGATCCAATGAATCATATCTGGTCATATTTGGTTCATGTTCCCAACCCACTTACCATGAACCACTACATGTCAGTAAATTGAATATCCCAAAGCATCTTAGTCATACAAAGGCTAACCACATGATCACCCACCACATATGAGTCATTCTCAAAATGGAGATCATATACGTATTCTATTCTCAACATTATCTTGACAACCTAGGATCTCAATCTATAAGTATTATTATCCAATTGACCCTACCCTCTCCCCTGAACTAAATACCAAAACCACTCAGAGTGTTTCTCATCCCATGAACACTGAATTACCATGAAATTCCTCAACCCTTTCATGGTTACCTGTATAACCACACATTTTTGTTATGTATAATAACATAATTAATATATATGAGAAAACACTATATAATATGCATACCATGACATTCCTCAACCCTTTCATTACTAATTTTTTTCCCTATTCTTCATTATGGAAAAGTTGTTGGAAATAGAATGGTTGGTTCTGTTAATGCTTTGGTAGGGGACTGATGTAGGCCGTTGTGTCCTAAATATTAATACCACACTCAAGAAATCAAGATATAAAAGGAAACATTAGAAATAAATAAAATACATAAAAGGAAACATGACAAATCAACAAAATGTTAGGTCATGAAAATGTTTGGTGGAAACTATGTGCCACACAGGATACATATACAAATCGATGATGAACACATATCGTCACCGTCTCCACCTCCAACATATTAACAATACAACTAATCATTGTCCGATAACAAACGCATATCGTCACCCTCTCCACCTCCATCTCCACTTCTAGCTACCACCTGTAAGAACATTATATTGAAAATTAAATAGTGTTGCATATTTATATTTAAACTTAAAACCAATAAAAGATTTAAAACTAAATGAATTTGAATTTTTGGGATTTACCTGCTCACCACCAGTCGATACAGTACCACCAGGGGTATATCTGCTTATTTGCCGACATATTTCAGTTAACTCTTTCTTAAAAGAGGATATCCGACCCCCCTGCTCATGAACTGTGTTTCGTAGAGAAACAATCTCTTTATTAGAATATCTGAGTATGGACAGACTAAAACTATGAGTAGATGCAGTTGCCATAACCGGTGGCCTGCTAAAAACCTCAGATGGTATGGGTCCCAAACCCATCCCGTGCACTCTACCAGGATGCTTCTTCCCAATGACTTTAGCAATCGGGTCATCCTGGGAGACTGAGTAGGACTGCTCAGGATTTACATCCCATAGTTCTTTAATTTTTACCTATAAATCAAATATCAATATATATTAACATATTAGAAACTGATAATAAGTTATTATTATGAAAAAATGAGTTCGTACCCCAACTTCTTTGGTATGATCATTAACAAAACTTCCATCGGATTTTTTGTGAACATCCAACCACACTTCAGTTCAGGATGATTCGTTCCCTAAACTCTGTGACTGCATTAAACATAGATAAATAAAAAATTTAATATATTAAATAGAAAATATTGTCTTATAAATATTTAAACTAATGGAAATATTACCAGAGTCGATCGGCTTCTAGAAAAGAATTTTGACCCCGCAGTGTGAGGGATGACTTTCTTTGCCCGGCTTGATGCATTAATTCTTGAGATGTCCTCAAATAAATAAAATTCAATATAATAGTAATGTATTCAATGTCATATCCTATTTATATACATGTATAAATATAAAATGAGTTTAATATAATAATATATATTTAAATACCATATGCTTCTCATCACGATGTCTGTCGACAAACATTTTCCACTGTTCTTTGGGTACCCCATTGGGTATCTTCTCATACATTTGTTAAATGGTCAACGAAGTATCGTTGATATCGCCCCACAATCTCCATTTGAATTGTTTTCATTTCTTACCAAGATTTTTCAACATCCACTTTCATGCAATCACATCAGCTACTGTAAAGTGGAAAACATCTATATACAGAAATTCATTTTGAACATATTAATAACATGACATTCAATTACACCATAATGTATTAAAATTACATTTATTTGGGAATGAAAAACTTCATTTTTCCAACTTGAAGGTATATATCTCCAATAATCATAAGAAATAGGAAGGGAAATGGGCTCCACAGCCAGCTGGCCTAGAATTTGGCCAAGTAATCCCGTGACATCATCCATAGGGACCCATATGAATCGAATGAGACAACTATCTTCTCTCCATTAATATTCCACACATCTAAACTTTTTATAATTTTCTTCACAGTTTCATTTTTTTCATCTTTAATGAGCAAATAGTTAGTATAAAAAAGTGCAATAAATTTATTATTATAAAAATTTGTACCTATAAAAGTAACCCTCCAGTTTGTTCGTGATGAACTATAAGCGGCGCACTGCCGCCTGACTGATGAGGCTGCTGAAGGGGGATTCGATGACTCAGATTCTAAAGGGATTCTCATAGAGGGTGTGAGAGATGGTGAAGGGGGAGATGGTGCTGGGGGGCAGGCAACTGGTGGCTCAGATTCCATAGGGAGGGAGACATATTGATCTTTATCTGTCATAGTAGTGGATGAAACAGTTTATCACTTCCTCCTTGGAATTCCTATCATTTAATCAAATAAAATTAAGTTCAGAACTTATATTTCAACAAAATTATGTAGAAAAAATTAAAATGTTAATAGATTCCCAATACAAACAAACAAAATAGACATAACAATGATAATGAATTACTGCATAAATGAAATAAGTGGTTACTGAATGAATAAATAACTGTACATACAATCATTTTCCCCTTAAATCATGTATGTTTCCTTTTTTATTACTTCATTCACTTCATTCATCCTTTCTAGACTAATATTTTCAATATCCTGATGGAAAAATAAGTCTGGTTCTTATTATTCATGAGATTCAATTTCAGAGGTCAAATCTTCCACTTCATCACCCATATCATACAAATCTCTTTGTATTAAGTGAGAAACTACACTCCACCATTCATCCACAATATCATTCACATAATATAACATTTTTTCTTATGATGATAAGATATATGGATTATGCAGTTCATGATCACCAACATCCATCAAGTGAGAGAAGTTCACAGAAGTAAATTATAAGGAATCTCTTTTAACACCTCTGATAATATTGACCCGATTGCATTTGAATAAAACAACTGAGAAATGACCTTGTTAGTTTAATTCAATAATATCAGTAATCTTTCCATAGTATTCCACTTCAAAAAAAATGTAAATATACCACTATTTTATGTTTTTAAACCCTCTTATCGATCGACTGTACGGAATATAAAGCCATTCACATTGTAAGTGTTGAACTTTCTAACTTATTTTAGAGGACCTCGAGCAAGAAAATTAAAATCTTCTAACACCTCTTCTCGAGTATCAGTATTCAAGATATAAAAAAAGAAATATACTTTATTATATTTATAAAATATATGTGTCAAACTAATATTCATATTTATTTCAATATTTATGAACTTACACGTCGTGCAAACTATTCTACAAGCTCTTTATTAACATCTTTCATTATATCTTTCTCATTTCATGTTTGGTCTCTCATTTTTCTCTTTTTTTGTATCCTCAAATATTTAATAAATGGATATGAAATTTCAATATTCAGCAGCACATATCTATGTGCCTGTAATAATTCCAACTCTATCAGTGTCACATTTGAGGTCCTCCCAACTGATCGGCCAATATCAGGAAATATTTTTGATTTATGATGTATTTAAGGTTGAGTCGATGTGTCGTCAACATGTCCAACTCGATTAAATCTTGTATCAATATCATCCAAGTATCTAGAATAAAAGGTAAGACACTCCTAGTCCAAATAGATTTCAGCAATAGAGCCTTCTTGTTGAGCTTTATTTCTCATGTATGATTTCAAATGCCCAAGATATCTATGAAATAAAATAAACATAACTATGCATTTAATTAAGTGCCAAAAATTGTTTACTTAACTGAAAAACATATAAATAAAGTACCTCTCAATTTGATACATCCATCTATAATAAATGGGGCCTCCTAATTTAGCTTCCTCAACCAAATGCACAGTTAAATCCATCATTACAGTAAAAAACGACAGAGGAAATATCATCTCCATTACAGAAAGGGTCTATACAAAAATCGCCTGGAGGTTGTAAAGATGAAATGGATGTAGAGATTTCTCATATACTTTTCTGAAAAATGTACAGAATTAGAGTACAACAGTAGTACTTTTTTAGGTAATAATGTATGCAATGCCAATGGTAGTAACTATTGTAACAAAATATGTGAATCTTGAATTTTCAATCCATGTAACTTATGATTCTTCAAGTCAAAACACCTCGAGATGTTACTTTAATACCCATCAGATACCTTAACATTCTTTAAAATTCAAAGGAATGTATCTTTGTCCATATTTTTCATTGCAAAAATTGCCGGAGGATACATTTCATTCTCATCTGGCCAGAGATCATGTTTTATGTTCATTGCTTGTAAGTCTTTTCGAGCATTGAGATGACCATTCAAATTTACATGCTCATTAAGCAATTTGAAAATAAAATTTTCATAGAAATTCTTCTCAATATGCATCATATCAAGATTATTCCACAACTAATTAAATTCCCAATATGGATGTTTGAAGAATATAATTTTTTTTCCATTGTTGCGTTTCAATTTCACTTGAAGATGCACTTCGAACCCGTTTCCTGCTATCATTCAAATGAAAAACCTTACCAAATTTGGTTTCAACATTTTCGAGTTTTGTCAATATTTCAGAACTATTTAACAACTTTGGAGGTGGTCTTCAATCAGTGAAACCGTTTAATTTTGATCTATTCGGTCGAAATCTATGAGATGCATCGAGAAATCTTTGATGGCATAAGAAGCGCCATTTTCTACTATGAGGTAGCCGTTTGGGCTCAAAATCAAAGTTATAAACCGGACAAGCCAAACCCATATAAGTGTTCCAACCAGATAAATTCCCAATCCCAGGGAAGTCACTAATTGTCAACATTAAAGCAACATTCATTTTGAACATTGTATTAGAAGACGCATCAAATGTCTCAACTCTGTTTCTCTACAACTCCTGTAATTCTTCAATTAATGGATGCAAGTATACATCAATATCATTTCCAGGAATTTTTTTTCTAGGAATAATTATCGAAATGATAAAAGAAGTTTGTTTCATACACATCTATGAAGGCAGATTGTAAGTGATCAAAACAACTGGCCAAATTCTATAACTGGTACTCAAAGTCCCAAATGGGATGAATCCATTGGTAGCCAATCCCAATCGAACATTACTAGGATCAGCTGAGAAATATAGATGTAATAAATCAAATTTATTCCACAATTTTTAATCTTGTTGATGTCCCATTAACCCATTATTGTTATTATCTACAAAATGCTACTTCATGTGTTCGACGGTTTTTTATGACATGAATAATATTTGCAATTGAGGCTTTAAAGGAAAGTAACGCAAAACCTTTGTAGGTGTGTTCCTTTTCTTCCTCTTCATGAAAGTATGTTGATTCAGACTCCCAACATCACCCATTGACTTCCATCTAGAAGAAGAACATTTTTTACAATCATGTCTACTTGAATCCTCTCACCAATAAAGAATAAAATCTTTAGGACATGCATGTATTTTTGTATAATTCAGACCAAGACTGTTAACAACTTTTTTCATATCATAAAAAGACTTGGGGATGTTTTCTTCAGGAAATGTATCACGCAATAATTCCAATATCATGGACATTGCCTTATTTGTAATTTTACATAGACATTTGATATGGTATAACTTCAGCATAAAAGAAGGTTTTGAATATTTCAAACATCAACTATACAATTCTGGATTTCCATCATCAATTAAATCTTTCAACATATTTTCCTTGGTGAAGTTTTCTCTTATATTAGTCTCCACATAATCAAGAGGATGATCCACTGATATGTTACAATCTTGATATGGTTGTCCTACAGTCTCAAAAACATCACTTGTCTTGTTGCTATTTGTAGCACCCTCATCTGGTTGTTCTAATATGTTTTGACGTTGACGATGGTCTCTTACAGTGCTGAATGCATCATTTATAATGTTTTTCATTTCATTTTCCATTGTTGATGAAGTTGGGAGGTCATTCTGTGAATTGGCCTCAGTGCTCAACCTTTCTGTAACGTTCGATTATCTGTGCCAAATCCAACGCATATATTGACCAGGGAATTCATTCAATATTAAATGTTCATAAACTTCATCTCTCTCCAACCATCTTCTAAATTTACATTTAGGACATGGATATCTTATTCTTACTTCAACAGATCGATTGGAAGTTGAAAAATTTAAAAACTCATTCAAACCCATTATATACTGAGGTGCGTTCCTCGGTAATGTGATCCATATTTTATGCATGTATATCACAATGTGACTACACAATATTACAAAAAACTAAAACACATAACTATTACAAAATAGGGAAATAGATTCATATTTAAAAGTTGACGAAATATATAAATATGTTACATAAGGTTTTCCTATATCAATACATATGGGAAATCACCAACTAGTGGTGTCATCTAAAGTAGTACCACCACAAAGTATTAGGATTAAACTGGGAGATTAGGGTGAGTGAAAAAAGTCCAACCACATTACTCAACTTAAGAAAGTTGGAGTTTACCATCTCCCATTAAATTAAATAATTCTAACCACTATTTTAAGTGGCCCAATATTTAGGGGGAGATATGATCCATGAGGTGGATGTGATAATAATGTACATGTTATTCAGCTAAAGGAAGATCTGATTAAATCCAAAAAATGCATGAAATAAGTGATGTGATAATTATTTCAAGTCTTATTCGATATAAAATATGATCAAAACGTTTCATGTCTGATCACGACTCAACAAGTGGTGTTAAGAAACCACTTTTTTTCTTCAAAACTTGATCCAGAAGTTTCATGCAGAAGTAAAGTCACTTTCTGAATATATAATTACATAAAAAAGTGATTATTCTAGAATAAAAAGACATTTCCAAGCCTTAACTAAGAGTATCAATGATTCCATATTGAATCTGGTTTATAAAATGGGATATCAAGCACTAAATTTAGTAGAATTAGACCACTAATATGGAAGAGGTACCATCCACACCATCTCATAATAATTTTTGTAAATATCTTTTTATGAAGGGAGTAGATAGGAAAACAATTATGTACAAGTATGTATTTCGAAATGTTTGATTGAATATTCCACCTTAGCTAAATTGGATAATAAAATTAAGGAATTTGGTTGCCCTTAAATATCTAAACAAGTTATAAACAAGACATAATGTCATTATTTAAATGAAATAAGATGATCATGGGTTGTGGATCAATGTTGGTGTTGTGACGAATTCATTTGTTGTGAATTAGATTATTGGTATAGACAGTTAAATGAAAAATTAGAAAGGAATCCAATTCTAAGGGATAGAAATCAATATATGAAGAAGAAACGTCCATAGGTTAAGAGAAACATGTATATAAAAAAATAATTGTAAATTTTGAAAATGTGTGTGATGTATGAACAAGTAGTATTTATAGGATTGTTCCATGTTCATATCAAACTATATATTAATTAAAAAATAAAATAAAGCCACATAAGTTAGCGAATAAATAAAAATCATCCTTTGGAAAAAGTGAAATAATATTGTAAGAAAAAAACCTTTTAATAATATTTCACATAGGGAAGGTAAGAGGCCTTGGAATCTAAATTTTAGAAAATTATGAAAGGTTTATCATCTAAAAGAACTAATAAAAAAGTAGGGAAGTTAGCATTATCCATGTTGAAAGTTAAAACATTCTACCAATAAAAGAACTGAATTGTTAGTTATATTGATGGAAGTTATAAAGAAAATATGGAAAATAAAACAAGTACAATAAAATTATAGTCAAAAAGTAAAAAAATCAATTCCATATAAAGATAACTTAGTTCAATGTGTGTGGTGAAACATGGATGGAAACACTCCTAGAAATTGTTATAAAATAATTCAATATTACCAACCATTAATAGAAATAAAACCTCCTATAATACTATTTTTTAATGAACCAACATGGGTCCCAAAGAGTATTCCTGGTCACCATGGGCAAGCGATAAGCACCTGGGTATCAACACACATAACCATGGGAGTCATTTCACACTAAAATAACACAACAATATCTCTCATATATAAAAAAATAAATATAATCAATCAGATTACATCGTGGATGAAAAATTACATGACCATTAGATATAAATAAACCAATCCAGAAAGATAAACATGAAAAGAAACTACATCAAAGTCTCTATGTGACTATCTGTTACCACTATCCAAACCCAACATTAAAGTGACAACAACCCAGAGATACATTCAAGATACATAAAACTGTTCTATTTATCTACATACTAAAAAACCATACCTCCATACACCAAATAAAATATAAAAGGTTTGTGAAATATTTATAGTAATATAACACCATGAATCTATACAATGTTTATGACCATGGAAAATTTTGTTCTATCTTAAAAAGTAAACAAATTTGATTAAGTAATTTATTTTGAAAACAATTCCAATTAAACAACCATTTGTTTGATTTAAAACATTCCATATTCCAATAAAATCATAATATGAAAAAGAATTAATGAAATTTAAATAAATTGAAATAAACAAAGCATCCATAAGATAAACATGTGATCATTAAAACATGAAACACTGCCATCACGAATGAAACCAAACATAAAGCATGAATGGGATCTACCCTATAGGAATACATTACTAAAACCCATAAGAAACACAAGACATGAAAATGTGTATCCCAATGAATCCGATTTCTTCCAAATTCAAAAATTATCAAAACCATACCACTTAGTTGTGATACACTCACAAAGGGTTACATATATCTATAACCCTATGTACTGAAGGCTCCAAAAAAATATGAAAAACAAAACCTAAGACTATGAAAACCACTAGCAGTAGGGGAGGGGAGCCAACCTAGGGTAGGAACTCGACGAGGTCAGGGGAGAAGGCGGCGTCGCAGGTGTCAGGGGGAGATGGGGGGTCAACAGTGATGGGCGGCATAGTCAACGGCGGCACGGGAGGGGAGCGAAGCTAGGGTTGGGGCTCGTCAGGGGGAGAAGCGTCGCGTGTGTCTGGAGGAGAAGAGGCTCGGCTCAGCTGGGGGGGGGGGGGTGTTGCAACTGTAAAGAAATAAATGGGTTTTGTGACTGTTTTTAATAAACCGCTATTAAAAGACCACTGCTAAAGGTGATTTATGATGTTGTGTCACCTCTAACTGATTTTCTTAAAAGAGATACTCATTTTTTTGATGGATCATACGGGAAAAATTTCATACACTAAAAGTGATTTAGATCACAGACCTTAGCATCAGGACATTAGATTGGTATCTTCTTTTTTTAAATATTGGGTGATTAATTAAATCAATAAATAGAATAGGTGTTTTCCTATAATGTTTATGGGAATCCACATATGATAGAATATTATTTAAAAACCCCAGATTCATTTCAAATTAACCACACTACCATCGAGAATTATTTCTTTCTATAGTTACTTCAGTATAAAAATATCATTTATATATAAGGGGAAGAATGTAACAATTTATTTTTATCATACAAATATTAGTCACTTAATAATAAAATATGATTAAAAATGATGGAATGTTCATTGGATGATTCTCCTCTAAGAATTCAACTTGAAAATCAAGTACCAAAAGGGCTGTGAGTGGAACACCATGTGATTTTAGTATGTGTTTCTCTTAACACAATTTTTGTTCATTTGATATCATGTATTATAAAAAAACTGAACTAAATTAAACCATGATATATTTTATTATGAGAAAATATTTCAATTCAAGATAAAAATTAATACATTATGATAATGTAATATGAAACATCCTTAAGAAAATTACAAGAGGAATAAAATCACTGGTAAATAAAAATTCCATGATCATGAAATATTCATCCTTGTGGTTAGAGTTAAATATCACACATATGATTATAAATATGGAAATAAGGAAAAAAATTAGAAACAAAATAATTGTTTTGTGAATGTTGTAAATAGGATTAATTATTCTAGATATGTATGTAATTATATATATCGGAATGTAATATGACCATTATATGTATAATCATTATACATATGGTCATTTGACATATCACTGTTTGATATATATAACAATTGGATATATGTTCATTGAATTTAATTTAATACAATATGTACGTTGAAGTTTTTTATTTATTAGAAAAAATAAAAAATAATATAATTCAAAATTATAGAATGAACTAAAAAAGAAAATAATTACATTGACCATTTTAATATAAAAATTAGAATTTTTATTCTTTGAAAATTATCTTTAAATAATATTTGATGTGTTCAAAGGAAAATTCTAATACAGATGGATTGATAAAATTGATTGGTTGTAATATAAATAATGACATGTGATTTAATTCATTTAATGTTGAAATGGATAGTTTTTAAAGAAATGTTTTTCATTATTTTGGGTTTTTTGTGTTAATAATTAAATTTATCACTATTGAAGATTTATTTTAATGGAATTTATTGTTTATATATATAATCATATAAATAATTATTCATCTAATGATTATTATTTAGTAAGGAATATGAATAAATATATTTTTGGACTTAAATTTTTTTTTTCTAAAAATAATTTTTATCCATTATACATTTATTAATTTAAACCTGTTTTTTATCACATAAATAAATTAAATTAAATGAAATTTATTTCATATTAGGTTTCACAATTCCTAAATAAGTTAATAATTTTAATTTCATTTTTGGTATAAAATTACATTACTATGGTAAAAATTAGTCATTAAAGTAAAAAATAAAATGCGGTAAGAGGGTTAAATTTAGGAATATAGTAATAAAATATCATAAAACGTTATCTTTAAATAGATGTATAATGGAATTATAGACCTCCCATAATATGTTATATATATATTTTTTTCACTTGTGTCACCTTTCATTTTTGAAATGATAACCTTACAAATTAAGTAATTGGTATTTGTGAAAATTCCACTCAAAGCCACATATAAAAGGACACCCCTTTATCCACCTCAACCCACACCATTTATTCAACTTTATCAGGAATACTGAACCAAATTATCTCCATAAAAATCATATTTCATATTCAAAAACATTTTATTCAAAATAATAACTCTGAAACTCCTTATTTATAAGAGGCTTTCTTAGAGGAGATTCAAGTCTTCATTGTAAGTATTATATTCTTTGTAATCATTATCATATATAATCTTAATCCCACTCTTCATAAATTTCAGTTATCATTTTAATGATTTTTTTTTGAAATCATCATGATTATTTATAAATTATACTATTAGTATACAACAACATATTCCTATTTATTAAATCAGTATAATGTGTTCTTATTTTGGTTGGTTTTACCACCTATATGAATGATGTTATAAGGTTTTATTCATCTATGAATAAGAAAAAATATATACTGGTAATACGATACACTAATGATTAATTTAAGATATTTTTATATTTTTGAAATGTTAATATAAATAATTTTATTCATTAATATAATAAAATCTTTTTATTTAATCAAAATTCAAAGAAATGAATAGTTTTAAGTGTTGCATGCAAATCATCAACATCTGTTTCATGAAATGACCATATGTAATGAAACAACCTAAGCTACCGCGAAACATCATAAAAAAACATAACACAACTATTCTTAAAGTGTGTTATTGATTGTAACACATTAATATATTATTATATGACCACATTTATATAAGTCATTTTTTTGATTTCTTGCTCCATACGCAACACCGAAATTAAACCAAATCATGATATATATAGATAAAAATATAAATATTAATTAAAACCATTTAAACCTATATATTGAATTAAATATAATGAATAATAGTAATTCTTTATGAAATATATGTATAATGAGAATAAATGCTAGTTTTAATATCAATTAAATTTAATTAGTTTACCAAAAATGACTAATAGGATCATTTATTCTTTAGAAAAGTATTTTTCTAAAAATTCCCTTTTTATGTGATATGAATTTATATTTCAAGGAAAATATGATTAATAATTATAAATTACGTTTTTTATTAATAATTATGTAATACCAATTTTTTAGGTTAATTATATAAAATAAGAATAATAATAGTTAAAATTTGAAATTGCTATTTTCCAGTAAAAATAAATTTTCATTATATTTTATGATTTTTCTCAAAATCTGAATTTATAAATTTTAGTATTTGAATTTTAAAAAATGAACATAATTTTTTAATTTATAGTATATTTTTTATTAAGATTTTTTTTTTCATATTTTATTGGTTTTTATGAGAATAATGAAAAATATTGATTTTTCTAAAAGCCTATGCTTTTCTGGCATGATCATATACAAGAATGAATTATTTTTTTAATTTTTTTCTTATATAAAATATATTTATTAATATGTAATGTAAATTATTTAAAGAAATATTTTTTTATAAAACACATGTACATCATTTTGAAAACCTAGGTCATATTTTATTTTAAAATACTTTTTTTATTCTCTTATATTAAGAATTAATTTTCATCACTTATAGAAATTAAATCCATAAAAATGGATTTTATATTTTAAATAAAAATTATCATATTTTATAATAATATAAACTTAAATTTTTTTCGTAAAATTATGATTACTAATATTAAAGAAAACGACCATGTTAATGGTGAAACTATTATTTTTGAAGAATTATTTTATTAATATTGTGTAAATTTTATCTAATAAATTAAATTAATATATTTTCAATTACGAAATTAATATTATTTTTAAGAACATATATATCAATATTACCAAACATTTAATTATAAATAAATTTAAAATAATAATAAGAAGACATAATGGTTAAAAACCCATTTTTCTATAAAAAACTCATTTTTTATATATAAAGTGATTTAATTTGAAAGTTAATTTTATATTATTTATAAAATGGAAATATATTAAATTAATGTTAAATCTAGGTTTACTACACCTAAATTTTGAGTGAGGGGTAAATTTTTATATTTTATTAGAAATAAATTACATAGTTACAAAATATTTACCATGTTAAAAAAAAATAATGGTAAAAGAAAA
The DNA here is from genome assembly GCA_963277665.1 of Viscum album. Taxonomy (NCBI): domain Eukaryota; kingdom Viridiplantae; phylum Streptophyta; class Magnoliopsida; order Santalales; family Viscaceae; genus Viscum; species Viscum album. The sequence goes on along the minus strand of OY728143.1, from coordinate 933,607,092 downwards.
AACCCAAGAGAAAATGACTTCCAACATGTTTCAAAAAAGTGATTAAAAACTTGGTTGAGGATTTATCAACAAAATATCACCCCAAAATCTATTATTTTTAACTTTTGGAGTCTTTGAACCTTGAATATTTTAATGATATCATTGTAAAGTAATGGTAATTCCCAAAAGATCCATTTTCTTCACTTATAAATGGAGACACTTCCATGCCTTCATGCCATGGACATTTATTAGAATTAATTTTGGAAACTATAAAATTTTTATCCACATATAATACTCTCTAAATTTTATAATCCTCTGTTCTAAATTTGTTATCCTAAGCACTTTTTTTCCTTGTGTAATTTTAGGAGGAAGTTCAAAATCTCAATTTGTGTATTTCTTAATCCTCAAATTTTTAATTCTTAATATTTATCTTCCAAACCTATAATTAATATATTAGTATGATAAAATTATTATAATTAATATTTTGAAGTTTTATTATATAAATGTGACAAACTTTATTTGTAAATTTGAATTCACTTATAGAAACAAAATAATGTAAAGAGAGTGTTGTACATACTACCCCATCCATGAAGTAACATTTTTTATTTTTAATCTTGATTTTATTTATATAAACCACTATGAATATGACTAAAGTTTTTTAAAAAATATAAATAATATCATTATTCTTCTATTTTAATGGTATTATGAACTTCCTTAACGATACTCACCCATTGAGATATAGCATGTTCATGTTTTAGTTTCTTTAACAACATAATTAAACAATGATATAAAGAATTATCATGGATAAATATGGAAAATTAATTAATATTAGTATTATATTTTAATAATAAAATATTTTTTTTTGTTTTTTTTCTTAAATGGTTATATTCTTTATTATAATTATTATTAAAATATCAACTTTGATCTAAAATTAAACAGATAAGCCGATGCTGATTCAATTTTCACACAAATATAAGAGATATCTATATAATAAATAAATAGAATATGGTAATAAATGGTCCTTATTAAATTTAATATACAATAATTAGGTTCCTAATAAGGTATCTAATAAACTTAATTTGATTATTTGTGAAGTTAAGAACATGTGCAGAAGGAATCTAGAACAAGGTAAGTGGTTATTTATCTCCAATTTGAATCCCTTAAGACATGTTGATGTTATACAACATGTTTTATTTTTCAAGATGAAAATAAATCCCCATGATAATATTTATAATGATTAACTTTTATTTCATGTTATTTAATATTTTATTCCATGTTCATTCTCTGATGGGGTTTTGAATCAAATATTTCAAATACTATAAGAGTTTTCATCTCAAAATCACCTCTTTGAGACATCTTTTTTAGTATCATTTAATTTATTTTATGTGTAGTATATGTTTCAAAATTGAGTTATTATATCAAAAAATACCATTTATTTATTTTAATTTATGTTGAATCTAAATCTCTATCTTTCAATAGTTTTTTATTTAAATTATCCTCAAGTTATAAAGGATTTTCTAGCACAATTCACCTTCATTGAATATTTAATTATCCTTAATAAATTCATTTCGTATAAGTGGGTAAATAAAACTCTATATTTTATTAGTTTTTATTTTTTCTTTAATTATGTGGATTTATTTTTTACCACATAATGAAATTGTTCAAACTTTTTTACTTCATGAACTATGTTTTCTGTATGGGACTTTGTAAACTCAAATATTTTTATTTGAATTATATGGTTTATTTTGAAATTTGACCGTCAATATTCACTTTATTAATTGAATTTCCATTTTATATGATGTATATTTTATATTTTCGGGGTTGATGCCTCTTTTTTTTCAATGTTTCCTAATTTGTTGTTCTATTATCCATAAGTATAACGTTACCAAGGATGAACCTTCATATATTTATTTTATCGTTGTTCCAATTTTATATTTTACTTCCTGCCAATGTTCTCCCCTGTTTTTGGGAAATATAATATGTATTATTTTCTATGATTATAATAATTCTTATAATTATATTTAACCTTTTTAAAAATGAAAATGTAATAATACTTTTATGATTTGGGTTTCCAAAAATAGATATTTCAAAATATATTAAACCCCACATTTATTTTGATAATCTTTATGAATTTTCAAGGAATAATTTATTGAAGTTTCTTCTTCAATGTTAAATTTTTTTCAAAGTTTTCTATTTATATTTTTGAAAATAACTTATGAAATTTACCTGTAATTATTTCATTTTATGAGTATATTGAAAATGATCTCTTTTAATGTTTTATATGGGAACATATCTTTCCACCACCTTTGTCCTTTTATTTGAAACTTTCTCTCTACATTTTAATTAGTCATAAAAGAAATTTTTTTCTACTAGAATTAAAAAATATCAATTTTGAAATGATTTCAAAATATTAAGGATATTTATTATTTCCAAATTTATTTTTTTCAAAAATCGTCAAGATTTGTTTTTATTTAAGTCACCATAATTTGACATATCTTATGCTCGATTGATAATGTTTTTCAATTGTTATCATCTAGCTTCTTTAACTAGATTGATTATGTAATGTCCTTATCTTTTAGAGAAATGATATATCTGCACCTTTGTATTTCCTAATCATTTTCACTATATATTTATAATATTTTTTCCAATAAATTTAATCTATGAATATACTATTGTTAATTTCTTTTACAAAGGGTGTTCACCTAGATTACATACATCGACTGATTTGGGTAAAAGTATTTTCTTAACTGTATATCATTTATCTATATAATGTAAATACCATTTGTTATATTATCTTGATTTAATGTTATTCACATAGAAAGTTATATTATGTTATTTAATATCAATTTATTTTTTATTTTTTATCATGTTATGATTATTAATGGAATTAGAAATTATTTTTCCATGTGAATCCATTTCAAAAGGATTGGAAACCCATTTTATTTATATGGGTTATTTATGATGTATTAAATGAAATCCATTTTATTTCCCTATTTTCTTTATTATGTTATGAATTATTTTTTTAAAGAACTCATATTTTTGGATGATTATGTGTGGTGTCCTATATCGCCTTCCAATGCATTGGTTATGGTTTTATATATCAAGAGATCATGATGTGTGGGAATAATTTTATTTGTTCATAATATAAATGGGTGGAGATAACTGGAATTTTTCACAACATGAAAGGGTGTAAATACTTGGATTTTTTCATAACATGAAAGGGTGGACATAATTTTATATGTTCACAGTGTGAAAGGGTAAATATACTTGGATTTATTCACAATGTTATCCATTGATAATGTTTGTGCCACAATCTGATGCTTAATCTTATGAGTAAGTTATGATTTCATATCTCAAATTTATTGACTCATGTTTCCACACTCTTTTGATTGATTTATTATTTTAAGAAAATAGTTATTATCTAATTTATAATCCATTCTTTATTGGGTATATGGTTCTTCTTTATCCTAATTATATCCATATGATTATCTTTTTCTCTCTTATGATATTTGATTACTGACACTTATGTTTACCCTTATCGAGCATATGATATCACCCAATATTATTTTCTATTACTCTACGTATGAAGATAATTATAAATTATGAGAATTCAATAAGTGTGTCTATAAGAGTTTGATTATGGAGAAATGTTCAAAAGTTTTTTAAAATAAGTTTCCTTTGTAATTAGTCCTCAAAGGCACCAAACCAAAAGTTTCTCCAAGTTATGTGAGATTATTGTGAGATGTAATTTTTAAATTTTGGTAGAAATGTAAAATTATGATTTGTTTGTCTTGGTTCTCTATATTGATCCTCACGGGCTAATAGTTAGTGCATGGGTATCAATAACACTTGATTTAGAAAATATTGAAAACTGTATAATAATCAAACCAAACAATAGAAATTTTACTGAGAATCTAGAAAGGGTTGTCCATACATTGGACCTCCCTGAAAATTAAATAAATAGTTTTATATAATTAATCATCCAAACATGTAATAAATTAAATATTCACAAAAAAAGGCATAATAAATGGAAGTTACTATTTCTATTTCAATTCATAAAAAATTTAAATAACTAAACATCACATATAATCCACAGTGGAAATAATTACATCATATAAACTAAAATATAACCAAAAAGGTACAATGACCCAAAATGAAAAATATTAAAGTTTCCCAAAATAAAAACAGACTGAACAACATATATATGAAATCCATTTGACCCATACATCAAAATAACTATATGAATATCAAACTCAATGATCAAAACATTGTAACTAAGAAGAAAAAACTAGAAATATAAACACACATATTGTTATTTATATAGGGTGTGTTCTAAAAACTCCCAGGGGGATTATATTAAATAGTTTATTAAACTACTCATATTGAAAATTTTATGAATTCTAGTTTGAAAAACAATTTGAAAGTATAGTTTCCATATATAAATTTTTAAATAAAAAAATTATAGGATATATCCTTTTTAAATAATTATGAACACATTTTTTTGAAAAAAAATCAGAACCAACACATTCAGAGAAAACACTTTTAAACCTTTAAAATAGCACCTTTAAAAATTTCTAAAGAAAAAAAAATTTCTCATATTTTTAAAACCATTTTTCAACCCTATTTATAAAACAAACATCAAATTTTCCATAAAAACCAAAATTTTTAAAATATTATTCAATTTTTTTTGATTTTAAATAATAACCAAAATTGATATAGATAATTTTAAAATAATAACCTATATATCAATGGAACATAATAAAAATTATGTATTAAAACATGGTGAAATATAATCCAATTTTGATATAGGAATTACAGAAAAAAAGTAAAATGTGATACTATAAAAAACTCTCAAGGTGAACTAAGAATAATAGAAAACTCACTAGGATATAACATAAAAAAACCATACTTGGATCATTGGAACAATAGTTATATTATTTGAATAAAAAAATTCCTTGATCTCTCGCTATCTTAAAGAGACAAAAATAATTCCTATCATCTCACTCAGTATAACTAGTCCTCAATACCTATCCTATACAAAATTTATACTATTATCTCACTTATCTAGACCTTTTATGTAGTTAGATATGTTTATAATGATAAAATCAAGTGTAAGTGAGCAATGAAGCACCCCATACCCGTAATATTAGATTTGGTGTTAATTTTTTTGTCCAAATGCTTCCTTTGATGCAAAGTGAGATGAACCTATATTTCTTTTACATAATTTCCATAAGTTAGACAATGTATCTCGAAAATAATAACAAAATATTAATAATGAAAGGTTTAGTGTATTTGAGGATCTATTACATATGTTTTTTATTTTATGACAGTCATGAAAATTTTTATATAATTTATTCACACTAGAATACCTTCTAGACTTATGGTATGCTATAATCATCTTCATGATATGTACATTTCATGTAAATCTTTTTGATACTAAATTACACTTATTTTGTAATTAATTTGATAATTTTTTACTAAATGTTTAATTATTTTATTAATTTCATGGAAATATATATCAAAATTCAATTCAATGGAAAAATAACAAAAATTAATTATTTTTGAAAGCTAAATCCATTTTGTTCCACAACATGACATTAGAAAATTAAATCTATAACAAAACTATATAATCTGGGAGGAGATAAATTCACATAAACAATGAATCATTTACACACTGTGATGGTTGAGGAAGAGCTACAATGAATAAATCATTACCCATACATTCATTGAACGGAGGATTCATATCTTGTTTGAATGATTCAAAGAAGTGATTAAAAATGTAAATGGTATTTATGTCTTGAGTTTTTCAAGATATAATATGAGACCCAAATATTTTATTCCATAATATTATTTAATATGTAAGATCATTAGGGGATAATATTTTAGAAGTTAGCGCTATATGGTTCACATTGTAAAGTCCATTTACGACGTCAATCCATTGTCAAATAGAAAGCATTGATGATTTTAAATTTTTGCATTAAAGAAGATTTCAATGCCTTTGATAGAGGACTTTTTCATGTATGGAAATGAACATTTTATGATTTAAATAATGATCAAATTTAATACAACTCAATCATCCTAAAGATCTATTAATAAAATCTTATGATGCTACTTCTAGGGATAAGATCTGAAGATCAAAGCCTGGTGCAAGTTGCTGTGCCACTACATTGTCCTCCACCAGTATTTATTTATATTTAATTTAGTATTTATTTCTCTTTTATTATTCTTCCATACTCAATCATTACTATAATGAGGGGGTAAATCCCACATTGGTCTAGTGTAATGTAGATAAATGTGGATGGAACTTTTGTATTTTATTTCATTTTATCTTAGTCATATTGGGATTCCGAAATTTGTATACCTTAATTATAACCTATTTTTTTCTCATGATAATTGAGTAAAGATATAAAAATTAAAAATTTTAATAGTGAAACTAGTTTCCTTAGACTATATCATGACCATTGAATAATCTAGGTAAATTTGTTTTTAATACGGTACTAAGGTAAACTTATTATATTATAACCTTAAATTACTTGACCAAGGGAAATATGATATTTTTGTACTATGGAGTGGATACAATAAGAAACATATCCTCATAAACTTGACTCTAACATCAACCATGAAATAATTTAATTAATTTCTAAATCCATTTTCAATTTAACCATAAAATCTGTAAAACACTGAAATTCCCTTTTCCAATTGATTTATATAACAAAATCTTCTTCACTCTCTCTATATATCACTTTCAAATCAATAAAACCTAATTTATTTCCCTTTTCTCTAAATCAATTTAATTAATTTATTTTAAAATTTTTAAAAAATAATTTCACCATCTCATGGTGTTAACCTAGAATTTCTATTTATAACTTCTTAATCAATTAAATGTACTTGTTTGAGTTATATAATTTTTCTTAAATTTGGTTTTCCATATAAAAAATTAATGATACCCAATTTGTGTTGATATTTATTTCACTATTTTTTGGAAATGTTTCAATTTCAGTTTAAGGTTTTTAATCATTATTTTTTATATTGGATGTGTTCGAACTATAGGTTTTATGTTTCTTAAAATATATTATGAACATATACTACACTAGAGTAAAATGAAAAAAGTCTATGATTTTGATCTAGAAGCAGAACATAGCCTAAGAAAGAGCAGATCAGTGGCCATAGTGGCCATAAAGATAAATCAAGTTACTATGTTACTAGCAAGATATCATGGTTTGTGAGTACCTAAAGACTATGAAAAACCATCAGAACTTTTTGTGTATCTAAGGATAATTGAACCACCGATTGATCCAACACACTTTGAGATAAAGGAGACCATCATTAAAATGATATCCAATACGATACAATTTTCTGGAATATCTAAAAAACACAAAAACATTCACTTGGGGAGTTTCCTTGATCTATATGACACATTCATATTTTATAATGTTTCAATTGATATGGTAAGTCTTTTCTTGTTTCTATTTTATTTATAAAAATTAGTTTATGAATGAATCCAGAGTTTACCAGTGCATTCCATCACTACATGGTTTTATTTGGAAATTAAATTTCTTAGTCATTTCTTCCCTCTATGAAAATAAATGGAAATCTAATTAAATATTATTAATTTCTATTAATTTTAGGATGAAACACTATATATCACATGAGAGAGCTTTAAAAATTGAGTTAGAAAATTCCCACTTCATTGAATAGAGACTTGGATATGAATACAAACTTTATATAAAGATCTTGTATAGAGAATTATGTTAATTTTGGATGTTGTAGCTAGAGGATATCTAATGAAGAAGTTTCCTAATGAGATATATAGCCCACTTGATGATATTGAAAGAAATATATCCTAATTAAATAATAAGGGAAAACAATGAAAAAGAATCCACATAGTCAACAACTAGAGCGAGATGGTGTCATAAATGGAATACTTGAAAAAGAATATGGGTACCCAGATAAGGAAACAAATAACCCTAGGTATGTGTTTAGAAGAATTTAATTACACTAACTATAACTGTTAAAATAATTTTTAGGGTTGGAAGCCTAAATAATTACAAGGTCAAGGATATCAGTAGAGATCACCAGATTTTCAAGTGCAATAAGATTCATCTCTTAAAATCCAAGTACACGTGCTAGAGGCGACTTTGTCTAAATTCATTACTAATACTCAATATAACATAAAATAATTAGTGAAATATTAAAAATATAAATTATCATAAGTAATTGAGCAGAAGGATGATTCATGGGATCAGATGGCCGCATTATGAAATATGGAGCATCATATATAGTAAATCGTGGAACAAATAAGAGAGAGACCATAAAAAGTAATACCTAGATACCCCAAAGTACACCCATATGAATATTTGAAAATGATCACTCTAAGAAGTTGGAAAATAATGCAAGATCAAAAAATTGAAAAGGAAGTTGATGTTTTGGAAAATAATAGAAAAAAGTAGCTGATGAAAAGGAGAGTTTCTCAATTCCTATTTATATTTGTTATAACAAATTTGGGCAATGATTATGTGATTTTGGTGAAATTGTTAATATTATGTCATGAACAACCTTCAGAAAACTGGGACTAGAAAGGACAAATCCCATGAGAGTTTCACTTCAATTAACAGACTCAATAGTAAAATCTCCCGGAGGATTGATTGAAGTCATTCTAATAAAATTCTAAAAATTATACTTCCTAGTTAATTTACTGGTGCTAGAAATGAAAGAAAAAAGAAACAACTATTATTATGGGAAGTCCTTATTTGGTTATGGGGCATGAAATTATAAAATTACAAAGAAGAGAAATATCTTTGAGATTTGGATGTGAATAATTAAATTTCAAAATTCCCCAGGTGATAGAAAATTATTATGTAAAAGATAATCATGAGTGAGTTGAAGAGAAAATACCAAATGTTAAGGATGATTCTAAAATTTAATAAGTAAATGAGGTTTATACTATCATACAAAACAACACACAAATTAAGAGTACTGAAAAGAATAAAGTAAAGCTGAGGTCTCAGACCACTAATACTGGAAGAGAGACAGAATCCACAAAGTTTTAAATTGGCCAATAGGTATGGATGGTAAACGAACTTACATACATTTCTTCAGGATTAAGGTAACACTAATGTATCACTCTAATATAAATCGAGAAATTACTATTAGAAGCAACAGTGAATCTATTTCAAGAATAGTGAAATAGACTGAACTTTGGGGATATGTCACTTCTGAGGCCATTTATAAACCATGATTAGGTAAAATATTTCAACTCTTCTATCACTTAGGATGAATTTGAAAGAGGTATGGTTGGGAGTATATTGTAAAAACAATATCTTTTAGGAATCAACATGAGTTTTTTGGATTTTTTTTTAGGTATAAAATCTCTCCACAAAATATTTTAATTTTTTTTGAAAACGGGTTTGTACTTTCACTTTTTTTTTCATTTTTCAGGACCATAAAGAAACTAGAATACAGTACTAAATGGGTCTTATGATAAATTCTTATCATAAACCTAGAGTGGGAATAACTCATGTAGGAAAATTTTTAATAATCAATAAAAGTTTGGTATGCATTCCAATTTTTTATTTTTCTATTATATTCTCCAAATTTAAATTTTTTTAGAGTACTAACTGCTGATTGAATTCCATTATTTGATTCTTGATTTAATCAACTTAACTAGGAGACATAAACTACCTTGGATAACTTTAATTCTAGGATATTAATTTATTTTTAATTATTTTTAATGATAAAAATGCTAGAAATAATTTGTATAGATAAATATGTGGATTAGGATTTGGAAAATCATGATTTATGGAGATCAGTTGATTTTTGTGAATGATTTTTTAGATAATTGGATTGCCTTGAATTTTATATTCTTATATTAATTGATTTTATTATTAGTATGAATTTTTATGAGTGATTTTACCGACTATTCATCTTATTCCTAATACATTCTCTAAACCAATATTTTATATTCTTTATACACTATATTTCTTAAGAGACTCATGCTTGTTCGCTTCTAGAACTTTCTTTACATCTTGTCAAAGCCATGACCAAACAGAATCACTTTTAATATGATTAATGATTTTTTTAACACTGCATCCTTGGACCCACCATACATTAATCCATATTTTTTCCTTTAGAACCCTTAAATGAACTATGAAATAAGCCACATTACAGGCATATTACATCCATTCCTACCCTACTCATTGTATATTGCCTAATATTTAAAAAAATGAGTATTGGGGAGATATTTTCTATGGTGGATTGGGACATAATGTAGTGATGATACTTTGATGGGGGTTTTGTATTGTGATTTCGGTAAATATTATGTATTATTCATTTATCTTACTAAAAAAATAAAAATAAAAATAAAAATAATATAAAAAAAATGGGTTATGTCTTGGGAGGATAAAAAATAACCATTTCCAAACTAACGATATTTTGATTGTATGTGGATAGTTGATGGATGTGCAATTTTTTTAGTCATAAATTTTTAAAAATAAAGAAAAAAAAAATAAAATAAAAAGGGAAAGATAAGTCCATTCAATTATTATTATCACTTTTATTATGATCCAACATTTTAATTTTTGTGGGTAAGAGATTGATGACATATGTAAAATAAGATTCTCATTGAGAAGGTATTTTTATATAATGCATTATTCTTTCGAGTCAAACCTGTTTTTGAGCTTTAATTTTTTGACACCATTAAGAACCTACCCTAAGCCTCATATTCTTTTAAGATTATCGATGAATACCTTATAATTATTTGTGATCCTTTATTTATGCGATGGAGATTCTTGATTCCTTTCAAGCCTTTGATAAGTGACATTTTGCTGAGGTATTTTCATACCCCTATTTACAATTATACCTTAATGACGAGTAAAAAAATTAAATTAAGTAAATTAAAATTGGAATTCATATTAATAATGAATTGAAAAATAAAAATGGATGAATAAAAAAGAATAGATGTTTTGAAAGGGGAGAAGTAAAATACTTGGTTGATTTGTTTCCTTAAAATGTGAGGTGTTCAGGAATAACCCCTCATTATGCTCAAACATTTAAATTACCCATTTGATCTATTGATTTTAGTGACGTTGGATTTTAATCATGGTAGGGTAGGTATCCTTTATTTTATGATGAGATTACACCATCAAGGACAAGCAAGAACTCAAGTGTTAGAAATTTGATATGTACATTTTATGAATAACTTTTTTATACTAAAATACATTAATTTTAGAATTTAATTTATAATCCTTGGCCAGATGTTTAATTATTTTATTCATTTGATTCTAGGGTACATAAAAATTCAATTTATAGGAAAAATAAAAAAGTGAGGATTTTTTTCAAGCTAAATTCACTTCATTCCATGACGCAACACTGGAAAAGTAAAGATAGAGAAAAGTTGTATAATTTTGGGGGAGATTATTTCACATCATAAAAGAATAATTTATGTCTTGTGTGGGATAAGTAAGAGTTATTACAAATAATGTGTTATCCATACATGTTTTCTAAGTAAGATTCACGACTTGTTTTAATGTTTCAAAGAAGTGATTTATAATGTAAATGAAATTTAAAACATGAGTTTTTCAAGACATAAGATGAGGATTGACCAATTTACACTTTAAATCCCAATTAAAATGAAATATCACTGCGGGGAGCAAATTTTAGAAGTTTAATCCTTGTGTTTTACTTAATAAAACCCATTTAATATATAAAACCATCTCCAAACAAGAAAAATTAAAGATTCAAACTTACAAGATTAAAAAATATTTTAGAAAATTTGATATAAGAGTTCTGCATGTGGACCCTATAACACTTTATGACTATAATAATGAATAACAAATCCTTGGGTGAGTTTTTGTACTACCTTATTGTGCTCCACGAGTCTTTCTCTCTATTTATTTCATGATTTATTTCTATTTTATCCTTCTCCCCTACCCCATCATTACTTGAATGTGAGGGTTACTCCCACAATGTTATAGTGTAATATATATAAATGGGGAAGGTTTTTTGATTGTATTTTATTTTATATTATTAATATTGGGTTGTGGTAACTTCTAAACCTTCATGAATATGCCTAAGTCCATAGATTTATATTTATTTTGGATAATCCCCATTTAAACTAGGTTGGGAGGGGATCCTTACAAAACTCATAGGACTAGTGGCACAAGGCCTAGTACATGACTCGAAGGACCAAGGCACAATGAACAATAAATGACCTCAAAGGACATCCATACTACACTATTGAACTACCCTTCCTAGAATCTGCATCATTTGATGGCCTAGCTCCCAACCTTTCATAGCTGATTAGGTTGAATTTCCCCATGCATATCTGAATAGTGCCTAGTACCGATGGTGGTTGTCATACCTTCTCATTCTTCCAATATGGTTAGCTCTGCTTTGGTGGATGATATTTTCTTTAAATCCTCTTTGGGGACTTCACTTGTGTGCTCTTCCTTGGTTTATTCTTGGCCCTTATGGACTAAAATCCCATGACCTGAAGGCCTTTTGGTCTATAAGACAAAATAAAATGAATAGTTATTCTATTATAGTAATTTCTATAGTTCATACTATAATACTTCTATAGTAACACAAAAAATACACCCCACCTAGATTCGATCCTAGGTCTTTAGGATTCCAAGCAGAAGCCTTTACCACTCAGGTACAAACCCATTAGCCCAAACTTTATAAACCTAAATTACAATATATTTCTTTTTATTTTATCATCATCCATATAAAAACACCTGGAAAGTCAGAATTTTAATTTCATGACTAGTTTCCTTATACAATCTCATGACCATCGAATAATATTGGGATGTTAGGGTTAAATATCGAACCAGGATAAAATTATTGTATTAAAACACTAAATTAATAGACTAAGGGAAATATGGTATTTTTTTTCTAAGGAGGGTATACTATGACCATCAGATGCTTCTCATCCTATCTCCGACACCAAAAATGAATCAATCAAATTAATTTCTAAATCTATTTTCACTTGAACCCAGGAATCTATAAAACATCATCATTATTTTTCCAATTTGTTTTTATGAAACATTATGCTTTATTATATCTAACACTTTAAAATCAATCAAACCTTATTTATTTTCCCTTTATTAAAATCAATTTTATTTTTTTAATTTTAAAAATATTGAAAATTAATTGCACCATCTATTGGGTTTGAACTCTACTTGTTGCGTACTACATTTTTTATTAATTAATCTCACTAGTATGTGTTTTGTAGTTTTTTTAATTTTTTTATCCCCATATAGAATTATTGATTCCCCATGGTATTTCACTTCATATCTTAGGGAATGTAAAGAAAATAATGGGGTGAGAACACTAAATAAAAGAAAACTTATCAATATTTTATAATGGTTTAGATCATAAGAATGTTGGGAAAAATTAGAAGGGGAGAAATATCATATTAAAAATAACACGAGACAATAATATTGTTCCATAAGTCATGATATAAGTACATATAATTTATAATTAACTACCATATACTGTAGAATAGAATAGAAGAAACATGAATTAATAAACATGATCTATAGGTCATAATCATAGGAATGTGACATAAAGATTTGAAAAAACATAATATGAAACTATGGAATAAAAAATAGCATGTAAAATATTATGAATGAATCATATCACATAAAATTCACACAAATTGTGAACAAAGCTACCCACATCATGTTCACACAACAAACCCATGAACAAATCTACCCACACCACATTCACACAAAAAACTAATTAATAAAGATAGATGCATAATGTTTACAAGAAAATAATTGTGAAAATATCTACCAAAATCATGTTCACACAAAAGTATTGTGATAAAATACAACCACTTGATGTTTATACAAAAAACCTATGAACATAGTTTACCTATAATAACTTGCATCATCCTGAGTTAATAAAATCAGAAGAAATTTGTTTTTTTGAAACCAAGTGGTTCTGAGAGAAAAAATGGTAATTTATCCTATCAGATGATCTTATATAATTTTTTTGACCTATCTATTGGTCCCTTAATAGGGTGTGTACACTAGGATAAGAGTTTGGTGGAATTACACACCACTTTTAATTTAAAAAATAATTAGTATTTAATTAGTTAATTATTAATTGATTTGATGTGTTCAAATAGTGATATATATTTTTCTGGCCATTAGATTGAGATTATGACTTCATAGTTTATTCAATATTCATGATTTTTCCTATGTAAGGCATCTAACTATCTCAGTTGTGGGTCTGGGCTTATGACCCTTTTTGTTTTCTTTTCTTTTTTCTCTTATTTTGTTTTTCCGTTTATTTTGTTTCCCCCCTTTGTATTATCATATATAATACACCCCACATATGGGTGTTTCATTTATCCATGATTAAGGATAGTGTTTGGGAGAGGTTATTTCCACCATAATTCAACCTTAGTGTCGTGTAAATATAAATTGAGGTGCACCAACTTCTAGGTGTAATTTCTGCATGAATCTTCAATGATTTCACCATGTGGTAATGCCTATTTATATTTTTAGTCCCAATTCCCCCAATAATCATTATTGTAAGTTTTTAAATCCATATACATATTTTTAGGGACCCCTAGAGGGTTTAGTTGTAGGTATTTTAGGGAGTTCAGGGGTTTTAAGATGTTAGGATGGGTTTCTGTTCAAAAAATCCCAATTATAGGATGTGTAGTTTAGAGAACACACATAATGTGTTATTAATTTTGGATGAATATTTGAAGATAATGAATAAATAGTGTTTATTTTCAGGATATTCTATACAGAAAAACATTGGGTGTGTCCATGGGCACGACCATACACCCTATGTCAGGTTACATGGCCATGTAGGGTACCCGACCAAAACCCATTTGTAGTACACGACCAAAGGTTGTGTGTAATATTTGTCCAGACTCCATGTGGGGTTAATGGATAGGTACCCCATATTGGGTGCATTAAATGTATGAGGTAGTAATTCAATGTAATCTTGAAAGTTTACATTGGGTGGGATATGGTATATTTCTAGGGAGGACCTCTGGGGGTATACATCGTGTAATCGAGGTTCACACTGTGTACCTTTCCCTCCTTGGGTTATTTTACATGTTTTACAATCCATATTCATAAATTTACTTTTGATAAGTATATTATTGGTGTTTTTAATATAGATCATGATACTGTAATCCTTTCAAAATTTAGAGGCTATTTGGGTGGTGTTTTGGATTGCGAGAGATTTGGTGTAGGTATTTCCTTTGGGGTTTTGATTTAGAATCATCTTGAGGATTTTATTATGATTTAAAGATTAGGTGAGGTCTTTTATTTTTTGATCAAATTTTATTTTGTACAGAAATTTGGATTTTATGAGTTTACTTTATACATTTATAAGAAGGAGGGATTGATATATGACTTGTATTTAGAATTCCAGTGGGTTTAGTGTGAGTTTATTTAGTGTTATTTGATGGGATTACCAGCCAGTTGATTGTGTTTTAGTCCTATTAGAGCCTTTAGGATAGGGTAGTGCTATGGAGTGTTAGGTATGGCTTAGTTCCATTTATAAGATGTTGAGATGGGTATGTGGAACCCTAGAGGATTTTCTCAAGAGTGAGGTGATGATCATGGATGAAGTTGGTGTTTGAGTCACCAGATGAGGTTTCTTCTACTGAGTGTGGCCCTTGTTTTGAAATGGATGTGAACATGGGTAATTTTGTGAGTTCCTTATGTTCTATTCACCTTGGGATGTTTAGTTTTGAGTTGAGTGTCGGGGAATTCATATTTCACATCAGAACCTAGAGATCGGGGTGTATTATGTTGTGGATATGATGTTGAAGATGGGTTTTGGCATTGGACTAACCTATGTTTTGGGTTTATGGTGGTGTTATTTGAGATTTTTATTATTTATTTGTGATTTATAGGGGATAAATTTGTGATATTATTATACCAATAATTGTCCTTGAGATTGATTAGATTATCTCTTCTACTGGTTGGCTGGTTCTAGGTAGGTATTCAGAGCTAATGAATGATCTGTATGAGGGTAACTAACCTATGATGTGTATTAACAATGAATAAGGGATTTGGGATCATGAGGGGGTGAGGAAATCATAGAGTAGGATACATGTTCGTATATGATGAGGCTCTCAAATTATGGATGGACCGTTTATGTAGTAGTATGTTGATAGGTCATGTTGGCCCAAAAAGTTCTACATGACTATCTGGATGTAGATAGGTTATATTTGGGTTGACACAGAGTTCCTATCAACAGTTCAGATTGTTATATTGGAGTCTTAGAGCCCAATATATGCGTATTGTTGTACTGAATTCCAAGGAATAGATCATAGGGTTTTCCTTCATTCCATTAACATGTTAGAGGTATAGATATCCTTGTTATTTTTAGGACACACTATGTGTTGTGTATCTTAGGGAACCACATGTTATAAGTCCCTTGACATAGGATGGAGTGAATTATGAGATTTGTTTCTCAACCTTTGTACATGAACCTCCGTGTGCATGAAGATGTTTTGTCTAGCTTTAATTTGAGAACAATATTCATAATGAATTGGATGGAGGCCTTAGGTTTCATGATCATGCAGATTTGATAGTGTAGAATCTAAAGATCAAGTTGGATCAGTTTAAATGTTGAATAGATTAGGTATATGATTTAGATCAATGTTAGCTATAGATCCTTGTGTTTTTATTTTCCTTAAATTATTTTTTATATGTGGTCATCCTACTGGGTGACCAGTTTCTTGTGTTTAGTATGACCATGATTTTTAATGTTTCATTCAATTTGATATATCTTACATATGTTTTATTTATTTTGTATGCATACTCTAATGTCGGTTTATATATGTTCATGTATTTGGTTTATTACTACTTTTATTGCACTCTAATTTGAGATAATTATCTCCCCATTATATCTATTTAAGACCTCACCACTAGTTGAAAGCCTCATGAATACTGAGATTCATGCTTGAGATCTTATTGAGAGCTGGATCAAGTGATGGGTTCATTTGTGTTTGAGAAAAAATAACATCAGTGCCAATATTATTTTATGATATATATTGTTAATAGATAAGAAGTTTAGTAATGTGTTAGAGCTTGTGATAGAATTTGGACTGGTGCATCATGAAACTTTTTTATGATGGAAATTATAGGTTACTAGGGTTATAGGATTATATTTATTGGTTTTTGTTTTTATGGTTTTATGATTTCACCTTGGACGATACAATTGAGTTTTTGGATTTTTGTTTTATTATGGGTTTTGACTCTTTTCTTAATAGAAAGAGGCTTACATACATGCATCATACTAGGCATGTAGGGTTCACATAAAATATTTCTATTAGTACGTGATTTCACTAATGAGGGAGATTCAATTGATTAAAGTATCTACAGTGACTTATGTAGTGATGTTCCATATAGATCCTTGGTGGAATTCTTCTCAACCAAATCACATGAACTTTTCTTTCGATCATATACCATTTGGATCTCATGGAAATATATTTTCAGGGTATGGAAAATAAATCCCTTCTTCAAGGGATGTGTTGAGACCCTAGTGGGATGGTGTGATTTTTGGGTGACATACATATACTTTTTGATGGATGAGGGTAAGGATTCCTAAGAGATGTCTGAATTAGGCTCAAGTTTCCATGAGAAGTTTTTTGTTTTGGCATGAGGTTTCCTTGGGATTAAGAAGTATATCACTGGAAGTTCTTCTAGTTCTCTGGTTAGGTTAAGAGGGTTGGTTTTTCTTAATAAAGGTCTTACTAGTATCTAGTTGTGCTTTTGGTGGTGCTATGGGAGAATGGTTAGGCGCCTAAGGTTTTAGATCAATGCACGTGTGGTAGGTGGTCATGAAGTTAATCTTAGAAAGAGGGATATTGCTTATTTTTAAGAGGATATCTAATGGTGATTCAATTAGTTGAACTAACCTATGATATGTGCATGTTTAGTGGTTTAGGTGTGTTAGGCTAGGTACGTTTGGACACGGATCATGAGTGTAACGACCCGAAATTTTGAATAAATCTTATTTCCTAATTTTGTGTGTTATTTTTTTTATATACTCAAAAAAAAATGTTTCATTTGATAACATGAGTATAATTAAAATGATACCGTTGGGTTTTGACGGTTATATGACCATTGGTCAATATAACTGCTGGAAACTAAACGTTTTGATTATTGTCTCTAAATACAAGTAATCTTGGTTAATTATTATAGAAAGAAGATTCGATGGCCTCACCCAGTAGTCTTGGACCGATCGAAGCCCATCTAACAGAACTTGGGAAAAAGGTAGCACCACTGGGCTTTGCTCTAGACCAAACCCAAGCCGAACTTCATCGTGTGAAGTTAGAACGGAATCGCCTTCGCGAGAAGTTCAAACTGATAGAAATTACTACTCGTGCGATGTTGGCCGAGCCTCCCTCAGATTCTCTCACCTTAGCACACCTTACACTTAGGTCCTATGCTGGTGTGATAAGGGGCTATGTAAGGAGACCGTAACTGCCTTGGGTAATCCTTTATTTTAAATAAAAAATGGGATTTCTTCTTATGATAATGTTTATGAATTTTCAAATGACCGGATAAATATAGTATGCATATTTTTGATGAATTTTAGAAAATGGATATTTTAAAAATGTTTATGTAAACCTTAAATAATTAAAAATGTGTAATGATTTTCAAAAAATGGTCTTCTACAATTATGTTCAGTATGAAATTTAGAGTCTAATAAGATCAACTTAATTTTTTATGAATAGTAACTTATGAATAGTGATTTTATGCTTAGGATTAGTAATGTGACCAAATGGATTAGTAATCTCACTTAAAGAAAGTTTTAATATAATCTAGGCACCTTGATTAAGTAATGTGATTCAATAAAATGGTTAAATAACGGTTTCATAAATTATTATTCAAGTATTAGTTTTTTTGAGAGAATAGTGTTTTTTAATTAAAAATTAAATTAAAAATATTTAGAAAAATATTTTTATAAAATTGATTTCATTTTTGAACTTAGAGCACCGATATTATGTTATGGTAATTTTTGGGGTTCTTTCTGAAAAAATCAATTTTCGGTGAATAGTGTTTTTATTTAAAAATTAAATTAAAATATTTAGAAAATTATTTTTATAAAATGGAGTTCATTTTTGAAATCAGAGCATTGATATTTGGTTAAGGTGAAATTTTGGGATTTTTCTGAGAAAGTTGAATTTTCAGTGAATAGTAAAAATACAGTTTTAGGGTTTCGGTATGTTTAATGACATCATAACTGTGTCATGATGTTTTCATGAGATATTTTATGGGTTGGCCGACCAAAGGTGATGAATTATTGTATTGGGGGCCCCATGTGGCCTAACTCCATGGGAAGTACCTTGGGAGGGCTCATGCTTTTGAGAAAACCACTTTTGAGGTGTCCCTTGGCCATTAATGCCTTGTTCCCTCACTTTCCCTATAAAAACCAAGAAATCCTCTCATCCTTTCGACTCCCCACTCTCCCCCAACGAAGTTATGGTCTCATTACCTCCCAAGGAGTCCTCCCAAGGTTCCCCCAAGCCCTCAAGGTCCCAACCTTTGAGTTTTAAGAGTTACGTTTTAAGGTAAGGGATCCGACCTCTCTCTTTCTTTTCAAGTAATCTATTTTATGTCATTAATTTTATGCTCCACATTCTTATGATGGAGGATGTTATTTTATATTCATTATACTGTACTTTTTATGTTCATATGATGAGAGACCCCCTCTTACTCTCATCTTTTCATTTTATGAAAGTTTAAGTGGCGCCGTTAGGCTGTCGAAATTTTTGTAACAGATTCTTTCACCCTTCCCATTTTCAAGTTCTATTTTCTTGTCAAGTCTTTCAAGTTCGTTTTTATTATGTTGGGGTATGATCTATATATCTATCATACTGATCTTTTATGATCATATGATGAGAGACCCCATTTGATCTCTTCAATTCAGTATTTTGAAGTTTTAAGTGGAGCCGTTAGGATGCCGAATTTTTAAGGGATTCGTTCGCCTTTCTCATTTTTCAAAGATCTAATTTCATGTAAAGTATTTCAAGTTCCTTTTGTATTATGTTGGTGTATGATCTCTATATCTATCATACTTATCTTTTATGTTCATATGATGAGAGACTCTATTTGATCTCGTCAATTCATTTTTGTTGAAGTTTAAGTGACGCCATTGGGCTGCCGAATTTTCATAAGAGAAATCTTATTTTTGTCTTCCTTTCATGTTCTTCATTTCATATGGTATATCTTTCAAGTTTCATTACCATATTCTCTAATACTTTATATTCTATCCCTCTACTGTTTTATGGGTCATTTATGAATGTTTGACCCATGTCCCCTCTCTTTTCAATGTTTTCTAAAAACCCGAAACATAGCCGTTATGCTGCAGATTTTTTATCTCAAAATGCCTCTCTCTTTTCTCAAAATTATTTTATGTTATAAAGTGAACACTCAAAGCTCTTATTTATACAGGGGTATTCACATATATATCAAAATTTTCTATTTTAAATTCTGAGATTTACACACATGAAACCCGCTCTCCCCTTCTGTGGGTTTTAAAGTGACACAAAGATCATGTATTTAAAGTAGTTTTTGAAACGAAACCCATTACTTTTATGCTATATGGGTTGTTTATGAAATTATTGATGATGATATATGTGGATAACATGATGATAAAGACAAATTTAAGGGTGTGCCCTGATAGCGCTCCAATGCATTGGGTAATGATGTAACCACTAGAGATTACAATTTTCACGATATCTTGGTGAATAACCTTGGTAATTTTCAAATGACACCTTCGGGATGGACCTTGGTGATATGTTCATGATTTTCTATGTTAAATGATGTAGCCACATCTTAAAGTTATGAAAAATGTTATTTTTATTATGATATTCCACATGATTTCTTTCTCACGCCTTAAAGTTCTTTTTCGTGACATAGTTGATGTATCTCAAGTTTACATGTTAAATGTTTCTCTTGTTCCCTTACTGGGCCTTCTGCTCACCCTTTCTTTTGATGTATGTCCCCAAGTTATGAGATGCAGTAATGATCCTAGGATGAATTTAAGGAGAAGCCTTTCAAGTGTTTAAGAAGAATGTTTTATTTTGTTTTCATGTATTATGTTCTTGGTTTCCAAGACACTAAACCTTAAAGATCCTCAGTTTTGTGTAATGTAATGAAAGTTTATGTTATAAAAAGGCGGGATGCTATAGTTGGTATCAAAGGATGGTTTAGTTATTTGTGGAAATTAGGATATGAAAACCTTAGGAAGAATCCTATAGAAATGTTTATATATAGGAAATATTCCTGGTATTTTGGTGAGTATTGAGTAAGGGGTTTCCAAGAAAATACATCCCTGTCTTGATACGAGCAGGTAGAGGTGGCTCTGGAACAGATGTTCATAGGGGTAAAACCCGAAAACACTGCTTTGAGCTAGACTCGAACGGGAACTAGTACACGACAACGGGCCTTGCTACACTCTTGGTTACGACACTCCTGGGGGATATGCTTTGGTAAATTTATAAGCTTAGTATGAACCATTATTAAAGGAATAAAGATAAAATAAAATAAAGATTCACAGAAGGATATATGATCATGGATAACCTAGTTTGAAACCTAGGGGATCACAATTTAGGGTATAATTTTCTTCTACAAGTTATCCTTATATGATTTAAGTTCCTTTTCATGATTATTGGCTAAGTATTTAAGCCTCTAATTATACTTTCTCTTCTTAGTTAATGGTGGGAAATGGAAGAACATGTCCCAACAACCAATGTGATATAAAATGTGATGATTTCCGTATTAATATGACAGAGATGATTAGGGGATTAAAAGATGATTATTATTTTGGAAGACATTCACTATTTTGGGAACCTTTTTGATCGAGGTAAATATATTACTACGGTATTTTCTTTGAGGAGTAAAGGTTGAGTTATATTTTGAAGAATCAACGAATTTAAGGTGAACTTATGGTATTATAGGTTACTTATGGAAATGATTGACCTATCTTGGAAAAATATGTTTAGGTTAGTTACTTTGGTTATAAGATGTTAGGAGTGGTTGATGTTGTTTGGAGATGAACGATAAAGTTTATCTTGGAAGACTATGTTATCAAGTCCTTCTTGTATTGGGTTTCAATCTTAGTTTGTGTTATTTTGAGGAATTTTAAGGACAATTACTTACAGAATGGTCTATGATGAACTCTGGGTAGTACCGTGGAACTTTGAAGATTTAAAAGTAGTTTCCCTTCCTATGGGAATCTTTCTTTTTGAAGAGTTGTTTTATCTTACCCTTTCTATTTTTGGGATAAATGTTTAAAGATAGATAGTTTTTCTTTTGTGGAATACATGATTCTCTAGAAGATAATTCTTTTGTTTTCATGAGACCAAGTAGTTTTGAATGCTCATCATTTGAAGAAAAGATTAGTTTTGGTATAAACTTATTAAAGGATGAAACTCTACATGAAGGTAGGTATATTTCCTTATATTTTTGTTCTATGTAGTAAATTAATTCCTCAAAATTATGAAAAGAAACGTAAAACAAAAACGTTGTTGGTTTACGTTTCCTACTAGGTAATCAAAGACCATTTACACACATCATCAGTTTGGGATTTTCTTATGGTTAACTTTCTCCTAATCATGTTCTCTATCACTCTCCCTCAGAACTTGACCCTTTGTTTTCTCCTCCATGTCCATGTTTTCCTAAATGGAATCCTAGTGTGGGTTAACTCAGGTGACCTTTGTACTTCCCTTTATTTATTTTAAAGTAATAGTTTTACTAACTCCATTTCCGATGTGGGACTTTCAATGAAATTTCAAAACCCAATTTTAAAAATTGCGAGGACGCAATTTCTTAAGGGGGAAAGATTATAACGACCCGAAATTTTGAATAAATCTTGTTTCCTAATTTTGTGTGTTATTTTTTTATATACTCAAAAAGAATGTTTCATTTGATAACAAGATTATAATTAAAATGAGACCATTGGGTTTTGACTGTTATATGACCATTGGTCAATATAACCACTGGAAACTAAACGTTTTGATTATTGTCTTTAAATACAAGTAATCTTGGTTAATTATTATATAAAGAAGATTCGATGGCCTCACCGAGTAGTCTTGGACCGATTGAAGCCCATCTAACAGAACTTGGGAAGGAGGTAGCACCACTGGGATTTTCTCTGGACCAAACCCAAGCCGAACTTCATCGTGTGAAGTTAGAACGAAATCGCCTTCACGAGAAGTTCAAGATGATAGAAATTACTACTCGTGCGATGTTGGCCGAGCCTCCCTCAGATTCTCTCACCTTAGCACACCTTACACTTAGGTCCATACTCGTGTGATAAGGGGCTATGTAAGGAGACCGTAACTGCCTTGTGTAATCCTTTATTTTTAATAAAAAATGATATTTCTTATTATGATAATGTTTATGAATTTTCAAATGACCGGATAAATATAGTATGCATATTTTTGATGAATTTTAGAAAAAGGATATTTTAAAAATGTTTATGTAAACCTTAAATAATTAAAAATGTGTAATGATTTTCAAAAAATGGTCTTCTACAATTATGTTCAGTATGAAATTTACAGTCTAATATGATCAACTTAATTTTTGATGAATAGTAACTTATGAATAGTGATTTTATGCCTAGGATTAGTAATGTGACCAAATTGATTAGTAATCTCACTTAAAGAAAGTTTTAATATAATCTAGGCACCTTGATTAAGTAATGTGATTCAATAAAATGGTTAAATAACAGTTTCATAAATTATTATTCAAGTATTAGTTTTTTCGAGTGAATAGTGTTTTTAATTAAAAATTAAATTAAAAATATTTAGAAAAATATTTTTATAAAATTGATTTCATTTTTGAACTCAGAGCACCGATATTATGTTATAGTAATTTTTGGGGTTCTTTCTGAAAAAATCAATTTTCAGTGAATAGTGTTTTTATTTAAAAATTAAATTAAAAATATTTAGAAAATTATTTTTATAAAATGGAGTTCATTTTTGAAATCAGAGCATTTATATTTGGTTAAGGTGAAATTTTGGGATTTTTCTGAGAAAGTTGAATTTTCAGTGAATAGTAAAAATACAGTTTTAGGGTTTCAGTATGTTTAATGACATCATAACTGTGTCATGATGATGTCATGAGATATTTTATGGGTTGGCCTACCAAAGGTGATGAATTATTGTATTGGGGGCCCCATGTGGCCTAACTCCATGGGAAGTACCATGGGAGGGCCCATGCTTTTGAGAAAACCACTTTTGAGGTGTCCCTTGGCCATTAATGCCTTGTTCCCTCACTTTCCCTATAAATACCAAGCAATCCTCTCATCCTTTCGACTCCCCACTCTCCCCCAATGACGTTTTGGTATCATTACCTCCCAAGAAGTCCTCCCAAGGTGCCCCAAGCCCTCAAGGTCCCAACCTTTGAGTTTTAAGAGATACGTTTTAAGGTAAGGGATTCAACCTTCTCTCTTTCTTTTCAAGTAATCTTTTTTATGTCATTCCTTTTATGATCCATGTTCTTATGTTGGATGATGTTATTTTATATTCATTATACTTTACTTTTTATGTTCATATGATGAGAGAACCCCTCTTACTCTCATCTTTTCATTTTATGAAAGTTTAAGTGGCGCCGTTAGGCTGCCGAATTTTTTGTAACAGATTCTTTCACCGTTCTCATTTTCAAGTTCTATTTTCTTGTCAAGTCTTTAAAGTTCCTTTATATTATTTTGGGGTATGATATCTATATCTATAATACTGATATTTTATTATCATATGATGAGAGACCCCATTTTATCTCTTCAATTCAGTATTTTGATGTTTTAAGTGGTGCCGTTAGGCTTCTGAATTTTTAAGGGATTCGTTCGCCTTTCTCATTTTTCAAAGATCTACTTTCATGTAAAGTATTTCAAGTTCCTTTTGTATTATGTTGGGGTATGATCTCTATATCTATCATACTGATCTTTTATGTTCATATGATGAGAGACTCTATTTGATCTCGTCAATTCATTTTTGTTGAAGTTTAAGTGATGCTGTTGGGCTGCCAAATTTTCATAAGAGAAATCTTATTTTTGTCTTCCTTTGATGTTCTTCATTTCATATGGTATATCTTTCAAGTTTCATTAACATGTTCTCAAATAATTTATATTCTGTCCTTCTACTGTTTTATGGGTCATTTATTAATGTTTTACCCATGTCCCCTCTCTTTTCAATGTTTTCTAAAAACCCGAAACATAGCCGTTATGCTGTAGAATTTTCATCTCAAAAGGCCTCTCTCTTTTATCAAAATTATGTTATGTTATAAAGTGAACACTCAAAGCTCTTATTTATACAGGGGTATTCACATATATATCAAAATGTTCTATTTTAAATTCTGGGATTTACATACATGAAACCCGCTCTCCCCTTCCGTGGGTTTTAAAGTGACACAAAGATCATGTCTTTAAAGCAGTTTTTGAAACGAAACCCATTTATTTTATGCTATATGGGTTGTTTATGAAATTATTGATGATGATATACGTGGATCACATGATGATAAAGAAAAATTTAATGGTGCGCCCTGATAGCGCTCCAAAGCATTGGGTAATGATGCAACCACTAGAGATTACAATTTTCACGATATCTTGGTGAATAACCTTGGTAATTTTCAAATGACACCTTGGGGATGGACCTTGGTGATATGTTCATGATTGTCTATGTTAAATGATGTAGCCACATCTTAAAGTTATGAAAAATGTTATTTTTATTATGATATTCCACATGATTTCTTTCTCATGACTTAAAGTTCTTTTTTCATGACATAGTTAATGTATCTCAAGTTCACATGTTAAATGTTTCTCTTGTTCCCTTACTGGGCATTCTGCTCACCCTTTCTTTTAATGTATGTCCCCAGGTTATGAGATGTACTAATGATCCTAGGATGAATTTAAGGATTATCCTTTCAAGTGTTTAAGAATAATGTTTTATGTTGTTTTCATGTATTATGTTCTTGGTTTCCAAGACACTAAACCTTAAAGATCCTCAGTTTTGTGTAATGTAATGAAAGTTTATGTTATAAAAGGCGGGATGCTATAACGAGATCATGAGTTCTTTTGTGAGAGTGGGATGCGTGAGAGAGAAGGATAAGTTTTTTGGGGAGTCAATATGCATTTATGAGGAGAGTGGAAATTATCATGGATTTTGAGAAAAGATACTTATTTTGTAAGGGGTGAAACATTGTGGGGATCAAACCATTGTCCATTGGAGTTTGTTATCCTCATTTAAAGTAGGTTGTTGATCACGGGGGGATGTCATTCCTAGTGAGAACAGAATGAGTGGCGGATATTATTTCAAGCTTAGTAGACCTTATCTAATTCTTGAATTTTACGATGAATGGAGTATGGGCCATGGATCATTGGTTTTCTGGTTATATGATATTGATAAATATATCTCTATAGAATGGAGAATTAGACTAGTTTTAGATGAATGAACCTCATGTTGGATGCGTTGTGGGTACTATGGGACAAGTTAGTGAACGGGTGGGGAGGCATAAAATGTTCCAATGTTTGGGGTGAAATCCTGGTTTCTGGTTGGCCGTTGAGGTTTCTTAGGGGTGAGATGTAAAACCCTATTATTTTATATGTATTTCCTTTGATTTAAAAAATAACTATTCAATAAATTTCTTTACCTGAAACCCTAAATCTAGATGAACAGTGATATAACTTTATAAATCATATTTATTAATTTATAATAAATTAGTACTCAATTTACAGTAAAGACATTTTATACTTCAAAAATATATTTTCTCCAAAAATGGGTTTTATTGAATTTTGTATGTATATTATAATTAATTTCTAGAAATTATAGAAAAATAATTTTTTAAAAATTATATCATTTTTAGAAATATCATATAAAAATTATATTTAGGGAACATTTTGTGATTTTTCTAAAAATATTAATGTTTTAAAGAATAGTTAAAATTGTTGATTTTATATAAAACTGTCTTTTCCATTCAAGAATCTACAGGGTCCCATTTTGTTATGATTTTTTTTCAATTTTATTTATTCATTTTGGTTAAACCTAAACCATTAAATTTCATTATAATCAACATTATTCTTAATTTGGGTATAAAAAACATTTTTATTCTTAAAAATGCACTTTTTTGGAAAAATGTTTTTCAACTCATTTTGCAGGTTTATTTTAAAATTAATTTATTATATATATAGAAATTAAATATTGTGAAATGGATTCCATACTTTGATTAAAAATAATTAATATAGTTTAATAAGTCCAACTTTATTTTTGGTCATGATTAATAGTAAAAACAGTAAATTGTTTTACCTTAGTTAACGTTGAAATGGGTTTATAAGGGGTTAAACTAAGAGATATGGGTGATATATCCTTTTAAAATTATCTAAATCCCATTTTATTTTTATATTTCGACCCTATTTCAGATCCTCCTTTAATATGAGTCATTTTAAAGAATTTTTTGGAGTATTACATTATTATATTTTAATGAAAAATTACTAGTGCATTCTCTCCCTCCCTTATAAAATGACTCCCCTCCTTTGTCCTCTTTACACCAATTTCATCCACCACGATCAACCAAAAATTGATAAATAATCTTATAATCTTCCCTATATATTAATCAGAGTTTTTTTCTTCTTTAAATACCTCTCCAAGGCTCCTTATTGAGGGATATAAAGGAGGTCTACTAAAGAAGAAGTAATCATCCTACCCTACTTATTTCAATTATTTATTATTATAACTCCTCTATATCAATGGTATTCATCATCAAATAATTATTTTTTATCATAAATAAACTTAAATGTTATTATTATTATCGAGACACCATTATCTAACCACTTTTTGAACACATGGGAAATGAAAGTATTGCTCTTTATGCGTGTGGACAATTACCTTCACCAAGAGATATAATTAATTTTCTATGACTATCATTAATGATTGGTTATTATGATGAATTTAATGTTTATACATAATATTTATGATATAATTATGGTCTTTAATGATATAATATAATTTAACTTTGTCAATTTGTTTATAAAATTAATGTAACATTCATGCATACATACATGCTACCATCTCCATGAATGGTGTAATTCATTTTTATATCTCTAACTTTATCAATGTTTCTAAATTTGCATATAATTAATATATATGATATTTTTATCGTCATTAAAATTATGGATATGATGGAAATATGATCAATGTACAAGTACAAAAAAAATTGAACCAAATATTTTATGAAAAATTAAACAGATAACATCCATAAACGATGATTTGAATATGAAATTATTAATATATGGGTGTTGGAATGTTATAAGTGGATCATATATTATGTTATAATTATGTAAATGATTATTTATAGAATTATAATAAATTGAAATTTATTATACAATATGTTATACCTCTTACGAAGCAAGTTGAACATGAGGTAAGGGTTTTGTGTTTCAATCTCATTTTTTCTGAGATTATTTTTTCCAAAATTTATAATAATGAAATTATATAACCTATATCTCAAAGTTATCATGAATTTTATTATACTTAGGTAATTTCTTTATAATAAATTTTTTATTTCATTTTACTCTATTTATGTACCTAGTATATTGAAATAAAGTGTTATTTGAAAAAACTAACTTTATTTCCCACTTTGTTTAGGAATATTTATCTCCCATTTTCAAGTCTTATTTAAAAAATTCAATAATGTTTTTAATATTATCCTATGATAATTTAAATCCATTTTTACCCATGTAATTATTTCTATAAATTTATTTCAATGGAATATATTTTTTCTATTTTTGGAATGTGGTACTTTTGAATTTTTACTAAAAATGTGGAAGGAATATTAGTTTTAACATACTTGACATGAATGAAATTTCACACCATTATGAACAAACAATGATTTTAATATTCCTTTTAATAATTTCATAGTTCCTTTTAACAAAAATATTTTCCTTAATATAATGGATTTTTTTATATTTTAAATAACTTTTTTCAAAGTGAAAAGTGTATTTTCCTCATGAAATATTCCATTGATAATTTTAATTCATTTTTCATCTATGATAACATCATTTGTTGTTATTTATGATTTAATAAGTATAAGTCCCTATGATTCTATCCTTATCATTTATTTTTATGGTTTATTATTAGGATGATGAGTTGTTATGAATTTTTTTTATTTTCTATATGCTATACTATGATGATATAGTGAATGTTTTAGGATCTTATGGAATACATGTGAATGGAATTATGATTATGCTTCGGGTAGGCCCAGAATTATATGTCCACCTAACTCATTGGGTAAAGATTAATGTTTTATGAGATCAATGGGAACAAGAGAGGTTATCCCAATCTCAAAAGAGGGTACATAAGAGGTTATCCCAAGCCCGAATCATGTACATAGGTGGTTATCCCATGCCTAACATGTATTGAATGTTTTTGTGGGTATCCATGATATAATATTTGATTTATTATGATTATACCATAAATTATTTCAATATTTTATGATATGATCTTATGACAATATTATACTCTCATGGTTCTAGTTATTTAATTCTTTTTTGATTCTTGTCTTATGATCTACCAAACATTATGCCTTGACTCATGATTATGATCGATGAATTACTGGGTATGGTTTTCAATGGCTACGATCATATTATTATACACTTATACTCTTGTTATAATTAAATGATCAATGATATATCCCATGTTTACTATTAATGAGAATTTTAGTTAACTCTCTATTATGTTTCCTCTTCCCTAATATATGAATAAAAGATTTTAGTGTGATATTTATAAGAAGGTTTCTGTTTGTGAAGAACTAATTGGATGATGATATAGATATTTTATATTATAGTTATTTATTTATCCAAGTTTCCAATTAAAATAAACCCATATAGATATGGAATGGATCATAATGTTATGTAATTTATATTCACCTAATAAGATGTAAAATATATGTATGAAATGTATGGCTCACTATATTTGGTATCAGATCAAGGTTGAGTTATTTTTGGAAATTGTGATGATAAAACTTTTGTGAGAATCTTTATAATAATAAAAATAGTGTAAGAATATCATAAATCATGGTAAATAAATGAGAATAGTTTTTTGGGTAATACATACATGTCTAGATACTACAAGTGGATGTGGTTTTTTTATTGATTCTTCTAGGGGTAATAAATCTAAAAAGAGTTAGTTAAATATATCTCAACCATCATTCTAGTGCATAGTGATTATGCCCTTACCATTCACCTGGTTTGACACTCTCGATGGATATTATAGGGTTAATTCACATTTTCTTTAGAAACCATTATAAAGGATTTGTATAGATAATGATTATGGATGGACTTAGTTAAACCTAGGGTGTTATAAATTGGAATTGTAGTGTCATGATATAAAAATACTATGAATGATTTTTTCTAAAGATATAGTTTCCCAATAAGATTATTATTATTCACACTATGGGTTTTTGGTTTTAGTCATTGGTTGGAACCGGAAGTAATTCCATTAAAATTGAATGTGATCGATAATGCAATGATTTCTCTCTCAATAAACCAAATATTAAGGGATATATAATGAAAAATACCATTTATTATGTTAATGAAACTTTTACAATACATGAATCATGATGAGATTAAAAATAATTAAAGGATGTAACAATATAATATTGAGTCATTCGTGAGTAAACAACCAAAATATTTTAGTGGGTCCACTGATCAACTAGTTTCTGTGTGATGGATCAGTAACATTGAAATGATTCTCTCTATTATTTTGTGTTTAGATCATCAAAATTTTATTTTTCATATTTATGATTTTGAAGTAGAAGTAGATCAATGGTTTTATCTTATCAATAACATGAGGTAACAAGTAAAAATTGACCCTATTGAGTTGGATGATTTTAGAAGGTTTTTTCAACAAGTACTTTCTTCACAATCATTATAAGAAAATAGGGAAGGAGTTACTTAATCTAAATCAAGAGCATGATGAATCCATTATTACCTATGAGTAAAATTTTACAAGACTTTCAAGGTATGATTATTGTATTATCATTGAATCAAGAAAGAAAGATTAATCATTTCTTCAATGGCTTAATACCAAGTATCTGAAGATTTTTATCCATAAGGGACTTAAGTAGCTATAATGAAATCATTTGACATGATACTTATTTAGAAATAGAGATTTGAGTTACCTATCAATATAATGATTTTTTTAAAGAAGTAATGTTTAAATTCAAAGTCAATTATAATAATAAAAACCAAGGAGTAAAAAAGAAGAGTCTTCCTTTATGCAAAAATTATAAAAGGAGACATAGAGGAAATTATATTATCAGATTAGTAATTGATTAATGATTGAATAGGAAGGTCATTGAGAAATCAGATGATGAAGTGATGAGAATAAGTTAAATAATGAAGTGAATGGTGAGAAAGCAACACAAAATGAACTAACCACACTCCAGTTATTCAAATGTAAGGATTATGGGAATTATAAAAACCAGTTCTTAAATATGAGGGTTAATTATGATGCTCAATGACAAAAACCTCTTAAAACAAAATAAAAATGGAAATATCGTGTGATCACTATTACCAATGTCAGGTATAATAATGAAGTGGTAAAATTATCAAATATCATCCACTCTAGAACTACCAATGTCTTATTTGATTATGGATCTAGACACTCTTTTATATTTAAAGACTTTTATAAGGGTATAAAACTACTTTTTCAATTATTAGATGTTAAAATAGTTGTGAAAACTCTTAATGGAATGATGATCTCATCAAAAGTCTATGATTCATATCTGATTGAGGTTTGTGGGATTAAGATCTCGAAAAATACCATTATTCTTCATCTAGTTGAATTTTTTGTTATTTTGGGCATGGATTTCATTTTTTATATAAATCCATTCTCAATTTATAAGAAAAGAAATTTATATTGATATTCTGAAAAAATTTGGGATTTTCTATCGATGTGAGATTAATAATAAAATTTTAATGAAAATCACATCTATTATGTGGACTCTGATTCCTATTAAATAAGGTTTCTTATCTCATATGATTGGGGTGAAAATCAATGTCCATGATATGCCTATTTTGTGGGAGTTTGTTGATGTCCTTCTAGATGAGTTTCCTAGCATTCTTCTAAATTGTGAAGTTTTGATTTTAATAGAACTCATACCTAGTGTTACACCTATTTTTAAAGACTTTATATATAATTTCTCCAATTGAGTTATAGGAGTTAAGGAAGAAAATCCTAGGGAATATTGATATTGGATTAATTCATCCAAGTGCATCACCATGGGAGGCACATGTTCATTTTTATTAATAATAAATATAGATCTATGAAATTATGTATTTATTAACAGGAATTTAAAAAGATCATAATAAATAATAAGTATCCTCTACTCCATATTTATGATTTTTTTGATCAGTTACGAGGAGATTAATATTATTCAAAGACTAATATTTGATATAAAAAGTATGAATTGAGGGTCAAAAGTCAATACATACCTAAGAAAACCTTCTATATGAGGCATGCACATTACGAATTTATAGTGATTTCATTTTTCCTTACTAAATTCTCCACTATCTTCATGGATTTAATGAGAAAAGTATTTATATATTATCTTGATGAATTTGTGGAAGTATTTATAGATGATATTATTATATTTTATATGATATTGAAATATTATAAAGTTCACTAGATAATTTCACTAAATACCCTAAGTAAGGATAATCTATATGAAAAATTTACAATGTGTGAATTTAAACTATATAAGGTTTCATTTCTTGATCATATAATCTCAAGTGAGATTATATCTATAGATCCATCGAGGATTGGAGTTATTAAATATTGTTCTAGACTAATCATGATAAACAAAGTCCATAGTTTACTTGGTTTAGTAGCACATTATAAAAATATTTTGGAATAATTTATCATGGATATCTAATACACTCACTAAGTTGACTTATAAGGGAGTTTAATTACTTTAGAAAGATGATTTTGAGGAAAATTTCAAGGAACTGAAGATAATTTTGGTTAGTTTACCTATTCTCACACAACCCTACTATTGTGAAGGGTTTGTGATCTTAATGATGCATTAAAGAAGGGGTAATATGCATCGTCATTTATATTGATATGGAGAAAGATTTTGCTTCATTCTAATTGAAGTTTCATGAGAAAAATTACTTAACTCATGACCTTGAGTTTGTAGTGGTAATCTTTGCATTAAAGATATAGAGGTATTATCTTTACAGATAATGGTGTGACATATATACTAATTATAAAATTTTAAATTATATAGTAGCTTATAAAGAGTTGAATTTTCCCCAAATAAGCTATTTTTAGTTGATTAATGATAATGAATGCTCAATACATTACAACCCTGAAAAAACAAACATGGTGGCTAATGATTTTAGTTAAAAATGCCATTCTTTGTTATATGTTATGAGGATCAGAAAATATAAAACACTTATGGATCTTTAAAGGATATTAAGAAATATTATCTTTCTCAAATGAGTGTTCCAACAACTATCTAGATGAATATTAAAGAGGAATATAAGGAAGATATAGAGATGAAAAAACATAAAAAATGTTCTTGAGTTCAACCATGATTATGATAGAATGAATAGGTTTAATAATAATATATGTGTCCCTTTAATACCAAATGTGGGGGATATATTGTATGTAGTTCATGGTTCATAATTCTTTATTTATCCCATAAGTATGTAGACGTATAGAGAACCAAATGAGTATTTATGGAGGGATAACATGAAGATAGATATTTGAGAGTATATATGCCAGTGATGGGTATATCTGAAATTTGAGGATAAGAGACCTAATTCTAAGGATTTTTACAACTATTACCAATACTTGAATGGATATGGGAAAATTTTACCATGTATTTGATCGTCAGGCTCCCTAAAAAATCTAACTTCCATAATGAAATTTGGGTTATAGTAGAACCCCTTATGAAGTCATCACACTTCATCGATATCAAGGAAGATTTATCTCTTGAAAATCTTTCCAGAATATATATTAATAATGTCGTATGGTTTCATGGAGTACCATAGTCTATTGTATCTAATAGATATTTGAGGTCTACCTAAATGTTATGGAAAAGTCTTTAGCAAGATTTGGATATAGAATTGTTTTTAAGTAATTATTATCATCCTAATAATGATGGATAGTTTTAGAGGGCCATTAAAACTCTAGGAGACATTTTGAGATCATATTATTTATATTTCAATAGTGGCAGGGATAAACACCTTCCTCTTGTCGAATTCGCTTATTAAAATAGCTTCAATCAAGCATCCAAATGTCACCTTATAAATACCTATATGGAAATAAGTGTATAACAACAACATCATATGATTGATTATATAATAGATGATATTGGGACCTATGATAGCTATGGAAGTGATAGATAAAGTCAAATTCGTTCTACAGCACATTAAGGCATCCTAGAGTTGATAGAAAAGTTATAACAATAATTTTGATGGAAATCTAGAATTTGAAGTTGCTGAAATTGTATTAATATAAATTTTCCTATGGAAAAAGGTTTTGATATTTTAATGAAGGGAAAGTTGAGCCATGGGTAATATTTTCCCATTTTATATTATTGAACAAGTAGGGAGGGTATCCTATCTCTTAGTACTTCCACTAAACCTCTCTGAAGTTCATGAAATGTTCCATGTATCTCTCCCAAGGAAATACATAACCAATCCCTCACAAGTACTAAAATAATTGGTTGTAACAATAGAGCATGATATTTCCTAAAAAGAAAAACTAGTAAAAATCTTGGATCATATAGATAATGTTCTATATAAGAAGACTACTCACATTGTTAATGTTATCCAGAGGAGTCAGAAATTCAAAGATGGTACATAGGAACCTGATGATGTCATGAAATAAATATATTATCATTTTTTTGGAGTGATGGGATTTTAGCGTAAAATTAATTTATCGGTGGCTATAATGTTACAAAGAAAGATTTTATAGTTATTATATTTGAAATACAATTGATATATTCAATATTCTGATTAACTAGTAATCTTGAGTCTAAACGAACCGTGATATAATATACCTTTAAAACATATCCATTGGATTAACATGTATGAATAATATTAAAAAAATTATGAAAATATTTCTAAAGGTTTTATTAATTGAAAATTTATTTATTAATTAATAATAAATAAGTACTCAATTTTCAGTAAATTCATTATATATTTCAAAAATATGTTTTATTCAAAAATAGTTTTTATTGGATTTTGTGTGAAGATATTATAATTAAATTACGAATATTTTAGAAATTTTCTTTTATAAAAATGAAATAATTTTTGAAATCATCATATCAATATTATCATAAGGTTAAAGTTTATTATTTTTCTAAAAAGTTTAGTATTTCAGTGGATAGTAAAAAATGCCGATTTTAAAGAGATATTTCCCTTCCATTCAAGTACTTAAAAATTCAAATTTTGTTTTAAATTAATTTTAAAATATCATTACTTAATTTTGATTAAAATTAAAAAAATAATTTTTTTTGAATTTACATTATTCTTAATTTTGAATTTAAAACATTTTTTAATTAAAAATGTATTTTCCCAGAAAACTGTTTTTGAAGCGTTTTTTAAGTTTATTTTAAAATTAATCTATTCATATTATAGAAATTTAATTTTGTAAAATGAATTAATTATATGGAATATTAATAATTAATATAATTTAATTATTCCAAATTAATGTTTGGGAATAAATAATATTAAAAATGATAAAATTTTGTTACCTCATTTAAGGTTAAAATGAGTTTACTAGGGGGTTAGACTAAGAGATAAGGGTAAAATTACCATTTAACCTTGTATAGAACCTATTTTATAGACATATTTAAACCCTATTTCATATTATATTCTAGTAAGAGTCATTTTGAATCATTTGTACTGAGTTTGGCATTATTGTATTTTATTCTTTTGAAAAATTCCAAATGCATCCTCTTCCACCCTTATAAAAGGACACCCATCCTCTGTTATATTTAAAAAACATTGAACCACCTATATTGAAGAAAACATTACCAATTATCTTATAAAATTTCCTACTCATTAATTATATGTTACAATATTCTTAAAAGACCATTCCAAGTGTCTTTAAGAGGGGCTCTAAAGGAGGTTAACGAAGAAGAGGTAATCATCCTACTCAACCTATTTCAATTTATTTCTTCTTATACCACTTCTAAATCAATTTTATTCATAATAAAATAATAAAATAAATTTAAAAAATATAATTAAATGTCATAATTCTTATGTAACCACCATTATCCAACCTCTTCTCTATCAAATGGGAAATGAAAGTATCACTTATTCGAATGTGTGGATTACCTCCTCCACATAGAGATATAATTTAATTTACATAAATATCATTAATGGTTGGTAATTATGATGGGTTTAATGTTTTATAAATGAATTAAATGATATAATTATGTTTAAATAGTTATAACATGTGATTTACCATTATTTATTTATTTTTTCTAGAAAATGAAAGCAATGTTCTTGCGTACATACAGACTATCATCTCCATGAATTATGTAAATCATATTTTCTATATAAATTATTTATTTATGAATATAAATATGTATACAATGAATATATAAAATATTTATATAATTATTATCATTATTTATATGATGGAACCTTTATCCAAGTTTAAGGATCATAATTTTTGACCTGAATCTTTTCTGAAAAAAGAAATAATTAATATTTGAAAATAACGATTTCATATGGTATTATTAATAAATAGGTGTT
The DNA here is from genome assembly GCA_963277665.1 of Viscum album. Lineage (NCBI taxonomy): Eukaryota > Viridiplantae > Streptophyta > Magnoliopsida > Santalales > Viscaceae > Viscum > Viscum album. Next base: position 933,570,354 of record OY728143.1, on the reverse strand, counting down.
GAAATGTTATAATTGGATCACATATTATATTATAAGTATGTAAATTTTTCTATTATATAAATATAATAAATGTAAAGTTATTATGGAGGAGGTTCGAGTGCTTACGAAGAAAGTTGATCTTGAGTCATGGGTTTTATGTTACAATCACATTTTTTTACGAGATTATTTGTGCTTAAATTTAATATGATGAAATTAAATGATATATATATTAAAAATATCATGAATTTTATTTTAATATGTTTATTTCTTGATATTAAAATTTTCTAATTCGTTTTTCTATCTTTATGTACTCAAGATACCTAAATACTATTTTTAAGAAAAAACCGACTTTATTTCCATATTTGGATGGGTATCATTTTCTTCCATGTTTATGTTTTATTAAAATTTTTTAAAGAATATTTTTAATATTATCCGATTATTTTTTAAATTCAATTTTACACATTTTTTATTTTCTATAAAAATGTTTCAAAGGAATCTTTTTTTTCATTTTCTGAATAAGGTACTTTTGACTTTTTACTAAAATTGTTAAAGGAATATTAGTTTTGAAGTACTCGTAATGATAAAAATGTATCGTTACTGTGATCAATAAATTATTTTAGGATTAATTTAAAAGTTTAGAATATTCATTTGAAATAATTGTTTTCTTTAAATTTATAAAAAAATTTATATTTTAAATAATTTTTTTCATAGTGAAATGTTATTTTTATAAAGAAATTTTCCAGTGATATTTTAAAAGAATTTTTAATCTATAATAAAATATATTATTTTTATTTATGATTTATTAGGGAAATAATCTGATCATACCATCCTTATTATTTATCTATATGGTTTATGATTATGTTGATGAGATGTTTACAAAAATCATTTATGTTTTAAGAGATATGCTATGATAAATGGTGAATGTTTTAGGATCTAAAAGAATACATATTAATGGATTTATGAATATATGATGGGTGGGACTATAATTTTATATCCCTGTAATGAATTGTTCAATGTTTATTGTTTTATGAGCTCATAGGTAACGTAGAGTGTTATCCCAAGCCTAAAGAGGGTACATGAGAGGTTATACCAAGAATAAAAGAGGGATCAAAGGAGTTTATCCCAAGACTAAAGAAGGTACATGGGTGGTTAGACAACTAATAACATGTGAAGAATTTATTGATGGGTATCATTTTCGTAATATTTCTATGATTATGATTATTCCACACATTATTCCATTATTTTATTATATGATATTATGCTAATGTTATGACTTAATGGATCATGTTCTTTGATTAATTTATGACTCATGTCTTATGAACTACAAATATTTATTCCATGACTCATGATTATGATTGATGAGTTTCTAGGTACGATTTTAAGAGGTTAAAATTTTGTTCTCAAACCCTTAATCTCATGTTATACTTAAATGATCATTGATATCTCCCTTTTATACCCTTAATGATCATCTGAACTCACTATTTATTATGTTTAAGATATGAAGAAAGAATTTAATTGTGATATGTCTAAAAAGGGTGATTGTTTTGAAGAACTAAGTTGAAGATGATGTAGATATTTTAAGTAATAGTTTTTAAGTTTCCAAAGACACCCAACCTTTATAGATCTAGTGCGGCTCATAATTTAACGTCATGAATATTCATAGAATAAGATGTAATATTTATATATGAAAAGTATGTGTCTTTATACTTTAATAATTATGGTGGGGAGGTTAAGATGACTCACATTATCATGAGTTAAAAATATGCGGATAAATTTTATTTTTTCCAACATGGGTTTGAGGGGTGAAATGGTAATTTCTTATATCATATGATTTTTGATAATTTTATAAAACTTTTATTGGTCATAGAATAGTCTTTTTACCAATGAAATAGAGTTTTATGAAATTTTAAAAATCCATATTTTGGAAGAATATTTAATATTTAATTAATTTAATATTTATTTATATCACATGTTTGATTGGTGATATCTTCTATTAAAAGTATTGATTTGATATTTGAACTTTACAGTTGAGTCTGGAATGGTGGGATTTTTCCTAGGCGAGGTATAAACCCACTATGGGTGTAAGTCAGGCTGAAGAATATTTTCTTTTTAATTTATTTTTGTTATTTTTCTTTTTCTTCCATTTCTTTTCTCTACACCCCTTTGAGTTATTTTGTATGTGTCTCCCCACTATGGGTGTCACAGTCATCTAAGAGGAAATTGAGGGAGAGTACAAGGACCAAAACTTAATAAATCCATAAAATTGATCCTTAAGAAAATAATTCATTTTCATCCTTTCCCAAAGATATTTTTTGGTTTAGAGTTTTAGATAATTAAGTCATAAATATGATGTGATAATACCACATATCTCATGTTGTACACTTCCAATTAGTATCCATTTTTCCTATAAAATAATACTTTCAAAACATGTTTTGTTTTTATACATAATATTCATAAATTTAAACATGATATTTTCTTTTTTTTCACCCATCCTTATATCCTATTAAAATCATGTGAAAATGTGGGATGAGCACAAAAATCTTAGTAAAGGATCTTAAAAGATAAAAGAGAATTATTTTTCCATTTTAAAACCATGAGGTCATAAAAAGTATTTTAACTATGTCATAATAAAATTTGATCTCAAATAATCATTTACTTATACATGAAATCATATTTACTACCCAAATTGTTTCATAAAACACTTTATAATAAAACATAATGGAAAAATCATAATCATGAGGGTTTCTTAGAAAACATGAAAACCCTTAACAATATTTTCTAAAAAATATAACTTTTTACCGTAAAAGGAAATAATAATAATCTTTAAACAAAAGATCATTTGCATATCTTTTGAAAATAAATGATTTCCTTGAAAGCTCCTTAGAAATCATATGAAAGTCATACAGTTTCCTCTGTAAATCATCTTCATTGAACCCTTATAAGAATCATTATAAGTGGAATAAACAATATGATAAACTTACAACATAAGTATCTAGAGAACATAATAATTACACATTGAAATAGAGATATATATTGATCTCAACTAATTATAACAATTTCCAAGGACCATAACATGTATAAAACACATAAACTATTGAATTTCGATCATAAAAATCCTAAAAACATAATTTTGAAACCAGTTTTGTTTTTTCAGATTTTGGTATATCCTTTTCATTTAAAACCAAATTTTCATAACTAAAATATCCAAAATAAACAGGATAAGGTTTTTTCCTTCAAGAAAACATGAAATCTTATAAAAAATAAAAATTTTAAATAATTCTTATTGTGGCAGGAAGGGATACTGATGCCATATATGTTAAAATAGATAATTATTTTTTCCTTTTATAAATAATATCAAATCATTTCATATAAAATAAACTATAATATTTCTTTTGAAAACATTTTATTGAAATTTACAATAAATAAATAATTTCCTATTTAATTAATTAATGTATATATAAATTATTTTATAAAATAATTTTAATAATATGGATATAGAAAAAAAATATTTTGAAAATTAATCTTTAAGACATCTAAAATGATGTTTTAAGGAAATATGTATCTTACATTAAGTCTGACTCATCATTTATGCTATTTACTTTCTTGAATAATTGAATTATGTTAATTATTTAATTTCTAAAGAAATTTTTTGTGTTTTATTATTCATTTTATTTTATTTATTAACATTTTATATAAAAATACCTAATAAATCAATTTCACATCGGATGTTTTGATGATATTTGTTTCATACATCCAAAATGAATTTGGTATGCAATCTATGGTCAAAGGGGTCATTATAAAATCATTTTCAGAATATTAATCATGAAATTATTTTCTTTTTTATATTTTAATTTTATTTCTAAAACTATACCAGAAATATGTTTATGAAAAATGATCTACGTTATAGTCTTGGAGACGACATACCGTATGTATGCATGAGTAACATTTCCATTTTTCAAACAAAATATTGCAATGATGTTAAGTATTAATTTTTCCTTAAAAATTTATTAATACATATTTAATATCATACTAATTATTTAAATACACTTTTATATATAATCCATGTGACGTGGTTATGAAAAACAAACCACATTGCTACGTGGTAGTGGTAATCCATAGTTACACATGAACGATGTTATCATTATTCAAATTTTGAAAAGGTAAGAAATTATATGATATATTATCTTTATATAATTATAAAAATATCATAAATTTCAAATATATACATTAGATCCTTCATTATATATAGGAGTAATATGTTGTGATGTAAAATGAATTACATCGGTTTGTGGGGCGGTAGTCCACCATACATATGAACGATAGTTTCATTTCATATTTCATGGAATAGGAGAAGAATATTGTTCATTACATTAACATAATAACATTTAATTATATTGAAAATACTGATTTTGTTATTTCATCCTGGTTGAATTATATTTGAGGGAGGTATAAGAAGAAATTAAACTAAACATCCAGTTAAAATTTATTTCTCTTCTTCAGACAACCCCCTTTTATTTACACCTTAATAATTCTATGGTTGTTATTATGCCCAAAATAATACCTCTATAACATTGATAGGGATTTTATATTGGGTGGTGGGTAGGTATTGACTAAAAAATGTATCTTTAAGTGTGTAGAGGAGAGGATAAGGGGTGACCTTTTATTAGTAATAGGAGGGGAATTCTTATGATTTCATAAAGTATTATATTAATATAAATTAATATTTATAAAAAATGGATGAAAATTGATATAATTATAATTTAATATCATTATTATTATAAATCATCTAATACGATAAATATTGAAAAAGTTTCAGAGACACTATTATCTCTTTTTTAACCACCCGTTTACCCTTTTGACAATTACCGTGATATTAATGTTTTTTACTCTTTAGGAGTCAAGGAAGTTACTATAAAAGAAAAATATTCCCATAAATGTAAAATGGTTGATATTTTAAAACATTTATAACTAAATTGGATTAATATAATAATTTTTATTAATTTTAAATCATTTAGTAAACTATTTTTTATTATAAAATGTCATCAATGTCATTTTTTGGTAATACATGAAATATTATAATATATTATGTTTCAAATTTTTGTAAAATAGTTCAAAAATAAAATATATTAGAATATAAGGCTGATATTTTATTAATATAATCCTCAAATTAAATTTATATTTGTTTATATATTATTTTAATCCTTATCTTTTTTAATCCCTTAGTTAAACAATTTTAACTTTATCCATTGTCATGCATATTTCAATATTAAAGGGTTGAAATTTTACTTATAAGGTGAATATTGGATCATAAATAGAAAATTGATGATATTTTAGATGATTTATCATCAAAATTTTCTTATTTCCCAATATTATTATTTTTAAACAATTTAATAAGATATTATTTAACATAAAATATAATTAATGTCATTTTTGACAATATTCATTTAGTTTGACTTTAAATACAAGAATATACTAATGAATTTAGAAGATAAAACTTTTTAAAATAATTCTATAACATGTTATATTGATCTATAAAATTTTTGGGATATTATAAATTACCCAAAAAATATTACTTTTAGTGTTTTTAAAATTATTTACAATATTTTTTACTACTTGCACAAGCATCATTTCAGTGTTGGCTAAGCTGTTAAGGTATTTATATCATCACTAAAAATTAAAAATAATTTGAAGGGTAAAAAATCATTTATCTTAAAAATAACCATTTATAACACAACATAAGTTGTTTTTATCCCTGTAAAACAATATTATTTATATTATAAGCAAGAGAGTGACATTTTGGACTTTATATTCATATAAAATAATATAAATGTTATAATCAATGTAAAGTGGCACTAAATTACCCAATTTTAAAATTTTAGATTATTATGGATGAAATATACTCATATAATGAAATATAGGAAATGGTTGTGTTGATTTTAAGACCTTATCATGTTATTTTTAACCTTAATTACCTAGTTTACCTTTACTGTGGTAACATAAATTTACTCTGTTTATTATTCATAATAATAAAAAATAAAAGGTAAGTATTTAAAAAATTGTGTTTACAAATATGAGATCCATTTTTAGGATTTAATTACTATAAATTTCAATAATTGATTTCAAATAAAAATGAAAATAAAAAAAAACCAGTTTTTAGAAAAATGTTTTTTTATGCATAAAAATGAACTTATAGTAAAATAAGCTATAATGATGAATCTTATGTAATTAATTATATTAATTTTAATTAAATTATACTTATGTTACTTTAATATAAAATGGTAATTTTAAATTAATTTACTTAATAAAAATAAATGACCGTTTTACAAAAATTTGTATTTTCACTATTCATTGAAAAATTATTTTTTTTCAGAAAAATCAAAATATTCCCCCCTAATATAATTTTGATATGATGATTTAGGAAATGTAACTTTTTTTATAAAATAAAATTTATAAAATTGGTATGAATTATTATATTATCCATGTAGAAAATGTAATAAAAATCATTTTTTAAGAAAATATATATTTGAAATAAAAAATGACTTTATTAAAAATTGAGTACTTATTTACTATGAATTAATATATAAAATTGGTTTATATAAATTATTTTGATATATTTTTCATAATATAGTTATTAATATCCAAACCTGAAAATTTAATTTCTATAAAACAACACATGCCTTACCCGCTCGTTACTTTGCTCACTTTGTGGTTAGAAAGCGCTTAGAGCAGATCCCAGAAGGTCCACTGTAGATGGAGATATAGTTATTTAGAATTGGGGAGATTAAAATCATAAAATATTGATTTATGGAATTAATCTATGGTTTGTGACTTGTGTGTCTAACCAGGTTACATATTTTGTTCAGTTGTGTAGTACCTGTGAAATGGGTCTACAACATAAAATAAAATTTTACAAAATAAACCAATTCTCAATGATGTGTGGGGTTTTTTGGTGAAACAAGGTGTTTATGACATGAAATTAAAGTTTAGGGATTGTAATATATGGAAACATAGGATTTATAATGTAAATACAAAATTTACACTATAAAAGTGGAAAGTTGTAGCCAATTTTTATATCTTGCTTAGCTAATTTTTCTCTTATTATGCTTCTATTACTCTCTTTTTTTGGGTGAAACCTACCCTGTTTAGTGGTTCTCTTAGCCTTTCCTACATCATTGATCATTGTATCCAATTGTAATGGTTTGGAATTATATGGTAATCCCTTATCCCTTTCTCAGTTGTTTACCTCGTTCTTATATTAGAGATTCGCCGTGACAATGATGTTTCAGTTTGGGGCCTAGTGGGGCTATGTTTTTATGATATTTTAGTGAAGTTTAGGGTGAGATAGGGTTTTTCTGTATGGTTGTGGTTTTCAGGATAATTCATCTTTTCAGCATGGTGCATAACATGATAAAAAATATTTTTCAAGGTAAGGGATACCCATTCTCTCCCTTTATTCAAGCTATGTGTGGAAATTTCATGGATATGTTCTCCTTTTTTGGATATTAAGGGTTGTAGTTAATAAATATAATTAATTTGAAAATATGAAATTGATTGAGATGTGGAGAGATCACATTTTTGGATTTTTTAATATACTTATTAAAGTGTTTATACTTGATGTTTCCAATACTAAAAATAATGGTTGTTGGGAGCCATTTTTAACTTTTAGATGATATTTATAGAGACCTTACTTTGTTGTTTTGTGATAGAACCTTAAATTAAAGGAAAATGAACATCTATTTGACTACTAAATTTGTTTCCCATTAAATCTAGGTTGCGTGATAATACAAATGCTATGTAAAATAGGTAAGATGATAAAGTTTACTGAATAAATTTTGGAACCTGTGCTATGTTTCTATTGTGTGTGTTTGTGCTTATTGAGCTACGCTACATGGTTTGATCTATTGCATAGTGAGTTAGGTAACCCATTGGGTTGTGCGGTTCGTGGGGCTGTGATGTGATGGTTGGCTGGAATGGATAAGATGTGGGACGTTTTGAGGTTGTGGTGAATAGTGGATGTGATGTGAGGTTGTGGTTTTCTACAGTGGTGGTGAATAGTGTTTGTGATTTGATTCTCTGGTGCATAATTATTTTGGTGTGTAGTGGAGATGATGTGTGGTTGTTGCATGTAGAAGTTATGTCATAAGAAGTGGTTGGGATGTATGATGTGTGGTTGTGATGGTATGTATTGGTCAATGTGAAATGATGATGATGGTGGATGTGTGGTGTTGTGGCGATGGATGTTGTGAGCTGGGACAACTGTCGTGCATCATGTTGTGTTAGTTTCTCATGTAGAAGTGGAATTAATTATGGTACCATCCAAATGAATTGGAATGTACTTGAAATAATTTTGTGGAAAGTGGATTAAATAAATTGAATAAAATTATGGGCTTTGTAAATCTGAATGAAGTGATCTTATATGGATTGTGTGGTGGGTTTGGTGTGTTTTTCATATAGTTGTGTAAATTATTGTGATAATTAACATGTGGTGTAGTGGTAGTGGTGGTTTTATCTAGTGCATTTTATGTGAAGCCACAGGTAGGGTGTTCTTTTCTATCTATATATCATGTATTTTTATATTATTTCTATATACTCCCCACCTGAGTTGGATTACCTTACCAACACGCAAAGGTTGTGGGTTCCCGGTGTTTTTACCAAAATCCAGGATACTGGTGATAAGGATGGATGTCTGCTCTCTCTTCACCACTATTCCTTCAGTAGTGATGGACCAAGTTTATTCTGGAGAGATGTTTTGCGATGAACCTTATGTATTCGAGTGAAATGTGCCATGTTGAGGCTATGATGAGATGTGATGGCCCAAGTGTCTTCGGGTGAGATGTGCTATTATGGATCAGGTGTCTTCATGTGAGATGTGATGTGATGATACCTGATACTAGAATAAGATGCTAAACCTTGTGAGGTTAGAGTGGGTTAGGATGTGTCACCACTCACATTTGATATTTATGGATGTGATGTGATGTGATATGATATTATGAAAGGGATGGGAGAAAAATAAATTTGATTTTGGGGTGTGAGAGTAAAAAATATGTAAGTATGTGGATGAAGGGTTCCTTGTTTTTTTATGTTCTTGATTACTATGTTATAATACAGGATGCAATATTTGGTTGGTGTTCAATGGAGAGGGCGGGTTTGGTTTGATGACCATTTAGGTTCCGGTTGGTTCTACTATTTTTTCACTGGAATATTAGTATCCTATTTTCACATGTGCACTTGAGAACTTGGATATTCCTTTTGAGTATAATTATATGTTCACTCTATGTTAATAAATTGTTTTTTAGGATTTCAAGGGGACTTTGGGGATTGATGTAGACATTACTAGATTGGGGTTAGAGCTACTATTGAGTCACCACTATAGGAATTAACTTTTGGTATATATTAGAGATTTTTATTAATATTGGTTTACCTTATTCATGCATTGTGTGATGATTTTGGGTTTAATTTTATATTATCTATAAGTGTTTCTGGGTGGCTGTTTATCCTATCTCCCAATTCTATTTTATTATATAGGGTAATGCCTCCCATATATGATATTTTTATACTCTCGGTGCTTATCACCGTCCTAGGGACTACTAGAGGCAGGACTCGGGGGGTCATTATCTCTTATCCTGCACTCCCAGCCTAGGAAGGGTATCTTCTAAGGGAGGGGTTTATGAAGGGGTGGTATCAATTGTTTTTGTTGAGATATATGATGTATTATGGTGTAAATAATGGTGAGTATTGCATGGGTTTAGAGGGAAACAATCCCAGTTGATCGTGGTGTGTGACATGGTCCAAGGAGACTAGCTACAAAATATGATTTTAGGGCCCTCTAGTGATCTAATGAATGGAATCTGAGTTTATTAACTAACCAAGTGTGGTGGACCTATTTATTGGGTAGACACATAGGATAAACACATGCATCATGATTGTTTATGTTCATGTATGAACTGGGATGTTGTGGGGAAATTTAATTAATTAATTAAATAATATTGATAAAATTATATGCTACAGGGTTTAGGATGTTATTTATTTTAACAAATGGATCTTTTTCATCATCTATGAGTGGTTCATGAATTTATGGTTTAGAATTCTGATCCAGTTGATCTTTGAAGAGTTTTCCCAATATATGAGGAAGAGTTATGTAAAAGGGTTTTTCATGACTTTCACCAATAGAGTTTAAGAAAGTACAAGGGGAATTAATTTGATCTTGAGATAGAGCACTAGTTAGTGGATCTAGAGATCTCTTTTCATTTAATTTTTGATCAGCCTAAGTTCTCACTTTACATTGGTGACCAAAAGGAGGCAGGTGTGTTGTGGCCAAATTTTCAGTTGGAGGTCCATTCAAAATTCCTATCATCAATGATGTAGTCTGTAAAGAGAAAAGAGTTTATTTTCCTTTAGTAAGTTATTTAGATAGTGAATTAGCCTGGGACCAGGTTCAAGGTCCCCTATGTTTCTCCCTAGATGTTTTTCTACAATAGGAGTACATAGAGTGGTGTTTGGAGGAGGATTTTTACCTAGTGATCATGTATTAGTCACCCCATTTATTATCTCTATGAATGTCATGTTAAAAAATAAAGAATATTATGTTAATAATATTCATTATATGGGAGTTTAGTCTCAGGAGAGTGGTTAGTAGGGTGTACTGAAGAGTAGGGATTCATGTTGTGGGTCATAGGTGTTCAGGTAGTCAGGGTTCTAGAAAGTGGGGAACTGACTGTGGAAAATATCTTTCCATCCTTTTGGAGAGGTGGATTATGATAACCTTTTATAGCCCTTCTATTTAATTTCATTTCTATGGGGGATGTGTTTAGTTCTAGGATCAATGTCTGACCGCTTAGGGAGCCCTATTTTAGGTGGGTGTTTAGGCTATGTTTTGGCTGAAATATTTGTTAACTTTGAGGTTGTTTCAGCGGTTGGGGCCACCTATTCTTGTTGAGTATCCAAGGTAAAATTGTGATTTTTAAGGGTATCCTCATGATGGTCCCCTTACAAAGGGACCAAGAAAATAACAAAGACGTGGAGGCAAACAAAGTGGAAGAGGAGTTAGGTATGGTCTGATGTACACATTAGAGGCGGTAGTGACGAGAGTTTTTCGAGGTATGATTAGTTTATAATATACCCTTACTTGTTCTTTTTTTGATTAAGGAGACTCGTAATCCTTTCTCTCGCCTAATTTGGTATGTGATTTAGGAATAGATGTGGAGAGGATTCTAATGACCTTGTTGTTATCTACACTGGTTATAGGTTATGATTCTTTGTTTGATGTGTTTTGGGGATGTAGTCTGTTAATGTAACAACACCAGTTCATGGAAGATTTATTCATCATAAAGAGATATCCATACAAAAAATATACTTGGAATGGATTTTCTATATTTAATTCATACAATAATTGAATAATTCCATATCTGAGTTTCATTTTCTAATGTGGAGGGCCAGTGAGTGGCGTTTATTGGTGAGTGAGGTTGTCAGATGGGCTACCAGCTAGCAGAGCCTATTTTGCCTCAATTGGTAGAGTTGATGGAGGAAGCTTTGTAATATGATGTTTCTATAGTTATTACTGAGTTACGTAATGTTTCTCTAGAGTGTGTTTTGACCCTCCCCCCTTAATGTGATATTAGGTTTGGGATAGAGCTACAATCGGGTGCATATCTAACTTTGATTGATCCATATCAGATGGAATCTATGGAGTTGTGAAATATAAGGTTATAAGTGGATGATCTGATGTAAATGAGTTTCATTTGACCTAGTGTGTCTCAATGGGGTGATCTAGTATTTTTATCCAAGTAGGAGGTCATTAGTATGTGGTTGTGTATAAACTATTAGAGGTTGAATTAATTAATGGTCAAGAACTATAACCCTCTTTTTAGGATCGATGATCTATTCGAATAGTTAATATAAGCTTGATAGTTCTCACAAATCAATCCTCCTCCAAATCCATATTTCTGAATTTTGAAAAATAACTTTTTGGTTGAGTGGGAACCTTACAAACACCTCATATTTCAAGTTTCAAAAATATCAAAATGCTTCAAATTTCAAAAAGAAAAAGAACTAGACCCTAGATCCTAGCAAAATAAATGGAATCATAGTTGACCACACTAGGATCCTTGCATGTGTCATAGCATGAAAAAGCTAGAAACTCAATTTCCATGGACCATCGAAATCTGGGACCGAACCACCACCATAAAGACCACTCAAACTTCACATATCCATGAAACTAATGAAAAACCAATTAAATGAAAAATAAAACCACCAAAGTGAACATTTAATGATAATAAATCATCAAATAAGATATAAGCAAATGTCAATCCCCACTTGGAACAACCATATACACTGATGAATTGAACTTAAAAAATTCTAACCATCATGAATAGAACCCACAAAACTAAAAACACCTCCATCATTGAACTAAACCAACAACATCAAGAATTGTATTTGTCTTATTAAACATAAAAAACACCAACCAAACCAATAGGAAATCCAGGGAAAAAAGACCAAAATACCCAAAAAACCAAATTTTCTGTAGTAGAAGAAACACCCACCAAATAAAGGGTTACCAAAATCTAAGAATCCAAACAAAGATTAAAAAACTATCTTAATAAGGCTTCAGAAACCATATCCCAAAAAACAAAACACCTCTGTTGAGAAATCCATCTTCTGAAAAAAATTATCCTTAGAAGATCTTTCACCCCCTCCACTATTGAGTAAATGTTCTCTCTAAACATGTGGTAATCATCACGTCAAGGGATACATACCACCACCTCTTTGGGTTGGAATGACCGCCACTAAAACCTTGAGGTACCACTGAGGATGCTGCTAGAGAATACCCTTATTTGAAGCCTCCACTGAGTGTTGTATATAAAAGAGTAACCAAATGGGAAGGATGAATTTGGGTGAATAATGATGAGAAACACAACCAAGGAGGGAGGAGGAATGAGATTTGAAGAGGAACAAGTCGAAACAGAAAAAAGAACCATCAAAGTGTAAAGAAAAAATTTCCTTTTTGTATATGTAATTGAACTTTGTGTTAATGTTCATGTCATTTGATGTCATTAATTAATTAGAAATCCTCATGGGGCTCATGAACTCCATGTTACATGAGTTCTTGGAGAAGTTTTTCATCATTTTAATTGATGATATCTTGGTTTACTTAAGGCTAGAGGAGTAGCATGCCGAGCATATCAGAGTTGTTTTATAGGCCATTAGACAACATCATCTCCATGTTAAATTATGAAATTTTAGGTTTTTGATATAGAAGTTGAACTTCCTTATATATTTGGTGTCTCATTAGCGTGTGTAAGTGGACCTTTATAGTGCCAAGAAAGTTTTTTCTTGGGAAGTACACAAAAATGTGGATGAGGTTTACGGTTTTTTATCTCACATGTTATTATTGGAGGTTGTTACCCATTTCATGAAAGTTACATCCCAACTAAATGAATTGAATTGGAAGGTCCATTGTTTTTTTCATTGTGATTAGTTTCAAGAACTTTTCAATTAACTAAAGGATAGATTGTTCAGTGCTCTAGTGCTTCAGTTACATGATACAAGTGTGTTGTTAAGGGATTTCCAAGATGTGTCCCTTACGGACTTTGGTTTTTTGTTTATGAAGTTGAGGAAAATGATCACTTATGATTCTAGTACATTACATACCACTTAGTGTAACTATACTACTCATGATCTAGATCCAGCAGAACTTGTATTCACATAGTAGTTATGACAACATTACTTTATTAGTGAGCGCTTTGTGGTTTTTACATAGCATAAGAGCCTTAAATATGATTTCACTCTGTAGGATATAAATATATGCCAAATGTGGTTAATGGAGTTTATTTTGGATTACAAGTTTTAGATCTCTTACACCCCATGAAAGGGAAATGCGTTTGTTTATGCATTGATTCATAAGTCCCCAGGATATGTGGCTCCAAATTTTGTAGTTGTTTGGAAATTGATGATGTAGCTTATAGTGATGCATCTTGATATGGGGGAGAGAAGTGTCCAAGTTTGTCTTCATCATATTACTGTGGAGTCACCTTTGATGCATCATGTGGAGGAGTCTTAGGAGGTAGACTCAGAGGCATAAGTGAAGTGTCACTATATTAGACATGGTGATATTATACAGGGATGGTTAGAGGATGGTCGAACCGAGTGTTGTTTTATGGGAGGTTGTTTTCTTTGTAGGAAATGTATGAGGTTGTTCTCTATGAGTCTAAAAGATCACCTTTAATGGTGGATATTGGTGTAGAAAAGAGGTTTCATAGCTTGAGGGGTCATCTTTGGTGGTTGGGAATGAAACAATCAGTTGAAGAGTTTGTGGTGAGGTGTCTAGTTTTCTAGTAAGTGAAAGTGGGGCACCATGTTCATGGATGTTTGTTACAGTCCTTGAATATTTTTGAGTTAAAATGGGAAGACATATCGATAGATTTAATCACTGAGTTACCCTAAACTCAAGGTGGTTACGATGCATTTTGTGTAGTAGTGGAATAGTTGACAATGTCTGCTCACACTCCGATGATCCATGAGTTGAGTACCATGGATGTTTTGGAAAGATGGTATGTAGATGATGAATGCTTAGGATTTTTGGATTACTGAGGAACATCATCTTTGATTGATATTCTCATTTTACCTTGTGGGTATGGAGGGGATTTCAATATGGTTATGGATCCTATTTTAACTCTATCATTGCTTTTTTACCCTCATATATATGGGAAGACAAGGTGGACTATCCAGACAAAAGAGGATATGTTGTAATCTTTCATCATAGACATTAGTAAATCATGGGTTATTAACCATCCACCGAATGAGTTTTAATACAATAATATCTATCAATCATCTAGTATAATGGACCCTTTTTTGGTGTTGTACTGGTATCTGAGTCATTCTCCATTATAATGGATAGAGATTGTGGATTTAGTAGTTCTTGGTCCTGATCTAGTATATAGCACAACCAAGAAGATCCATTTGGATTGAGAGGGGAAGAGGACAATGTCATACCATCATTATTATTATTTTGGTAATAGGTATAGGATCTTAGAGTTTGAGGTTGGAGACCATGTGTTATTGAGATTCTCTCCTTGATGTGAGGATAAAAGGCTTGGTAGAGAGAGTAAGCTTTCTCCCTGGTTCTTGAGTCCCTTTGAGGTGATGGGGTGAGTTGGAGAGGTGGTGTATTGGTTTGATTTTCCATCATTCCTAGAGAGGATCCATGATGTATTCCATGTATCCCAGCTTTGTCACTATCATTACGATGGATCTCATATTATTGACTAAGTAGAGTGGGATATCGAGGATGATGTTACATTCATGGAGCTGGTGGTAGAGATCCAGGATCATTGAGAGAATGTTCATCGATGAAACACCCCCTCGGTTCATATACTGTAGAGGCATATTACCATGGAGTATAGTACTTGGGAGTGAGAGAAGAAGATGCATGCTTAGTAACCAAAGTTTTTTTTTGAGTTTTAATTACCTTTTTTAGATTTTCTTAGGTGATGTGATGTTTATAAATTGATATTTAATGAGATGTGGGGTTTCCTTGATGATGTGATTCTTGATAAGGATTTTTTCATATGAATTATGGAAAACTTGATTCCTAATAGAGATGCATTATACTATGAAATGATTACAACCATGCCGATGTGTCAGTACCACCAAAAGAAGAAAGTATCTTAACATAAAAGATAAAATTCATTGATATATGTTCGCAAGGAAGTGTTTTGTATTGGTTGTTATAGTTTTTGGTTTGGGCTATGTGGAGGCTGATATAGTTTTGTAGTGAAGAGGTTATGTTGAATTCTGGTGGCCAGTTGCTGGTATCAATGATGTAGTGTTGTTCCAAGTGAGAGGTGGTAATGTGGTTTTGTAGGATGTTTTGGGGTTTATCGGTTGGAAGTGTTTAGCTAGCCAAAGTATAGAGGAGTAATTAAAAACTTGAGAGGAATCTTGTGGGATGGTTTTTCGGAACCATTTCTTTTCCTCAATTTTGGTTTTGATTCTTGATGATTAGAGTGACTTGATATGTATCTAATTAATTGACCATGACTTCTCAGCTTGATACTTTATTGTTTTATTGTTGGAAAGTTCTTGGAGGAGGTCCTAAAGGGTTCAGAGGCATTAGAGTTTCTTTTATGTAGAAAAAGAGACATTCACATTGTAAAAGTGGGATTTATAGTACGAATGTGTAGTTTTTAGATTGTGTGGATGACCGGTTTAAAAAATTTTCTTAGTAGGGGAGTAGTTTTGAAATGGGATTACATCATAATATAAAATATTAGAGCATAAGTTTATTCTGGTTGAGGACCCAATTTTTTTAGTGGAAAAAGTGGTTTTTGGCGTGAAAGGGGTGTTTAATACTTTTAATATAAGGTCCCATGGGATTTATGAAGTAAATATAGAATTTACACCATAAAATGGATGAGTTTTAGCTTATTTATATATCTTGATCTGCATATTTTTCCCTCATTTGGCCACTCTTTCTCTCATTTTGCGGATGAAACCTAACACATTTAGAGGATATCTTAGACTTACTTTCTCATACTTTAATAATAGGTTCTGGTGGTTTTTTATGGAATTTCAGGGTAATACCTTCTCCCATTCTGGTCTATTTACATCATTATTCTATTCATTATCGGATATAGTGATGTTGTTTCAGTTAAGGGGAGAGTCAAGTTGTGTTTTGGGGATCCTTTGGTATAGTTCTAGGTGATCTGATATTTCTATGCATGGTAATGGATTCTAAACTATTTCTTATTCTCCCAATGGTGATACTCGAGATAAAAAATATTCTTTGAGGTATGGGATTCATTATCTCCCTTTTTTTGTGATATGTGTGGGATTTCATGGCTCTATTTCCTTTAGGTGGATATTAAGGGATGACATAAATAAATATAATTAATTATAATATATTATATTTATGGATATAGGGAAAAATCACAAGTTTTTACTATTTTGATATTAATATTGATGTGTTTATATATGATGTTTCCTATACTGAAAATAATAGTTGGTGGCTGACCTATTTTCTGCCGTGGATGATATTTGTAGAGACCCTTGCTGTGTTGTGGTGTGTTCACACCCAGAATAAAAGTATAATTAACTTAAATTTGACTAATAAATTGGTTTCCCATGGAATATAGTTTGTGTGATAAAACCCATTCTAAATATAAGAGGTAATGTGATTAGATCTCCTGAATAAATTGTGTAAGTCAGGATGTGTTTCTATTGGCTGTGTGTGTACATGTTTTGTTACCCTACCTGGTTTGTGCTATTGTGTAATGTTTTAGGTGACCAATTGGGTTATGTGGTGCGTGCATTTATGATGTAGTGATTTTTTTGTTATGGATGTGATGAGGTTAGTTGTGAGGTTTTGGTAAAAAATGGTTGTGATGTGAGGTTGTGGGGAATAATAGTTGTGGTTTGAAGTGGTAGTGATGTGAGGTTGTCTTGCTTAGTAATTATAGTGCGAAATTTTGATAATGTGTGGTGGTGATGTTTGGTTGTTTCTTGAAATGGTTATATTGAGAGAAGTGGTTTGTATATGGGATGTGTGGTTTTGTTAAGATGACTTTTTTTAATGTCGATCAACGATGATTATGGATACGTGGTGTGGTGGAGATGGTTTTTGTGAGTTGGGCCAGATATCGTGCGGTGGGGCTATATTAGTTTCCCAGGTCCGAGTGGAATAAATCATGGTGCCGAAAAAAATAAAAAATAAATTTCTAAAAATCATTGTGTGTAACGCCCCGACCCCAGTTACCCAGAGTCGGTGGATTATTACATAACATTGGCATGATCACAAGAAAGATCAAATCTCGAAAGACCGATTGGTTTAGTAGCCTTGGAAACACTAGATATATTCATAAAGTTTTACATTACATCATAAAGTGAAAAACTACTACAACAACATATTGTCTCCATAATCCACACTATTATCCCCTCATAATATCCCTGCAGTCATTCATAATTTACTTCTTCACTTCCTGTGAAAAATAAAACATAGAAAAGGGGTGAGCTCAAATGCCCAGTAAGGATAAAAATATAGCGGAAACTTTCATAAATAAGAATAAACATTTAAGGTAATGTATAACTAAAACAAAATCCTTTTAAACTTGAACTTAAACATAGTATGGAGAAAATAAAATGAAATAACGACATTTACTTATTCACATGGATATTATACTAATTGAATAATCACATGCAATATCAATAACCACTTTCATAATGATGGAATGCATAATGCCAGACTATCATAACCACATAGCCAAGGCCTCGTGCCAAGAATACAAATAAGATTTTGCCAAGGCCTTGTGCCAAGACACTAGTTTGTCTCATGAGACCTACTGATGCATCTAGGAGCTATAGCGGGCTCCACCCGTCACATATTTATTCCAATGTATTCCCATATGAAAAGGTTTAAACATAACATAAACATTCGTATTAAAACTAGCATACGAAATGTAAATACTTCATCCATAAACCATGAATGGTATAAAAATCACACATCCACAGTCAAACATATCACAAAACCTTCAATACAATATAGAAGTTTTGTATCATAATAAATCAACTTCAAATAAGCGTAAAATCCATCAAAGGATGTTGACATAGATGAAATAAAAACTCTTTTTAGAGAAATATATCTTTCTATTTTGAAATCATTTAAGAGTCATATATTTATAAAATAAAACATTTCTTTGAAAATATTCGTATAAGCTTGTGAGGGAAGCTTCGACGATTTTATATTGGTGGAAAATAACCGCACCCACCGTATAAGTTAAAAAAAACATTCTTACTTTAATTCTGTCGAAAAAGTTAAAAACACCTTGTTTGGAGAACGATGGAAAGATTCCTTTATAAAACGCTTATAAAAAGTCAAAAAAGGGTATAAATGACCTTAACCAATATTATTTTAAATAGTAAAAATGGTTTGAAATACATTTTTAAGAAACATGGATGTGGATGATAAAGAGATCCCAGTAGATTATTACGTATAAACAACCTCAGATAATGTAGAGATTGTGAAATAACCCTTAACTTGTACTTTTACTTGGTTGGGGCAGGTTAAAATCCTGTATAATAGTGAAATAATTGTTATTAAATTATTCAATAATCATATACATTAATATGATATCATATATTATCTTTTAACATTGATTTGTTAATAATATCTTAGAATTATCGTCGTTTCAGGTGTTAACTTACTCGTTTTATTTTATAAGTTTTGTTACATAAGCCATGTTTTTCATGGATAGGTTGTATATAATTCATATACAGAATGATATCAAGTCTTTAAACATTATTTTTAAATCATAAAATGATAATTATACTGGAATGGATACGATGGAGAATGAATCTCATCGCGTTCGTGGAGACGGTAGTCCGTACATACGCACGAGCGACAATATCAGTCTTTTGATATTAAAATAATATATAAATGGATGGTATATCATATATACTGAATCATTAAAATGTTATATTTTTTATTTACATGAGTTGGACATCATTATTATACTCATCAAAATAATAATATATTGAATAAAAATTACACCACGACGTGGAGACGGTAAGCCGTACGTACGCACGTATGGTGACATGTTATTCAAAGGGTGAATAGAATACTGTATATGGTTGTACCATATTTATAATAGCATCACAGTATATATATGATACTGGAGTTATTATTTTAGAATGGTAACAACAAAGGAAGAAGAAGTGGAAGAAGAAAGGAACTTGGAAAAGGGTGGTGAAAACATTACCTCTTCTTCAGATTCTTCCTTTTGATTTGATCAAAAGGGATCTTTAGGTTGGATTTCCGATCAAAATAAGGCCTCTAGGTTGTAGTGAGGGAAGTTGGGAGAGTATTTGGGCAGATTTTGGCCAAACAAAAAGGCTTTGAAGATGTGAAGAAATGAGAAGGAGGAGTGCCCTTTTATAAGAGGGGTGAGGGGCACCTTTGGAAAAGCTAGAAATATTAATTTATAATAAATTCATATTCGGTTTCTAATGGCTCAAAGGTTTATTATTTAAATTTTAATGTGTGGATGGGTCTAAAACCACTCAAAAAATAGAATTTAGAAAGGTTTGGGTACTTATATTAACCTTATCTTTAAGTATTAACTCTATGTTAATTAGTTTCACTTTTACAATGTCTCTTTGTATTTTTATATTATATGGTTAATAAACTTACTATATACATCTAAGAGACCCCCAAGTGGTCCATTAATGATAAACATATTATGAGATAAGTCTCTTGGCCTTACCTTATATTCTTAGGGATTTAATATCAATTAATAATATAATATTTGTTTTAAAAACTCTTTTATGTCAATTTTGACACTATTCAATAGTTGATTTTTGTGAAACTCATAACAGAATTATTACTTCGAAAAAAGTTAATTAAATCAATTATAATATGTCATATTATCCTAGAAAATTATTTTAATTCATTAAAAGTCTCAAATTATATTTATTTGGGTGTTTATAATATCAATTATTTTTTATTTTCACTATTATGGTAATTACTGCATCATCATTGTGTCATAAATAAATTAACTTATGTAATCTCTAAAAATTATAAATAAAATATCATTATGTATGAAATCTTTTTATCTTTCTAATTAATATTTATAGTCGAAAATCCAACATATATAACACTATGTAAAATTTTTGTTTCTAAAAGATATATGCTTGTGTCATTTTTGTAATCATTTTAACTTAATTAAAAGTAAGTGTCCCTATCACCTACAAGTGGCTCCATAGGGTCCCAAAATCGACTCAAAGATAACTATGGTCGAACATGTATCAAACAATAAGGCTAGGACACGTTTTAGGGTAATTTAGTATTATTATAATATTATTTGTTTAACCCTTATTTACCGGATTTACCCTTAACCATGGTAAATAAAATATTTACTGAAGTAATTATTCAAAATGTCTAAAAATAAAAGTTACCTATTTACACAGTTTGAACATCCTGATGCCAAATATGGAATACATTTTTCCAAATTCAAAACAGATAAGTGACAGAAATTAATTTAAAATTAATTCCCGTTGTTAAAACAAAAAGCGTGTTTTTAAGAGATAATAACTATCAAAAGATTGACACTTGTTTATGTCTGGTTTAATTGTAAAATTATGTCCAATGACCAACATTATATTAAATGGTAAAAATATATTCGAAATATACTTTAAAACCACTCAAATTCATAATTTATCACTATTAATTATTTTGATTAAAAAAGTTATTTTTAATTAAAATTAGTAATTTTCACTATTCATCAAAATATTAAAGTTATCCGAAAAGTACCAAAATCTCACCTTAGGATAAATTCGATATTCCGAATCCAAAAATGAAGTCCATTTTGAAATATAATATATATATAATTTCAAAAAGTAGGTATTACTATTCATAACGGCTAGTTTGATTGGTTATGGTGTGTTAGAACTCGGTGTAGCGTACAACACACGCTATCACATTATTCAAAGAGAAGCGTACCGTAGAAGCTTGGGGTGTTACATTCTCCCCTCATTCAAATAATTTCGTCCTCGAAATTTGTAGAATACTTATCACATGAAAAGATTCGGGTGGTTCTTCATCATAAGTTCCTTGGGTTCCCACGTTGCCTCTTCCATCTTATTGTTTCTCCACAAAACTTTTACCAGACGCGTCGTCCGGTTTCTCAGTACTTGTTCTCTCGTATCAAGAATCCTGAAGGGCTTTTCGCAATAAGACAGATCGGGTTCTAGTTCTAACTACTCATAGGTGAGTACATGGGTTGGGTCAGGCATTAATTTCCTCAACAGAGATACGTGGAACACATCGTGAACTTTGGAGAGACTTGGCGGCATTGGAAATCGGTAAGCTATAGCCCCAATTCGTTCTAGAATTTCGAAAGGTCCGATGTACCTGGGACTCAATTTACCTTTCTTACCAAAACGTGTGACTCCCTTAAATGGAGATACCTTCAAGAAAACATGATCACCGACTTGAAATTCCAAATCCTTCCTTCGATTATCGGCATAACTCTTCTGCCTACTTTGAGCTGCTTTGATGTGATTTTGGATTACCTTCAACTTTTCCATCGTTTCCTCCACCAGTTCTAGACCTACAAGTTTTCTTTCACCAACGTCATCCCAACAGGTTGGTGTGCGACATCTCTTTCTGTATAACGCTTCATATGGTGCCATCTGAATACTCGAAAGGAAGCTATTGTTATATGAAGATTCTACCAGAGGTAAATACTGATCCCACATACCCTGAAAGTCAAGTGAGCAAGATCTCAACATGTCTTCTAAGGTTTCAATAGTCCGTTCTGATTGTCCGTCTGTCTGAGGGTGGTAGGCAGTTCTTAAATGAAGTTTGGTATCCAGGGATTTCTGAAGACTCTTCCAGAATCTTGAAGTAAAACGGGGATCACGATCAGAAACAATCGATAGGGGTACTCCATGAAGTCTCACAACTTCATTAATATATATTATTGCTAGACTTTCCAGTGGTAGATCTTCTCTTATAGCAAGAAAATGTGCTGACTTGGTAAGACGGTCAACAATAACCCATATTGCATCATTCCTTCTAGGAGTCTTTGGTAGCCCCATGACAAAGTCCATCGTAATATTGTCCCATTTCCACTCCGGTATGGGAAGAGGTTGCATGAATCCTCCAGGGTGTTGCCTTCCAGCTTTCACTTGTTGACAAACCATACATCTTGACACAAAATCAGCAATATCCCTCTTCATATTGTCCCACCAAAAATGTTCCTTCAAATCTCTATACATTTTGGTGCTCCCAGGGTGTATAGAGAAATTGGAACTATGAGCATCATCCAACAATTCCCTTTTTAGATCAGGTATATCGGGAACACAAAGTCTCTTCCCGAATTTCAAAATTCCATCTTCATACACAAAGTCTCTCAGTCTCCCATCATTCATAGCTTTAATCTTCTTTTGAAATTCTTCATCATCGATTTGAGAACTCTTAATCCTTTCTAGTAAAGATGGTTTGGCAACCATTTGAAAAACCATTGATGTTTCTCCTTCCCTGGTTATTCCCATGTCCATCTTCACTAGATCCATTAAAATTGGATCCCTTTCAATTCTCATATTGTTCAAAACTCCATGATATTTTCTGCTCAAAGCATCTGCCACCTTGTTTGCCTTCCCCGGGTGGTAGTGTATCGTACAATCATAATCCTTGAGCAATTCAAGCCATCTCCTTTGCCTCATGTTGAGTTCTTTTTGTGAGAAAATATACTTCAAACTCTTGTGATCAGTATAAATCTCACATTTTTCACCATAGAGGTAGTGCCTCCATATCTTCAAAGCAAAGATCACAGCTGCTAACTCGAGATCATGAGTAGGATAGTTTTGTTCATGAATTTTCAACTGTCGTGATACATAGGCAATAACTCTATCATTCTGAATATGGACACAACCAAGTCCTTTCTTCGATGCATCACTATAAATAACGAACCCATCATTCCCCGATGGTAGAGTAATATAGGAGCATTTAATAATCTTCTCTTAAGTTCTTTGAAGCATTCTTCACACTCTTTTGTCCAAACAAATTTAACCCCTTTATGTGTGAGCTTCGTTAATGGGTTTGCCAATCGGGCAAAATTCTGGATGAAATGTCGATAATAACCTGCCAAACCAATAAAACTACGTACCTCAGTTATAATCGTAGGTGCTGGCCATTCTTGGTTTGCCTTAGTCTTAGAAGGATCAATAGAGATTCCATCTTTAGAGATAATATGGCCAAGAAAAGAAATCTCCTGAAGCCAGAATTCACACTTGATAAAATTCCCATATAATTCATGTCTCCTCAGAGTCTTCAGGATAATGTGCAATTGATTTTCATGATCTTCGTAGCTTTTGGAGTATACTAAGATATCATCAATAAATACCACTAAAAATTCATGGAGATACTCCTTGAAAACTCTATTCATCAGATCCATGAATACAAAGGGTGCATTAGTCAATCCAAAAGGCATTACAGTAAACTCGTAATGCCCATACCTGGTTCGAAATGCTGTCTTCGGAATGTATTCCTTCTTCAAACACAACTGATGGTATCCAGATCGAAGTTCAATCTTTGAAAAGTATTGAGCTCCATGCAGTTGTTCAAATAAATCATCAATGCATGGTATGGGATACTTGTTATTTATTGTTATAGCATTGATCTCCCTGTAGTCGATACATAACCTCATAGATCCATCTTTCTTTTTAACAAAAAGAACAGGGGCTCCACATGGAGAAAAACTAGGGCGAATAAATCCCTTATTACTCAATTCCTCTAGTTGTTTCTTTAGTTCGACTAATTCTACAGTGGCCATTCTATAAGGGGTGTTTGATATAGTCCTTGATCCAGGAATTAAATCAATGGAAAACTCAACTTCTCGTTCTGGAGGATGTCCAGGTAAATCATCCGGAAATACATCTACAAATTCTTTCACAATAGGTACATCCTCTATTTGAACATTCCTTTCCTCACCCACAGTTATTTCATTCTCTTCCTCCCCAATAATTGAATTTAGTTGAGCTACTGGGGGTGGATCTAAATAAGAATTTGGTGGTGACGATTCTTCTCTAAAGATAAGGTGTTTCTTATCATCATCATCAAGAATGGAAACCTCTTTCTTCTTACAATAAATCTTCGCATCATAGTCCGAAAGCCAGCCCATACCGAGGATTATATCAAACTCAATCATAGGTATGATGACGAGATCAGCAGATAAAGAACATTTATGTGCTCTAATGGGGACTGATTCACAAAACATTGTTGCAACGATATTTCCTTGAGGAGTTTTAACTGAAAAATCCCTTATTAAATCAAATTGGAAATATCTAATTTTCTTAGAAAATTGGGAAGATATGAAACAATGCGATGATCCAGAATCAAATATTGTATTTTCTAAACTTGAGGAAACCATTAAATTACCTGCCACCACATCTTTTGGAGCTTCTACCTCAGTAGTAGTGATAGCATAAGCTTGGCCTTGATCCCTTGGCCTTTTCTGAGGTAAGTTATCCTGAAGCTTAGGACATTCATTTTCATAATGCCCCATCTCCCAGCAATTGTAGCACTAAACATTGGTATCTTCCTTCTTCCCCTTGCAATCACGAGCTTGGTGTCCTTTTTCACCACACTTGTAACAGACTCCCATTCCCTTCAAGTAAGTACCGGGGTGTTTCTTCCCACATTTACCACAGGATGGATATTCAACCATTCCCTTCTTCCCCTTATTTCCATTAGCAGATTGATTATCAGGTCTCTTCTTCTCTTGCTTTGCTTTAAAGTCATAAGACTTAGAGAATTCCTTTTCAGTCTTGATAGCACATGAGATAATGTCTTCGTATGATGAAAAGTATTGTGAGACTATTGCTCGATGGAGAATTGGTTTTAACCCATCAAAGAAACTATCAATCTTACTTCTTGGGTTACGTGTATAATCTCCAGCATACCTTGCTAACATTGTAAAGTTAGCCTCATACTTTGCGACATTCTCATCCTCCTTTTGTCTCAGACTCAGAAACTGCCTTTCCATATCTGCTCGGTGGTCGCGAGGAATGTATTTTTCTAAAAACAGATCTTTGAACTCCCTCCATTCCACATTTGATACTTCATCATATTCCTTCGTATTTTGAATCAATGACCACCATTGATCAGCATCTCCAGTGAGGCGGTAAACTTCCATGATAACTTATTCCCTTTCACTACTCCCCAAAGCCTGAAATATTTTCTCTAGGGAAAATATCCATTGCTCAGCTACTAAAGGATTTGTACTCCCATTGAACGTTGGTGGTTGTTGCCTCATGAATTGATCTAACATTGATCCTCCACGCTGCGGATCAGGGTGCTCCATACGGGTAAGGTTATTATTCATAACCTGAGTGTGTTGTCCCAGTATGGTGATTAGCTGATCGGTACCAGTTGCATCACCATCTCCATTATAATTATCTTGAACAGAAGGGAAATCCCTACATGGAGTGCGTGCATTGATACGGTTTCCATTTCTTCCACTAGGCGCCATTTCTAAACAATGGCATAAACTAGATCAGTTTGTGAATCAAAATACATAATCCCATACTTATAAAACACTTAACATAAATTGAACTATTTATGGATATAATCTGTAATCATAAGAATGTTTTCTTTGAGGAAGTATATACTTATAAACCCTTCATAATGATTTGTAAAGATAATGAGAGTTATCCTAAGCATATCCCCCGGGAGTGTCGTAACCAAGAGTGCAGCATGGCCCGTTGTCGTGCCCCAGTTCCCGTTCGAGTCTAGCTCAAAGCGGTGTTTTCGGGTTTTACCCCTAGGTACATCTGTTCTAGAGCCGCCTCTACCTGCTCGTATCCAGACAGGTATGTATTGCTTGGCAAACTCACAAAATCTCTACAATACCAAAATTCTAGGAAGTTCTTCTATACTAATCCTCAAAGTTCATCTTAGGTCTACGTGCTCTAATCAGAGTTTATCTAAATCTTGCTTCCAAGGTTTGTACTAAACTTCCTCTGATTCCAACTGTAACGCCCCGACCCCAGTTACCCAGAGTTGGTGCATTATTACATAACATTGGCATGATCACAAGAAAGATCAAATCTCGAAAGACCGATTGGTTTAGTAGCCTTGGAAACACTAGATATATTCATAAAGTTTTACATTACATCATAAAGTGAAAAACTACTACAACAACATATTGTCTCCATAATCCACACTATTATCCCCTCATAATATCCCTGCAGTTCATTCATAATTTACTTCTTCACTTCCTGGGAAAAATTAAAACATAGAAAAGGGGTGAGCTCAAATGCCCAGTAAGGATAACAATATAGCGGAAACTTTCATAAATAAGAATAAACATTTAAGGCAATGTATAACTAAAACAAAAGCCTTTTAAACTTGAACTTCAACATAGTATGGAAAAAATAAAATGAAATAATGACATTTACTTATTCACATGGATATTCTACTAATCTAATAATCACATGTAATATCAATAACCACTTTCATAATGATGAAATGCATAATGCCAGACAATCATAACCACATAGCCAAGGCCTTGTGCCAAGACTACAAATAAGATTTTTCCAAGGCCTTGTGCCAAGACACTAGTTTGTCTCATGATATCTACTGATGCATCGAGGAGCAATAGCGGGCTCCACCTGTCACATATTAAGTCCAATTCATTCCCATATGAAAAGGTTTAAACATAACATAAAAATTCGTATTAAAACTAGCATACGAAATGTAAATACTTCATCCATAAACCATGAATGGTATAAAAATAACACATCCACAGTCAAAAATATTACAAAACCTTCAATACAATATAGAAGTTTTGTATCATAATAAATCAACTTCAAATAAGCGTAAAATCCATCAAAGGATGTTGACATAGATGAAATCAAAACTCTTTTTAGAGAAATATCTCTTTCTATTTTGAAATCATTTAAGAGTCATATATTTATAAAATAAAACATTTTATTTGAAAATATTCTTATAAGCTTGTGAGGGAAGCTTCGACGATTTTATAATGGTGGAAAATAACCGCACCCGCCGTATAAGTTAAAAAAAACATTCTTACCTTAATTCTGTCAAAAAGGTTAAAAGCATCTTGTTTGGAAAACGATGGAAAGATTCCTTTATAAAACTCTTATAAAAAGTCAAACAAGGGTATAAATGACCTTAACCCATATTCCTTTAAATAGTAAAAATGTTTTGAAATACATTTTTAAGAAACATGGATGTGGATGATAAAGAGATCCCAATTGATTATTACGTATAAACGACCTCAGATAATGAAGAGATTGTGAAATAAACCTTACCTTGTACTTTTCCTTGGTTGGGGTAGGTTAAACTCCTGTATAATAGTGAAATAATTGTTATTAAATTATTATATAATCATATACCTTAATATGATATCATATATGATCTTTTAACATTGCTTTGTTAATAATATCTTAGAATTATCGTCGTTTCGGGTGTTAACTTACACATTTTCTTTTATAAGTTTTGTTACATAAGCCATGTTTGTCATGGATAGGTTGTATATTATTCATATACAGAATGATATCAAGTCTTTAAATATTATTTTTAAATAATCAAATTATAATTATACTTGAATGGATACGATGGATAATGAATCTCATCGCGTTCGTGGAGACGGTAGTCCGTATGTACGCACGAGCGACAATATCATTCTTTTGATATTAAAATAATATATAAATGGATGGTATATCATATATACTGAATAATTAACATGTTATATTTATTAATTACATGAGTTACACATTATTATTATACCCATCCAAATAATAATATATTGAATAACAATTACACCACGACGAGGAGACGGTAAGCCGTACATACGCACGTATGGTGACATGTTATTCAAAGGGTGGATAGAATACTGAATATGGTTGTACCATATTTATAATAACATAACAGTATATATATGATACTGGAGTTATTATTTTAGAATGGTAACAACAAAGGAAGAAGAAGTGGAAGAAGAAAGGAACTTGGAAAAGGGTGGTGAAAACATTACCTCTTCTTCGGATTCTTCCTTTTGATTTCATCAAAAGGGCTCCATAGGTTGGCTTTCTGATCCAACTAAGGCCTCTAGGTTGTAGTGAGGGAAGTTTGGAGAGTATTTGGGCAGATTTTTGCCGAACCAAAAGGCTTTGAAGGTGTGAAGAAATGAGAAGGAGGAGTGCCCTTTTATAAGAGGGGTGAGGGGCACCTTTGGAAAAGCTAGAAATATTATTTTATAATAAATTCATATTCGGTTTCTAATGGCTCCAAATTTTATTATTTAAATGTTAAGTTGGGGATGGGTCGAAAACCACTCAACCAATAGAATCTAGACACGTTTGTGTACTTATATTAACCTTATCTTTAAGTATTAACTCTAAGTTAATTAGTTTCACTTTTACAATGTCTCTTTGTATTTTTATATTATATGGTTAATAAACTTACTATATACATCCAAGATACCCACAAGTGGTCCATTAATGATAAACCTATTATTAGATAAGTCTCTTGGCCGAACCTTAGTTTTTTAGGGATTTAATATCAATTAATAATATAATATTTTTTTTAAAAACTCTTTTATGTCAATTTTGACACTATTCAATAGTTGATTTTTGTGAAACTCATAACAGAATTATTACTTCTAAAAAAGTTAATTACATCAATAATAATATGTCATATTATCCTAGAAAATTATTTTAATTCATTAAAAGTCTCAAATTATATTTATTTGCGTATTTATAATATCAATTAGTTTAAATTTTCACTATTATGGTAATTATTTCATCATCATTGTGTCATAAATAAATTAACTTATGTAATATCTAAAAATTATAAATAAAATATCATTATGTAGGAAATCTTTTTATCTTTCTAATGAATATTTATAGTCGAAAATACAACATATATAACCCTATGTAAAAATTGTTTTTCTAAATGATATATGCTTGTGTCATTTTTGTATTCATTTTAACTTAATTAAAATTAAGTGTCCCTATCACCTACAAGTGGCTCCATGGGGTCCCAAAATCGATAAAAGATGCCTATGGTCGAAAATGTATCAACCAATAAGTCTATGACACATTTTAGTGTAATTTAGTATTATTATAATATTATTTTTTAACCCTTATTTACCGGATTTACCCTTAACCATGGTAAATAAAATATTTACCGAAGTAATTATTCAAAATGTCTAAAAATAAAAGTTACTTATTTACACAATTTGAATATCCTGATTCCAAATATGGAATACATTTTTCCAAATTCAAAAACAGAAGTGGCAGAAATTAATTTCCGTTGTTAAAACAAAAAGCGTATTTTAAGAGATAATAACTATCAAAAGATTGACACTTGTTTATGTCCGGTTTAATTGTAAAATTATGTCCAATGACCAACATTATATTAAATGGTAAAAATATATTTCAAATATACTTTAAAACCACTAAAATTCATAATTTATCACATTTAATTATTTTGATTAAAAAAGTTATTTTTAATTAAAATTTAGTAATTTTCACTATTCATCAAAATATTAAAGTTATCTGAAAAGTACCAAAATCTCACCTTAGGCTAAATTCTATATTTTTAATCCAAAAATGAAGTTCATTTTGAAATATAAAATATATATAATTTCAAAAATTAGGTATTACTATTCATAACGGCTAGTTTGATTGGTTATGGTGTGTTAGAACTCGATGTTGCGTACAACACACGCTATCACATTATTCAAAGAGAAGCATACCGTAGAAGCTTGGGGTGTTAAATTGTGTTGAAAAAAGGATAAAATTAATTGAATGAATTTACAGGCTGTGTAAATCTGAATGAAGTGGGATTGTGTGGCATTCTTGGTGGTTGTGTGGATGTTGCATATAATGGTGGCAGTGATTGTGACTGTTGACATGCAGTGTAGTGGTAGTGTTGGTTTATTCTAGTGTAGTTATTGTGAACCCATAGGCTGGTTATTGTGTTCTATCTATATATCATGTATTTTTTATGTTATTTCTATATTCAACCCACCAGAGTTGGATAACCATACCAATTATCCATGGTTATGGTTTTTGTGTGTTTTTCAAAAAATCTAGTATGGTGGTGATACAGATAGCTGAATATCCCATATTCCCAAAACATCCTTCAAAAATAACGGTCTATGTGTATTTGGATAATATTTGGTGTGATTTACTAGGTTCATTCGAGTGAGACAGGGCATGATGAGGTTTTGATGTGATGTGATGTGATGAACTAGGTGTCTTTGGGTGAGATCTGATATGATTACCCATGTGTCTTTGAAGGAAACTTGATGTGATGATTCCTGATTCTAGCACAAGATTCTAGACCTTTAATGGGTGAGGTGTGTAGAGATGCATCCAGACCCACTTCAGATATGGAATCTTGTGATGTGATGTGATGTAATATGTACAAAAGGGATGGGATAACAGGACATTCGATGTTGGGGTAGGAGAGTGGAAGATCATTGTGAAAGTTTCAATGGTATGCCTAGTATTATTATTTTATCAATTAATATGTTAATATACTAGATGTATGATATTTTGAATAATCCATAGTGAGTCCGGGTTTGGTTAGATAACCTATTAAGCACTGGTTGGTTCTGATGTTTGTTCACTATCACATTAGTATTTTATTTTTACATGTGAACTTGAGACATTGGATGTTTCTTTTGAGTATAATTATATTCTAACCCTATAAATATAAACTATTTATTAGGTTTCTAGGATGAATTTGGGGACCTAGATTAACATTACTAGATTGGGTTTGGAGTTGCTGTTGAATATCTACCCTAGTAATTTTCTTTGGGTATATATTAGAGACTCTTATTTATACTATTTAACCTTTTTCATGAATTGTGGGATGATTTTTGATCTACTTTTATATTATATATATGATTTTTTGATAGTTGTTTACCCTATCTCCTAATCTTGTTATAAAGGGTAATTCCTTCCATATATGATATTTTTATAACCTTAGTACTTTTCACCAACCCTAGGTCTATTAGAGGCGGGAATTAGGGTCATCATCTCTCTTCCTTCACTTCCAAACTAGGATGGGTATCTTTAAAGGGAGATGGTAATGAAATGATATGTTATAATAGTCATATTTAAATGAGAACATTTTATGGTTCATTTAATCTTGATGTTTCATGTTTTATACGCTTTTAAAAAAGTGTTTTTTAAAATATTGAGGTGTTACATTCTCCCCATTTAATAAATTTCATCCTCATAATTTTAATTTTATATCACTAATCAAGGGTTTTAAATTTGAAAAAACCTTTGTTGAAAACCCACATTGTAAAAAGGGTTAATAAAAAATTATTTTAAAAGGAGGTAAATGGAAATATCAAGGTCATCTAGAATAACAGATATCCAGGTTTCCAAATATGATAAAATTAGGGGGAAGTGAAAATATAGTCATAAAGGAAAAATTAATGCCCAAATAATGATGTAGAGGGGATAGAACAATGATCACAATAAAGTTAATGATCAAGTGAAAGTTAATGAAAAAAAACCATAAACCAATTATGTGTGAAAGAGACCATTGATTCATTATAAATTATGGTAATTGGAAAAAATTGTTGTTTCAAAATCTTCTTCCTAGAGTTTATGAATTTATTTTCCACATAGAATAATAAATTAAGAAAATAAACATACTTTAAAAGTAAAATTTTCTACTTTAATCAATTTTCAGCATAATATCATCTTTTTATCCATGTGACAAGTATTCAAGATGATTTTATTAATTCTTGAAGGACTAAAATAAACTTCTGTTAGATTACATAATCCAAAATAGTATAACTAGATATTCCTCCCCTCATTAGATATCAACCAAAACTAAATAAGGTTATCATAAGATAAGATAATATCAAAAATATATAAACCTTCATATTATGAAATAATACATTTATATCCAAAATTCAGCACTAAAAAAAGGTTCATAATATATCATTCTATAAAGAAATAAAAGTATATCATAAATAACCTCAATAACCTCAATATCAAATAAAATTTTAACCTTAATGGTTATCCCATACCTAGAATACATCCCCAAAATTGTAATAAAATTATTTTGAAATAATACTTCAAAATATAAATTTGGGTTACGTATACCTAAACCCAATAAAATGTCTCCCAAAATATCATTTATCACCTTAAAAAATAATCACTTAAAATCTCAAAAGGGGTGTCTAATAATTTGAATTTATGATCAATTATAAACTAATAAACCCCTGACAGTATCTATAACTTATAATATAATATCTCACAAAATATCTGTCTAATCCTTTACTTGATACCAACTATAATGAATCAACCTTAATCAATATGTAAAAATGAATCTTTAGGAAAGAATTCATTTGATTTTATTTCTAATTATCATTTTAGGTTTATAGTTTCTTGGAACTAGTTCATAAATCTTACATAACACACCCATACATTTCATGTTGTACACTTCTTCTTGGTATCTATTTTACCACAATTTAATACTTTTGGAACATGTTTTATTTTAATGAAACATCATCTTGAATTTTAACTTGAATTATTTTTTTTATGTATCCTTATAACCTATGAACAAAATTTAAAAACATGGCATAAGAAAAAAAATCCAAGTAAGGGAAGTAAAAAAATATAAATAAACCCATTAGTTTATTTAAGACAATGAGATCATAAAATAGAGTTTTCCTATAAAATAATAAATGTTGAGATTAAATATTAACTTACGTACATATGAAATCATCTTTATCACCCAAATTTATTCATAAAACACTCCATAATAAAACATTATGGAAAAATAAAAATTATGAGGGTTTTAAAAAAAAGTTATGACCCTTGATGTTTTTTTAGAAATATAGATTTTTAGAATAAAGGGGCATAATCATTCCTTTTAAAAAACTTTTCATTATATTACCCTTTTAAACTAAATGATTTTCCTGAAAATGAATTATAAGGAATAGAAAAGTCATGTAGGTGCCTCGGGACATCATCTCTATACAACCCTAAAAATTGGAATAACTAATACAATCAACTTCAATTATAATTTTGTAGAGAACATAATCATTACCAAATGAATTGGAGAGATATACGAGGCTCACTATATCATAAAACATTTTCAAGGACTATAACATGTATAAAACACATAAATTCTTTCATTTACATCATTAAACTCATTAAAATATACATTGGAACCCATAAGAAAAACATTTTTGGATATTGGTATATCCCTTCCTTTAAATACCCAATTTTCAAAAGTAAAATAAAAAAAGGGAAGAAGGATTTTTACTTTAAGAAAACATAAAATTTTATAAATTAAACAAAAATATCAAATAACTTTTTTCATGGATGTAAAGATCATTGAAATCATATATGTTGACATCAAACATTATTATTTTCCTTTTGTAAATAAATTCAAAACGTTCCTTATAAAATACACAAATGATTCATTTTTTTAAAAATTTAAATAAGGTAGAAAGAAACATAAAATTTATTTTTAATTCATTTATGTCCATATAAATATATTTACAAATTAATTTTAAGAATATGGACATGGAATATAATGATTTAGAAAATAAATATTTTAAAATTTAAAACAACTTTCTTAAGGTAAAGTGTCTCTTACATTGATACTGACTCATCATGTACATTCTTTGTATTCCAAAATAATAAATCTATGTTATTTATTTACTTTCTTAAGAATTTTTTTTAAATTTTTTTTTGTTTTTTTTAATACCATTTCGTATATAATTTCATAAAAATTATGATCATGATATACGTTTTCAAAATATTCTACTCATATGTCAAAAATGAATTTGGTAAGTGTACTATGGTCAAATAGTTTATTATTACATAATATATAGAATAATAATCATTAAATGATAGTCATTTTTATATTATAATTTTAATTTTGAAACCATCCATGAATTGTGGTTATGAAAAATGAAATATGTTTCAATCATGGAGATGATTGTCCATACATACCCATTAGTAATGTTTCAATTTTTCAATGAACCTGATGAAAAAAGATATGTATTATTTTATATTTCCATAATTATGATTATATCATGATTATATAATATTATTTATTTAAATACACTTATATATAGCATCCATGTGACGTGCTCCTGAAAAAAATTCACATCGTTTCATGGAGGTGGTAATCTACATAAATACATGAAGGACCTCATCATTTTTTTGATGGATAAAAATGTAAGAAATTAGATGTCATATTATCTTTATATAATGATAAATATGTCACACACATCATATATATACATTAATTCATCATTATATACATCTATATGATGTTGTGACAGAAAACAAAAGACATTGGTTTATGAGGTGGTAGTCTTCCATATACACGAACAATGGTTTTGTTTCTAATTTTACTAAAGAGGAGGTGGATTGTGAAATCTCAAACTAGGTTCACTCATAAGTAATAAAACATGGTTGGCCACATGGCCTCAATCTTGCCTCCATGTATTCTATAGGATGTTGACTAGCAGGTAGGGTTTGTTGAGATATGATGGGGAGACTATACCCACATGACCAGAGTGTAACACAGTGGTATAATAATAACAATTAATAGAAGAAGCATAATAAATAAACAATGTCAAAAGTAAATTATCCAAAAAAATACTTACAATATAGAATATCTATAACTATATAAAAAATTATAATTTCATGATGTTATAAAAAAATAAAGTAATACAATGGGAACAAGGTAACATGCATACACAGTACAATCTAAAAAAATAAATGAAAAGGAAAAAGATATATCTATTAGCATCATGATCTCAAAATTATCCCTCTATTACCATAATCCATCATAGTATATAAAAGTATGAATCCATAATAGTATTATTTCCCTTGTCCCTATATATAACCATGAATTATGTCCGGGTACCAAATGGTGGCCCAAAAAGTGTCTAAGATAAACTCTATAGGCCACCACCAACAATATCTATAACAAATACATTCCATATAAATAATCTGAAGTAGTGTTTAGGTATAATTGGTATAAGGAAATAAATGATAATTTAAAATGATCCCAAACAACCTTTGTAGGATGTGCAAAAAAACTTATATGAATGAAAAAAACTATATACTAATGAAAGAAATTAACCCTGCCATACATCATATGTATCAAGTATCAAACCTACATTATCCAAGACCCATGTTTATTGAATAAGGCATCCTTTTTGAGACCATAGATCTCATCCATATAAAGCTAGGTATAATGTAGAATTACATGGGATAAGAACTTAGGACCCTTGGACAATGCATTCACTTCGAGTCAAAGGGGAATCTCAAATAGTTCTTTGAAGATACTTGGGTGGAACCCAAGGACCACGTATGATGTAGTCCAATAATGATAGATCTAAGGTAATAATCTATGAAATCCAATTTAAGTAAAATTTTTGTGATATACCATTATATCAGTTCTATATATATTAATTCATCATTGAAACATTTTTATGGGATCAAGGGACCATGATAGTTTCCATGCCTTTTTAGCAATTTAATTCATCACATTCATTTCATTAATAAATTCAATTAAAATTGATAAAATTAGGTCCCTGATAATGTCCATTCCATATCACCAACCATTTTCATTAAATACATAAGCTAAGAGATTATCCATATCATTTTGATATTCTCAATTATTCTATTTCATACTCTATTTCATTTATAAATGGAAAGGCTCCATAAGTGGTATCTATCCATTAACGTTCCATTTTAATTCATACATTGATTCCCCCATGGGTGGGAATCTCATCACACCCAAAGGGGTATGACTTTCCTATAAGGCATCATTGATTCCATTAGGCACGATTAGATTATAAATTTATTTTTCCCAAACTGCACTTACTATTAACTCAAAGTAAAAAGGAAGTGCATGGTTGAATCCAAAGGGACAACTGAGAGATAAGAATCCTAGAAGCTCAAACCCAATAAAATGGTTCTTTACATTCACTCTTCATGTTGGGGTTTTCGAGAATTTTGTAGCTTGGATTTAAATCACATAACAAAGAATAGACCAAGGTCAACTTCGGGGCTTTAGGAAAAATATAATCCTAAATCTAGCTTGGGATGGTTTTATGGCTTAGACTATGAAGTATTGTAACGGTCACCAATTGGTTATGGCCAAACCAATTAGACCAACCTATGGTAAAGCTATCCCTTGATTGGGTTATAGCTAAAAAACTACCTGTATTACACTTATCTTCTATGATAGAAAGAGTCATAGGATAATGGTTTTATCCTGATCAACTCAAATTAGGTCAGGTTTGTTCAATTTCCTCTATCATGGTCAGGGCTATGAAAGAGAACGTGATAAATAGTTTTAACCTAATTGCAACCCATAAGGTCACCAAATTTCAATTATGGATTTATTTAGGATTAGAAATATCCTTAATATCGACTCCTAACCCTAAGAAAATTAGCTTTCGATGACAATGTTGATAAAAATAAAAGAAATAATAACTATGATCAACATAATGATAAATAATAAACCCACACTTTCAATTTACAAAATAGTAAACCAACAACTTAATTTGAGTGAAGTAACATGAAATAAAGAAGAGAGAGTTGATATAGAATGGTGAACATTGTTTAATAATCATTGAAAATGAATCATAATTGAAACAATCAAAGAATTGATGTAGAACAAAAAACAACAAAAATGATTTTATAAAATGAGTAAAGGATTGAATTACAACTATGTATAGGAGGAAAACGAAGAAGAAATAAAGAAGAAAATAAGAGAGTAATAGAGCATAACAACAATTTTCCAGGGTAGGTGTTTCCAAAATACATATATTCATGAAATATATATGGCATGTAAATAATTCACATCATGTATTTTCTTTAAGTGACTTATGTAGCGAATTTTACATGATGTGAATGATTTACATGTCATGTACTTCAGATCCACAATCTCCTATGAGAATCTTAAATCCTGTGGGATCCTCAGGATGTATCTTTGTCTGGGTGAGATCTCAAATTTTTCACATCATGTAAATTATACACATCATGTCTGTGATTCTTGTTTTGTATATTCTACATGTTGTGTAATTTCATCGTGAATTGTAATTTTAAAATATCATGACATGTAATGTATTTAAACATCGTGTAATTTCTTTATGACCTGTAATTTCTCATGGGATGGTCTTTTGTATGTTGAGATGCTATGAATGATTAAAACACACCACGTACTCCATTCAGGATTTGTAAATCCTATTTTCCCCAATTTTTCATCATTTCTGCATTTTTTTTCCAAAATTCACAATTCCTATGAAAAAAACCAAAAACTAGTATATTATCAAATTAAAAATGAATAAAACTTAAATAAATGTATTCAATATGTATATACAAATTCATCTAATAAATTTCTCCCACACTTGAAAAATTTATTATCCTAAATAATATAGTATCACAACTGAGATTCCAAATGGAACAATTTGTAAAACAAGAAACATGTATTACAACAAAGAAAATAAAAACATGTGTAAGAGGAAAAAGTATATCCTTGAGAATCAATATTACATATAAAGTCATTAATGACTCATAGTTCAGTTCTTTATTCATATTCTCTCTTCCTTTAATTACAATTTCATATCTGTTCCTCAAAAACTATATCCATTTTTAAATTTACCTAAAAATGAAGTCTCTTTCATCTCTCAATGAAAAATATTAGTAGAGTTATTCTCACGCCCAGATTATATGTTCCTAACCATAATATTTCATTGATTCTATCATCACTACTTTCTAAATAAAATTACAAAATCAACCATGAGGGATTCATCAATAAAGTTCTAATGTCTCTTAGGCTGATGATTGGTTAGAAAGAGATAAAAATAAGCTAAAATAGAAGGGTAATCTCTGAATAATAATGCATCAAAATCAAGAACAATTCAATGAAGTAACTTAGCTTGGAAAAAATGTTTCCACGCTCTAAACATTTGAAAGTGGCTCTATGAATGTATAAAGTGATTAGCAAGACTTTTCCACATTCCCTTATTTTATTTTTATTTATTGTTTGAAAATCATGTCCACTCTAGGTCTCACATCCATCACCAAACTCTATATGATCCATCATATGATCCATCAACATTATAAATGTTTTTTTACCTCTTTAATACACAACCCAATATCGTTTTTTATATATATTTTTTTTCAATAAAATAGGGTAGGAATAAAAAATGGAAGAATTAATCATGAACCACACCATATCAATCTAGAGAAAGTGTCATCATACATCTCCTCTATATCAAAATACTATGTCCATCAGCATTGAAATTCCCTCAACACTCATTCAAAGAACAATCATGCAACGTACCTAGAGTTGGATATGAACATATACTAGGATTGAAATGGTTCCATCCTAACAATTTTATTTAGGAATACTATGTGTTAAAGAAGGAAAGAGGTATAGGTGGGTCTTAGGAAAGTGTGTCTCACAAGGATTTCCTCAATCAATTTAAAAGTATATTTGTTCAATCATAGTATTATTACGATCAAAATGAAATATATGATAGGTGTACGTTTCCTAGGTATCTATTAAGAAATATTCTTAGATAATAATATAATAATGTAAGTCTATAATCCTCTTGGTAATGAGAGTATACAAAAATAATTTAAAATCACTCAAGGCATAGTATCTAGTAATAAGTCAATCAAAATCCATTAAAAGAGTCTAAAATTAGTAATAAAGTACTCACATCAACTATCATAGTAAAAATATATATAGGAATAAAAATTGATTTCAAAAATCTCCAACCTAACTTTTTTATTTTATTTAAATGGTTATAATGAGTTTTCATATTTTAAGTATGATTTTAATGAAATATATCACATATAATAGTGAAAAAAATACAATGATCCATGTGTATCACTAATAAATCTTAAGAAGGACTCCCCAAAATTTAAAATGAGATAGTGTCTACACTATTTTGAAAATATTCTTGGAAGATATTTAAAATATATCTTACAAAAAAATGAAAATGAAATTGGGATTTGAAAACCAAGGAATCAAGAAATCCCTATAGTGAATATAATTCCATGGGGAAACTTATTGGATTATGATTTTAAATTAGGCTACATACAAAATTTTTTAGAAAACAAATACATTACCTAGATAAACCATTAGTACATAGGGGTTAACCAATTTGTAAATAGATAAATAGTAAGGTTCACATAATTAATAATAAAAGAAACACTACTTAGATAAATTAAAAAAGGTGAGTACAGTGAATCTTGGGATGAACTATGAATAAAAATTCTAGTAAAGGTAAAAAATAGGTCGTAATAACTAAATAAACATAAATAAAAAATATGGGTTGCCTCCCATAAAGAACTAATAATTTCATCATCATCTAGATAGATGGAGAAATAAATAAGTCAATGTCTTCCACCTACTAAGAGTTTCACTGTCTCCTATAGGAACTAGAGGTCATGTCATTGTTCTCACAGGGGAGCTTAGAAGGATTATCCACCTCAAGAAGGTACATACTATGAATATCATGTGGTAGAGATAACTGTCATTATCATTGTGAGGGATACTCCTGCTGAGCATGGTTCTATAGCTGGAGCTCCTAAACTTGTCTCCGTAGGTCTACCACATGCTAATAGATCTCAAGAGTGATGATATAGGATGGATGCATAGGATCTTCAGTTTTCAAAGAAGATACATCAGAGCTAAACATGGATAAATTAATTATGTAGTAAGAGAAAAAATTATACCACATAGTGAATTCAAAAAGTGATATCCCATCGATATATATAAGAAATGATACATCTTTGTAAACAAAAATACACGTACTGCAAAAAATAGACCCAATATAGAGTAAAATAGAGGAGGTGGACAAGGAAAAGAATAAATAGAAAGGGCATTATCTCCAGTATCTACATCAAAATTCCCATTCCAAACAAAGGAGGATTGGATGAAGTATTCCAAATTGATATGAACAATGAAGTAAAAAACCATATGATTAAATTCAATAAGAGATGTTGTGTGCTTGTAGATAGATCGATTAGGGGGGTGAGGTTTTGATATGTACTGAGGCCATGTTCCTAGAAACTGGATCTATCAGGGGAACCTCTAAGGAAGATGGGATGGTGGGTCCCTTCCCCCTTTGGTACTTCTCGACAAGATACTTTAGCTGGGTAGTATTTTTAGTGAGCTTAAAAGGAGGATCATTCAGGGTGGGAGGTGGTTTGAGTAAGGATGTAGAAGTGGGGGAAGTAGGTGTGGGTGGGTGGGGATATGAAGGGACTAGTGGAGGGGGAGGGGTGTTGAAGTGAGATGGGCTAGTGAATAGAATGA
This sequence comes from Viscum album, assembly GCA_963277665.1. Lineage (NCBI taxonomy): Eukaryota > Viridiplantae > Streptophyta > Magnoliopsida > Santalales > Viscaceae > Viscum > Viscum album. The sequence continues at coordinate 933,529,517 of OY728143.1, read as the reverse complement.
TGATATGGTGACCTAGCTGTCATTGGTTATCTATGATGACTCTGAAAAATGGATAGAAATATATGGGAATGGGTTGTGGGGTGTAGAACTAGTAGTGGTAGTGGTGGTGGTGGTAGACATAAGGGTAGGTGTGGTGGTGGTAAAATTAAGGGTAGGGTTTGTAGTGGCGGGTGGTATGGTAGTGGTAGGGGAGGAGGCTATGGTGAAGGTAGGGACAAAAATGGTTGATTCCATGACATGGGAATGTGATGACGAGTTAGTTGAATATTGGTATAGTTCCTTATCATCACCCTCAACATATTACAATGCCCACCGATAGACACTCCCACTCTTCTTCAGCATCCCCATATTTTGGAGAAAAATAAGGTCAATATTCTCCATCTGAGTGAGGGAGGTATGAGGCTGAGAATATTTAAAGACACCGAGGTTACTAGCCAGATGTGTAATGAAAGATTCCCCCAATCCGCATACCTTGATTCCTCCTTCCCTAGGATAGTTATATCATGGAGAACTTCTTATCCATGTTTATGGCTAGGCCTCCCATGGATGAGGTAAAAAAGTTAACCCCAATTTGTTTCACATTCCTATGAGGATCACCTCATTCCAAATAGGCGTGTGCTAGGGAACAGTGAAAGATACAAAAGGAAACACCTTGGACTAGGGTGCTCTTTATTGTCCGAGGATTTTAACAACTCTGTGGGTCTCAGTCTATCCTCACCAAAAGTCATCCAACATCATCCTTATTAGGTTCAATAAATAAGGTAGATAAATCAGTAGAGGTGATGAAATCCGCAATTTATATGCCAAGACCAAAACCAAAGATTCCAAGGGTGATCTCCCGTGACCATCCTCTAAGTTTAGAGGTTATATAGTCAATGGATAGCTATAAAGTGGATAGGAACTCAAGGAAGATCTCCTTGAAGGTATCATCACACACCTAGAAAAATGTGGGGAGGTGTATCTGGACAACAAGGTCATGGAACTCCTTGGTAATATGGATTTTATTGAGCACCATGAGGTACAATAACCTTTTGTTCATCATATGCTTCACCTCAAGATTGGACAACTAGACAAAGTTCTCAGGTGTTGAGAAGTTAAGGCAAGGATGGAGGTGATAGAGGGAAATGCCATGTTACCCACTAGATGAAGATTGAGAGTCCATAGAGTCTCAAACATTGGTATAGGATGAAGTATAAGATGATGTGGAGGGCTCTGCGGGTGGTTGAGGGTGAGTATCTATATGACACTTGGGTGGATAAGACATCTTGTCGTGCTTGAGTGAATGTTATTTGGGTGAAGTGCATGTGGTTTTGGTGTGGACTATATCAAGATGGAAGCCGAGAGAAGGGGAATGTGAGACAAGTGGTCTGAGTGGAGAGGAGGTGGAGGGATGGTCGGTGATGGGGGGTGAGGTGAGTAGTGGTTTAGGAGAGGGAGGAGGATTGTACGTGGAAGGAGGAAAATAGGGTGGCAGTGGTCGTGAAGTTTGGGTTCATAGAATTTAAAGCCTCCATAAAGTAACATGTAATTTATTAGATAAACGAAGTTTAAATCTTAGATTTCTTTTTCTTGGACCCTCAAAATTTACAAGATGTGAACAGACTACATGTAACACCCCAAGATTTCATAGTGTGTTATTTCTTCAAAATAATTCAATAACTTGCACTACACGCAACGCTGAGTTCAATCACACCATGACGTACAAAAAAAGCCATTCAAAAGAGGTTATGAATAGTATTATCTAAATTTTAAACTTTATATAATCCTTATAATTTTAGAATCCATATTATGAGTTTCTTAGTCATAATGCAAGAACAGATTCATTTTCAGTATTGCACTTTTATCAACTTTTGATAGTGAAACCTTTTTAAATACAATATTTTAAGCTTTTTGACTAAATGGAGACATCAAAAAATTTAGAATGAAACATCCCAAGCTTCCACGGTACGCTTTCCTTTGAATAAAACAGTAGCGTGTGTTGTACGCAACTTCGAGTTCTAACACACCGTAACCAATCAAACTAGTTGTTATGAATAGTAATACCTACTTTTTGAAGTTATATATATTTTATATTTTAAAATGGACTTCATTTTTGGATTCGGAATATCAAATTTAGCCTAAGGTGAAATTTTGGTACTTTTCGGATAACTTTCATATTTTGATGAATAGTGAAAATTACTAAATTTTAATTAAAAACAACTTTTTTAATCAAAATAATTAATAGTGATAAATTGTGAATTTGAGTGGTTTTAAAGTATATTTAGAATATATTTTTACCATTTAATATAATGTTGGTCATTGGACATAATTTTACAATTAAACCGAACATAAACAAGTGTCAATCTTTTGATAGTTATTACCTCTTAAAAACACGTTTTTTGTTTTGACAGCGGGAATTAATTTTAAATTAATTTCTGCCACTTCTGTGTTTTGAATTTAGAAAAATGGATTCCATATTTGGAATCAGGATGTACAAATTGTGTAAATAGGTAACTTTTATTTTTAGACATTTTAAATAATTACTGTGGTAAATATTTTATTTACCATGGTTAAGGGTAAATCCGGTAAATAAGGGTTAAAAAAATAATATTATAATAATACAAAATTACCGTAAAACGTGTCCTAACCTTATTGGTGGACACATACCCGACCATGAGCATCCTTGGGTCAATTTGGGGACCCCTTGGAGCCACTTGTATGTGGTAGGGACACTTTATATTAATAAAGTTAAAATAAAAATAAAAATGGCATAAGCTTACATCTTTTAGAAGAACAATTTTTACATAGGGTTATACATGTTGGATTTTCGATTATAAATATTCATTAGAAAGATAAAAAGATTTCCTACATAATGATATTTTATTTATAATTTTTAGACATCAAATAATTTAAATTATTAATGACACAATAATGATGCAATGTTTACCTCATTAATAAATCATTTAAATAAATAAGATTATAATGAATAAAATATTATCTAAAACCTGTCCAATTCTTATTGGTTGATGTTATTTAGAATATTAGTCATCTTAGCTTCGACCTCAATGATTTTTGGACCATTATAAACCGAATATAATTATATTATAAAGTAATACTTTCACTCTTTCCTAAAGAGCCCCTCTTCTCCCTTATAAAAGGAGACCACTTATACTCATTCCTCACACCTCTCAAGCCACTTGGCTCGTCCAAAATCTGCCCAACTAAGCTCCCCACATCCCTCTACTCCTCCTTGAAGTTTCCCCTTAGGCAGAAATCATTTCAAGAAGTCCTTTGGTTCCAACCAAAGTGAGTTACCTAAATTAAAGGTAACGATTTCTCTTAAATTATTTTCCTTTATTTTGCTTCTCCAACCCCCAAACTCTTTTTATTTCCTTTATTTTGTAACAACACCAGTATCCTCAATATACTAGGATGTTTTTATAAGAAGTATTCAAACTACACATACACACAACTCCATCTAATGGATGATAAACATAATGTTTCTGTGGATGGCAAACTAACGCCTCACGAAACGATGATTGTTCAAATACATCTTACCGCCTCTCATGGTGGCCATTATGATGGAACTGTAATTAAATATGATATTAATGATATATATTTTATATATAAGCTTGTGTAATTCCATTTTATTTCATACCATTATTTGTTTCATGTTGTATATACATACGATAATTTCATTTGAGGAAGTGCGGACTACCGCCCCCTTAAAATGATATGACTCGTTCATACCACACATGGAACGTATAAAGGATGGTGTTAATGAACTTAAGTAACATATATAAAATATTATATTATATTGGAATAGTAATATACCTATGTATCATTTGGATTCAATTCTTTTAAAATAAAAATTAAATGGAAGTAGCGTTCGTGCGTACGTACGGACTACCGTCTCCACGAACGCGGTGAGATCCATCCTCCATCGTATCCGTTCAAGTATTATTCTCATTTTAGGGTTAAAAATAATGTTAATATCATTCTGATTATGAATAAGATTTAATATATCCATTACAAACATGTCTTACATATCCAAAAATTTAAGAATAACGAATCGATTATCACCTGAAACGACGATAATACTAAGATATTATTAATAAAGCAATGTTAAAAGATCATATATGATATCATATTAATGTATATGATTCTTGTATAATTTAATAACAATTATTTCACCATTATACAGGAGGTTAACCGACCCCAACAAAGGAAAAGTACAAGGTAAGGGTTATTTCACAATCTCTTCATTATCCGAGGTTGTTTATACTTAATAATCTACTGGGATCTCTTTATCATCCACATCCATGTTTCTTAAAAATGCATTTCAAAACATTTTTACTATTTACTAGAATATGAGTTAAAGTCATTTATACCCTTTTTGACTTTTATAAGTGGTTTATAAAGGAATCTTTCAGTCGTTTTCAAAACAAGGTCCTTTTTAACCTTTTCGACAGAATTAAGGTAAGAATGTTTTTTTAACTTATACGGCGGGTGCGGCTATTTTCCGCCGTTATAAAATCTTCAAAGCTTCCCTTACAAGCTTATAAGAATATTTTCAAAGAAAATGTTTTATTTTATATGGATCTTAAATTATTTCAAAATAAAAGGAGATATTTCTTTAAAAAGAATTTTGATTTCATCTATGTCAACATCCTTTGATGGATTTTAAGATTATTTGAAGTTGATTTATTATGATACAAAACTTCTATATTGTATTGAAGGTTTTGTGATATGTTTGACTGTGGATGTGCTATTTTTATACCATTCATAGTTTATGGTGAAAGTATTGACATTTCATATGCTAGTTTTAATATGAATGTTTATGTTATGTTTAAACCTTTTCATATGGGAATGCATTGGACTTAATATGTGACGGGTGGAGCCCACTATAGCTCCTCGATGCATCGGTAGGTCTCATGAGACAAACTAGTGTCTTGGAACAAGGCCTTGACAAAATCTTATTTGTAGTCCTGGCACGAGGCCTTGACTATGTGGTTATGATAGTCTGGCATTATGCATTCCAACATTATGAAAGTGGTTATTGATATTTGCATGTGATTATTCGATTAGTAGAATATCCATGTGAATAGGTAAATGGCATTATTTCATTTTATTTATGCCATACCATGTTGAAAGTTCATATTTAAAAGGCTTTTGTTTTAGTTATACATTGCCTTAAATGTTTATTCTTATTTATGAAAGTTTCCGCTATATTGTTATCCTTACTGGGCATTTGAGCTCACCCCTTTTCTATGTTTTATTTTTCCCAGGAAGTGAAGAAGTAAATTATGAATGACCTGCAGGGATATTATGTGGGGATATGAGTGTGGATTATGGAGACATTATGTTATTGTAGTAGTTTTTCATTTTATGATGTAATGTAAAACTTATGAATATATCTAGTGTTTCCAAGGCTACTAAACCAATCGGTCTTTCGAGATTTGATCTTTCTTGTGATCATGCCAATGTTACGAAGTAATGCACCGACTCTGGGCAGCTGGGGTCGGGGCGTTACAGTTGGTATCAGAGGAAGTTTAGTACAAACCTTGGAAACTAGATTTAGATAAACTCTGATTAGAGCACGTAGACCTAAGATGAACTTTGAGGATTAGTATAGAAGAACTTCCTAGAATTTTGGTATCGTAGAGATTTTGTGAGTTTTCCGAGCAATACATCCCTGTCTGGATACGAGCAGGTAGAGACGGCTCTGGCACAGATGTACCTAGGGGTAAAACCCGAAAACACCGCTTTGAGCTAGACTCGAACGGGAACTGGTGCACGACAACGGGCCTTGCTGCACTCTTGGTTACGACACTCCCGGGGGATATGCTTAGGATAACTCTCATTTTCTTTACAAATCATTTTGAAGGGATTATGAGTATATACTTCCTCAAAGAAAGCATTCTTATGATTATGGATTATATCCATAAATAGTTCAATTTATGTTAAGTGTTTTATAAGTATGGGATTATGTGTTTTGATTCATAAACTGATCTAGTTTATGCCATGGTATAGAAATGGCGCCCAGTAGAAGGAATGAGAACTCCAGAAATACACATGATTCAAAGAGAAGGAAGGATCATATCTTTCATGGTCTTAAGCTATAATTTATAAGAGAAATAGCCTCCCATGTATTATCATCATATGAAGAAATAATATCATGTATTGATAAGATAAGTAAAGAGTTTACTGAGTCCTATGGCTTTGAAGGGAAGCAAGAGAAGAAAAGGATGGAAGCAAGAAATATGGATAAAGGGAAGAGGGAAAAGAAGAATTTTCCCATATGTGGTAATTGTGGAAAGAAACACCCTGGAACTTGCCTGAAAGGAATGAGAGTTTGTTATAAGTGTGGAGGAAAAGGGCACAAAGTACGTGACTGCAAGGGTAAGAAAATGGTTTCAAATGTACAATGCTTCATTTGCAAGGAGTTTGGACACTACGCGAACCTATGTCCCTGTCATCAGTCTATGACGCAAATGATGCTATTGGATAATAATCAAGTTATGATACTACCACAGATGAAGAGGAATGATTAGAGTTCTTATGTTGATTATGTCAATTGAGTGTTGTATCAACAATGTACTTGTTATAATAATTATGGAGTATATAAGGATTGTACTGCAGTACTATTTCATTAAGGACTTGAGATTGTGTGGAACAAAGAAAAGTGACTCAATAGCAGGATAAATTTTTGGAAAATATATGGTTGAGAGAATGATAAATCATAATATAGTTCTGATACTGAGGTAGTGATTTTGGAATAATATGTGATTGTTTTGGATAAATTATATTGGATATTCTTGACTACCTTGGAACTGATTAATGATTTGTATATTCCATAATTGTTGGGGTTTAAAACATTTTTGGATTAATGAAGTATATCCAGCATTCTATATGGAATAAGGGATCATGAATGTAATCAATAAGGAATATGGTAATACATGATGAAGGTATTTATATGCTATTACGGGGTAAAAAGGATCTATATTATGTTTACCTTCCTTATAAATGTTGGACTGTGAGTTTGGATAGAATTATTTTGGATAGTTCTTATTTGGATTATTTTGGATTGCCATAAAAGGACAACCCAGAGGTCGGGCAGCAACCTGTTGCGTCCGGCAAGGCCGCGAGACTTGAACCCGCAACCGAAGGGCGACAAGGGTGTATCACCTACCACTGGCCCAAGATATGTCCTGGATTAAATAATGTAGTTCGTTTTAAAAAAGATCTGGTAGATGAATTATAAATTCGTTTATTTTGTAACCCTGTACGAATAGTATAAATATAATTTTTTTACGAGTGAAAGATGAGTTTATGGTAGAAATTTATTAATGGACAAAACTCTAATTATAAAGTAAGTCTATCTTCTTATGATCTTAGCCAATCTCATAAATAAATTCCTCAACATTAATAATAGAAACTTAGAACAAAAATGTTGTCCTAGATGGTACCTTAAATCATCACAAATTTATGGCTTTGGGATTGTTGGCCTTTTCATAGCCATGTTCTCTACCACTCTCCATCAGATAATTGATGGTTAGATTTCTCTTCCATATCCATATTTTCCTACATGGAACCCTAGTATGTGTTATTTTCGGTAATCTTCATACTTTCCACTCTTTATTTTAAATAGAGGCCTCATTAATTCATTTTTCGATGTGGGATTTCAACTAAGATATTTTGAAATGTCAAAAATGTGTTGTCCCAATACCCTATATTTTGTTGAACCGATGGTACTTCAAATCATAATAGATTGATGAGTTTAAGGACCTCAATTTTATAATTGTTTGTGATTGATGACCTCAATCACTACCTATAAATATTTACGTTTTTCCTCCAATTATATGTCTCTAATTGCCACCAATGTTCTCCTAATCGAGATCATAATTTGGTGGTGACCCTTTCATTTATCTTTTCCTCATATTAAGAATAAATTTTAGTAACCCAATTTCCGATGTGGGTTTTCCCATAAAGATATTTTTTATTTTCAACCTTTTATTTTCTAAGAACAATTTCAAATTGCGAGGACGCAATTTATTGAAGGAGGGGAGAATGTAACACCCCAAGATTTCATAGTGTGTTATTTCTTCAAAATAATTCAATAACTTGCACTACACGCAACGCTGAGTTCAATCACACCATGACGTACAAAAAAAAGCCATTCAAAAGAGGTTATGAATAGTATTATCTAAATTTTAAACTTTATATAATCCTTATAATTTTAGAATCCATATTATGAGTTTCTTAGTCATAATGCAAGAACAGATTCATTTTCAGTATTGCACTTTTATCAACTTTTGATAGTGAAACCTTTTTAAATACAATATTTTAAGCTTTTTGACTAAATGGAGACATCAAAAAATTTAGAATGAAACATCCCAAGCTTCCACGGTACGCTTTCCTTTGAATAAAACAGTAGCGTGTGTTGTACGCAACTTCGAGTTCTAACACACCGTAACCAATCAAACTAGTTGTTATGAATAGTAATACCTACTTTTTGAAGTTATATATATTTTATATTTTAAAATGGACTTCATTTTTGGATTCGGAATATCAAATTTAGCCTAAGGTGAAATTTTGGTACTTTTCGGATAACTTTCATATTTTGATGAATAGTGAAAATTACTAAATTTTAATTAAAAACAACTTTTTTAATCAAAATAATTAATAGTGATAAATTGTGAATTTGAGTGGTTTTAAAGTATATTTAGAATATATTTTTACCATTTAATATAATGTTTGTCATTGGACATAATTTTACAATTAAACCGAACATAAACAAGTGTCAATCTTTTGATAGTTATTACCTCTTAAAAACACGCTTTTTGTTTTGACAGCGAGAATTAATTTTAAATTAATTTCTGCCACATCTGTGTTTTGAATTTAGAAAAATGGATTCCATATTTTTAATCAGGATGTCCAAATTGTGTAAATAGGTAACTTTTATTTTTAGACATTTTAAATAATTACTGTGGTAAATATTTTATTTACCATGGTTAAGGGTAAATCCGGTAAATAAGGGTTAAAAAAATAATATTATAATAATACAAAATTACCGTAAAACGTGTCCTAACCTTATTGGTGGACACATACCCGACCATGAGCATCCTTGGGTCAATTTGGGGACCCCTTGTAGCCACTTGTATGTGGTAGGGACACTTTATATTAATAAAGTTAAAATAAAAATAAAAATGGCATAAGCTTACATCTTTTAGAAGAACAATTTTTACATAGGGTTATACATGTTGGATTTTCGATTATAAATATTCATTAGAAAGATAAAAAGATTTCCTACATAATGATATTTTATTTATAATTTTTAGACATCAAATAATTTAAATTATTAATGACACAATAATGATGTAATGTTTACCTCATTAATAAATCATTTAAATAAATAAGATTATAATGAATAAAATATTATCTAAAACCTGTCCAATTCTTATTGGTTGATGTTATTTAGAATATTAGTCATCGTATCTTCGACCTCAATGATTTTTGGACCATTATAAACCGAATATAATTATATTATAAAGTAACACTTTCACTCTTTCCTAAAGAGCCCCTCTTCTCCCTTATAAAAGGAGACCACTTCTACTCATTCCTCACACCTCTCAAGCCACTTGGCTCGTCCAAACTCTGCCCAACTAAGCTCCCCACATCCCTCTCCTTCTCTTTGAAGCATCACCTTAGGCAGAAATCATTTCAAGAAGTCCTTTGGTTCCAACCAAAGTGAGTTACCTAAATTAAAGGTAACGATTTCTCTTAAATTATTTTCCTTTATTTTGCTTCTCCAACCCCCAAAATCTTTTTATTTCCTTTCTTTTGTAACAACACCAGTATCCTCAATATACTAGGATGTTGTTATAAGAAGGATTCAAACTACACATACACACAACTCCATCTAATGGATGATGAACATAATGTTTCTGTGGATGGAAAACTAACGCCTCACGAAACGATGATTGTTCAAATACATCTTACCGCCTCTCATGGTGGCCATTATGATGGCACTGTAATTAAATATGATATTAATGATATATATTTTATATATAAGCTTCTGTAATTCCATTTTATTTCATACCATTATTCGTTTCATGTTGTATATACATACGATATTTTCATTTGAGGAAGTGCGGACTACCGCCCCCTTAAAATGATATGACTCGTTCATACCACACATGGAACGTATAAAGGATGGTGTTAATGAACTTAAGTAACATGTATAAAATATTATATTATACTGGAATATTAATATACCTATGTATCATTGGTATTCGATTCTTTTAAAATAAAAATTAAATGGAAGTAGCGTTCGTGCGCACGTACGGACTACCGTCTCCACGAACGCGATGAGATCCATCCTCCATCGTATCCGTTCAAGTATTATTCTCATTTCAGGGTTAAAAATAATGTTAATATCATTCTGATTATGAATAAGATTTAATATATCCATTACAAACATGTCTTACATATCCAAAAATTTAAGAAGAACGAATCGATTATCAGCTGAAACGACGATAATACTAAGATATTATTAATAAAGCAATGTTAAAAGATCATATATGATATCATATTAATGTATATGATTCTTGTATAATTTAATAACAATTATTTCACCATTATACAGGAGGTTAACTGACCCCAACAAAGGAAAAGTACAAGGTAAGGGTTATTTCACAATCTCTTCATTATCCGAGGTTGTTTATACGTAATAATCTACTGGGATCTCTTTATCATCCACATCCATGTTTCTTAAAAATGCATTTCAAAACATTTTTACTATTTACTAGAATATGAGTTAAAGTCATTTATACCCTTTTTTACTTTTATAAGTGGTTTATAAAGGAATCTTTCGGTCGTTTTCAAAACAAGGTCCTTTTTAACCTTTTCGACAGAATTAAGGTAAGAATGTTTTTTTAACTTATACGGCGGGTGCGGCTATTTTCCGCCGTTATAAAATCTTCAAAGCTTCCCTTACAAGCTTATAAGAATATTTTCAAAGAAAATGTTTTATTTTATATGGATCTTAAATTATTTCAAAATAAAAGGAGATATTTCTTTAAAAAGAATTTTGATTTCATCTATGTCAACATCCTTTGATGGATTTTAAGATTATTTGAAGTTGATTTATTATGATACAAAACTTCTATATTGTATTGAAGGTTTTGTGATATGTTTGACTGTGGATGTGCTATTTTTATACCATTCATAGTTTATGGTGAAAGTATTGACATTTCATATGCTAGTTTTAATATGAATGTTTATGTTATGTTTAAACCTTTTCATATGGGAATTCATTGGACTTAATATGTGACGGGTGGAGCCCGCTATAGCTCCTCGATGCATCGGTAGGTCTCACGAGACAAACTAGTGTATTGGCACAAGGCCTTGACAAAATCTTATTTGTAGTCCTGGCACGAGGCCTTGACTATGTGGTTATGATAGTCTGACATTATGCATTCCAACATTATGAAAGTGGTTATTGATTTTTTCATGTGATTATTCGATTAGTAGAATATCCATGTGAATAGGTAAATGGAATTATTTCATTTTATTTATGCCATACCTTGTTGAAAGTTCATATTTAAAAGGCTTTTGTTTTAGTTATACATTGCCTTAAATGTTTATTCTTATTTATGAAAGTTTCTGCTATATTGTTATCCTTACTGGGCATTTGAGCTCACCCCTTTTCTATGTTTTATTTTTCCCAGGAAGTGAAGAAGTAAATTATGAATGACCTGCAGGGATATTATGTGGGGATATGAGTGTGGATTATGGAGACATTATGTTATTGTAGTAGTTTTCATTTTATGATGTAATGTAAAACTTATGAATATATCTAGTGTTTCCAAGGCTACTAAACCAATCGGTCTTTCGAGATTTGATCTTTCTTGTGATCATGCCAATGTTACGAAGTAATGCACCGACTCTGGGCAGCTGGGGTCGGGGCGTTACACTACATAGAGTTTATTTGATATTTTGTTCTCCCTTTTGGTCCAGGTCTTTTTTACAAGCTTCCAAGAATGCTTAACCTTACAAAATACTGAACTAACCTATTCCAACCTATTAAACATACCATGTGTTTCCTCTTAGTCTACACTTCATTTAACATCAATAAATAGAATCACTTTAGTTTAGGTGAATTTGAATTAACGACACACCCCTCATGGAATGGGTATTGGAATATCTTTAACATTTTCCCATTAATCTTGAATAATGGTTCAGTGCCTGTCAGAATTTCAGTTTGTCCATACGGAAAAAATTAATGATTTGTTAAGGACCCGACCATTGGGATTTGATCTCTATATGGAATAATTTCAATCAATAATTGATTAAAATAACTTTATCCCCTAGTGTGAATATTCAACATGTAATTTATTGTTCATGCCATTTGTTTTTATTTTCTTTATAAATGCTAGCATTTTCGTAGGATTCCTTCTTGATTTCTTCTAGCTCATCTATTTGAGGCATTCTAACTTCCCTAGATTTTTGATCATCTATGTTCAATTTTTTTATCCAATAAGTGTTGTGCTATAATTCCACTGGTAGATTGAATGGAATTCTAGACACATGTCAGAATGGAGTGGTGCCAATGGGAATCTTGTACATTGTGCAATATACCAAAAGTGCATCATCTGGTTTGATACTTTAGCCCTTTCTACTTGTGTTGACAGTCTTCTCTAGTATTTTCTTAATTTACCTATTTTACAGGATAACTTTCCTCCCTGATTGCGGGTGGTTGGGAGGTTAAATTTTATAAAAAATCCATATTTTTTTGAGTAATACCTTGATTTAATTTTTTGAAAACTATGTTCCCCGATCACTAATGAGTAATCGGGAGAATATGAATCTTGAGAAGATATTTTTCTTTAGAAAAATCATAACAAATTTTGTTTTTTTCATGAGTGGTTTTAGCAGATTCTACTTAAATTGATATGTATTTAACGATGACTAGGATATAAAAGTTCCCTTGAGAATTAGGGAATGGTACTATAAAATCAAACCCCCATTCGCTAAAGAGTTCAAATTCTAGGATGGTATTTTAGGGAATTTCATTTCATTTTCTTATTGTTCCTGTCTACTGGAACCAATCACAACATTGAAAAATGTCCATTGTATCTTGATGAATCATGGGCAAAAATAACCCTATTTGAAGGATTTTGTCCATGGTAAGTTATTTTATTTGATTCCCTCCAGCTGGTGACATACGACACATGTTGAGTATGCTTTGTATTTTGTCTTCTAGAATTCAATGCTGCATTAATCCATCGAAACAACACATAAAATTTAGTGTCTCATCCTAGTAGTAATGCGAATATTCTAAAAATAATCTCTTCCTCTACTAATAGGTGAGTCCTGGGTAGAGTGATATCATATAGAGATAATTTTCAATGTCGAAAAACAACATTTGGGATTGGGTATTTATTATGAATAGGGTTTCATGATGGAATTCATCTTCATTGTGAATATTTTTTTCATCATGAATGTTGGGAATTGGAAATCTAGATATATGATCAAAAATTATTTTCATAGTTACTTTTGTGTCCTTTATAACTATATAAAACTCTTTCATTAGTAGGATCCATCATATCATATAAGTTTTGGCATCCTTTTTAGTCAATATGTATTTAAGTATTGCGTTATCAGTGAAGACCACTACTTTGGATAGTATTAGGTATGAGTGAAACTTTTCAATCTCATAGATGAATTCCAAAAGTTCTTTTTTTGTAGTCATATAATTTACTTTAGATTATTTTAGTGTGTGAATGGAATAGTAAATAAAACAAAAGATATGTCTGACTCGCTATCCTAAGACAAATCCAATATTTATTTTATTAGCATCGCACATTATCTTGATGACCTTATCCCAATACAGTGAAATTATGACAGGAGCAGACACTATGCAATTATTTAGGGTATTTAATTCCAATAGAAAATCTTTAGTGAACTAGAAAAGAGTGTATTTCGACAATAAGTATATTAATGGGTGGGACACTTTCTAAAAGTATTTTATAAAGAGACCGTAGAATCCTTTGTGGACCAGAGAGATCCTTATGCCTTGTATTGTTGTAGGATTAGGTAAGTCTTTTATTACTTTGTTTTTCACTGGATCCACTTCTATGAATTTTTTTTAGATTTTATGTCTAAGTATTATTCCTACTTGGATCATGAAGTGAAATTTTTACTAGTTTAATTCTAGGAATTGTTCTTCACAGTGTTGTAAGACTATTTCCAAATTACTGAGGTTCACCTTGAATAATCTTTTGTATACCGAAACATTATCCCTGAAGATTTCTAAGAACCCCTCCTCCATATTATCGAATATATGTTCTTACACCATTGAAAAGTCAATGGTGAATTAGACATAACAAATTAAATATGTAAATAGGAAAATATTATGAAGGGACTTGTGAATGTGGTTTTGGAGAACTCATATATATTGAATTAAATTTGATTGTATCGTGAAAACCCATCCAAGAAACAGTAGAATTTTTACCCTACTAGTCTTTATAGCATTTGATTCGTAAATGATAATGATAAATGATATTTTTGGGTTTCTATGTTGATGTTCTGATATTTCATGCAGACTCTCTATATAGGGATTGTTCATGTTTAGATTATCTCATCTTAATTTTTTCCACAAAGATTAGGTCACCCTACTTTTGGATGACTTGTAGGGGAATCACCCATTCACTACTATAGATTGAAAAAATTATCCCAGTATCAAGAAGTTTCAACACATCCTTCTTATCTGCATCTTTTATTGGTGGGGTGAGTTACCTTTGGGGTTGGTATTTTGGTTTAGCAGCTTCTTCCAAAAATATATTGTGGGTGCATATTATGGGGTTTATACCTTTAATATCAGAAAATCCACTGACAATTTAGTTATTGTTCCTTTTTAAGAAATTCAATCAACTTATCCTCTTAAATTTGGGTGAGATCTGAGCTAATAATATTTAGAAATGTAGCTGCAGTCTCTAAGAATGAGTACTTGAGTGTGATTGGAAGATCTTTTAGACCCAACATTGGTGGCTTGATGGTATAGAGTATGAATGGTGGGATAGTGTCCCATATAAATGGTTCAATGTTATTTACATCATCCCAATCACTACCTTCATCCTTATCATGGGATAATCTCTATTTATCATCCCCAATGGTAATAAAAACATCTATATTATTACTAAGAATGATGAATTGATAATCAAATGAGTCATCTATTTTCTTGGAATTCTTCTCTAAGTCAAACAACACATGTTCATCTCTTACTCTGAATATAAATCACCATTGATTTAAATTAATTAGTGCATTACTAATGGAAAGAAATGGGAATATATAAATAATTGAAATTTCTCATTCTTCTTCCATGTCTATAATGATGAAATCCATAAGAAATATGAATTTTAAAACTTTCACTAAGACATCCCAGAGAAGTCCATGAAGGTACACTAGTGATTATTCAACTAGTTGTAATGTCACTCTTGTTGGATTCAGTTCTTCAATCCCTAGTTTTCAAAATATGATCATTATCATATGATTGATGATCATTTCTAGATCACATAATGTACTTCTGAATTGTTATTCCCCAATAGTGTAGGGAATAAATAAAATTATAGGGTCTCCTATCTTCGGTGTAAGATTCCTATGAACGACACCAGAGCATTCATTTTTTTTGGGATATAAATCATAGGTCTTTCCTATTCCTTTTTTTAAAAATTAAATCTTTTAATAATTTAGCATATGAAGGAATCTGAGAAATGGATTTAGTGAAGGGGATGTTGGTGTGTAATTTCTTAAACATCATTTGAAACATTATATATTGCCCTGAAATATTGCCTTTCCATATTTTTTTTTGAAATAAAGAGAGGGATTGTAAGATTTTAGACCCACATTTTCTTATTCATTGTCAGGATGACCTTTTACCAAAGTTTTTTCAGTAGATTCTGATTCTAGACCTGTTTCTCGATCGGCTTCCATTATTCTATTGGTGTCATCCTCACAGATGAATGTCACACATTTATCAGGTTCTTCAGGCCTCTTTTCCTCATCCTTTCATGGTTACTAAAATTATATCACTTTCCCACTCCTAAGAACCACTTTCTTTTCCTCTATCTCAGGTGCATCATAGTGTAACTGGGCAACGCAGCCGGTACACAGCATGATGAGGTATTTGATATTTTATCCATTTTGTGTTAAAGGTTTTATAGGGAATACCTTTGGGTTTTAATTTCTATCTATTATTTATTCATCCTTTAATGAAAATTTTAAACAAATTCATAGATAATGTTTTCAGTATTATAAAATAGTGGTGGGGCTTGTTGTGGTTATCCCTATATAGCTAGATAAAATTGCTGCTGAGATATAGGGGTAGAGGGTTGCTGAGGTATGTGCTATTGGGGTTAAGGAACTGGATTTTGAAGTTGGAAGTTAGGTGTTACCTTATTTCATAGTGTCATTTGGTCACACCTCTATTTAAAATAGATTTTATTATTTTCTGTGACTATTTTTGAGCTGGTCTCTGATTGTAGTATTGATGTTGTTGGTATTTTTGAAGCTGTTGTAATTGTTTCCCTTGTTGATTATGATTTACATAATTGAAATCTTGGTATTGATGTTCATATATCCCTACCCGGAATACTTGGTAAGTGTGCGGTCCTCTACACATCTCATAGGATTGGATTTCCATCAAAGGAGATGGTGTGGGTGGGGGTGAAATAGGTAACTAAAATGAACCAAGATTATTTGTATGGTATTTTAATTGTGACACCTGGCCAAGTATTTACTCCAATTTATGTATTCCATATTTAGGCGGTCCTCTATCTCTCTTCCACATACTATCATTATGGGATACACTGTCTAAAAGTGATCAGTTGACTTATGGCGTTATAATTATAAGGACCCTGACTTATAACATACATAATCTTGAATTTAGTCAAGAAAAAAATTTCTTTAACATTTAATATCTTTTAATGTTTATATCATTATAGAATTAGTACAATACATTCATAACATTACACATTATTACAATGTGGATGCCATAAACACAGTTTCCATATTTTTCAAAATAATAAAACATTAAAACTTAAACATGACTTCTTGACAATTATTCAACATTTAACATGGATTCCTTATTTTTATTACACATCCATTAACCTATGAAAATCATTTAAAAACATGGGATGATCATAAAAGCTTAGTAAGGGATGAAAATGAAGGAAATAGCACATTAGTCCATGAATACTCGTAACGTATGAAAACATTTTCAAAAGACATGGTTGACACCCATATATACTGACTTCATGTAACATGAGATTTACACATAATACACAAAAACATGAGAACATAAATATAATCATAAAGTTATATTGGGGCATTACTTTCCTAATCTTGTAACCATTCTTGGCTACCTTATAATCTGTAACCCTCACAACTACCTTACTTTATGTAACCATCACAGTTACACTTGGAGTAACCATTCGGCTGACCTCCAACATACACATAACCAATGCATATGAGGGATATATAGTTCCAAACCTTCATCATAAATAATTCTCAAGAACCAAAACATAATCATATAACATTTATAATACCTTAAAAACATTTCTTTGGAATTTCATAAAACCGAATTTAAAGTGGTTTTTAAAAAGGAAACCCACTTATAAATTACATACAATTGAAGAGAGAATTAATAAAGTGGATGGAGTATGTATATATACTGTAAATACACGAAATAAAACATAATATATACAGAACCCATGCCACAAAAAATTTACATAGCACATAAATAATGAAGTAGAAGGTTAACCCAAAGAATGGAAATCAGGTTAAGAATTCCCTTACCTCGAGTTTTTCTTACTTAAAACTTGTTTAAACTTCTTGTATAATGGTTAAAATAGTGTTATTATTATTTTAATGAAACATTTTCATGTTTATAACATATTATATTATCATTTCATTACATCATTTCAACCTTTAATTGTTAGTAGTTTTCTCCTTGCACTGTTTTTGGGTGAGTTCTTAACATGATTTCCATGATTGGTTCGTGGTGGATGTTCTTGTCGATTGAAAGTGAAATTCTATAATTGGAATAGAAATGTATTTAACTATTTCCAGTACCATAATTTATACCATTTATCATTTTTATGTTTAATATGAGGATGATTAATAAGTTAAAAAATTAATGATGTTCGTTAAGATCATTTTAGTGGTTCTTTGATAATAACAAACTCATTTTGTCTTATAAATTAGAACCATGAGTAAAAAATAATTCCAGAACCCTGGGTGAGTCATAACACATATATTATAACCTGGTTAAACCATATAAATGGTTTCATGACCATACTTGAATGAATTAATGGAAATTGAAATCACATCATCCGCGATGTCGGTAATTCGACACATAACAGACAATGTTTTTATTCCTTAAATATATGGAAGAAGAGAAGAATAATGATCAATAGTTTTCCATAAACATGATAAAATCCAGAATATACATTATTTATGGATATTTCATGAATCTTGGGTAAGGATATATGAAGAAATAATAAGTAAGGAACTCAAAATAAAAGAATAAGTGAGAAATCTCTTATAAAAATTCGGCAGCCCAGCGTCTATGCGACAGGGTTTTAGGAATCATTAAGAAGGGAGGGGAAAAGGGTAACCTATCTATAAATGAATCATAAAACAGAATAGATCAATAATAAGACATAAATAAGAACATGGTATGGAAACTTGAAAGATATACCTCATAAA
Organism: Viscum album; assembly: GCA_963277665.1. NCBI lineage: Eukaryota > Viridiplantae > Streptophyta > Magnoliopsida > Santalales > Viscaceae > Viscum > Viscum album. Next base: position 933,510,767 of record OY728143.1, on the reverse strand, counting down.
AGAGAACTTGAATGGAAAAAGAAAGAAATTGGGAATTTTCTTACCTTGTAGAGTAACACATAGAACTTCAAGGTTGGGACCTTGGAGGCTTGAGGAAACCTTTGGAGGACTAATATGAAGGTAAGGAGGCCAGAGATTTTTTGATGGATAATTTGGAATGAATTAAATGAAGGTAAGAGTTGGTATTTATAGGAAAAGTGAGGGATTATTTTAATAATTCCCAAGGGACACCTCATGGGTGGTATTTGCAAAACCATGGGCTTTCCCATGGTATAAGCCACTTGGGACACCTCAAATATTATTTAACTATAAAAACTTCAACTATATTTAAGACATCATTATTATATCATTAATTATGACATTAACACAATGAAACTAAAAACTGTATTTTTTACTATTCCCCTAAAAATCAACTGTTTCAGAAAAATTCCCAAAATTCTCCCTTACCATTAATCGATGTGTATAATTCAAAAATGAAGTTCAATTTTTGAAAATAATTTTATAAATATTATTAATTTAATTTTTAAATAAAATCATACTTAATTCAAAAATTAACAATTCTAATTCTATAACAACATCTATATCACAATGAAAAATTAACCAAGATGTTGTTATCTTAAAGCCATAAGAAAACAAAATAATAATAAAATTTAATATTCATTAGGGTCATAATACTACTAATATTACTATTCATAAGGGTATATTACTATTCACTAAAAAAACAAGATGGTTCTAATAGACTCCAAAAACATACTGAACACATTTTTTAGATGACAGTTTCTTGAAATTCAACACATAGAAGTGGAAAACTTATGTTTTAAAGGCTTGTTAAAAATATATTCTTAAAACAAAGTTCCATGAATTTCTATTTATTTTTAGAAAAAATTAGGGTGTTACATTATCCCCACCTTCTGGATATTTCATCCTCTCAATTTTATTTACTTATTAAACAAAAGAGGGAACTTTTCCCTCATATCATTTTTAGACTCCCATGTTTCTTCTTCAACCATGCGGTTTCTCCACAAAACCTTTACCTGGTGGATTACCTTATTTTTTAATACCTATTCTATTTGATCAAGAATCTGAACTTGTTTCTCTTCATAAGAAAGGTTCTCTTACAGATCAACTACTTCTGGGCTCAATACATGTGATGAATACGGAACATACTTTCTCAACATCGAAACATGAAAAACATTGTGTACCTGAAACAAACTCAGAGGCAAAGCTACCTGGTATGAAACTGTTCCAACTTTCTCCAAGATTTCAAAATTACCAATGAACCGTGGACTTAGCTACCCTTTCTTACCGAGACGCATTACACTTTTCCAATGAGAGATTTTAAGGAAAACATGGTCACCTACCTTGAAAGAGAAGTCTTTCCTTCTGTTATCTGCATAACTTTTCTGCCTGCTCTGAGCTATCCTCATGTACTGCTGAATCATCCTCACTTTCTCATCCACTTCTTCTACTAATTATTTTCCCATCAACATTTTTTCACCGACTTCATCCCAAAATGCTGGAGTCCGACACCGCTTCCCATACAAGGCCTCAAAAGGTTCCATCTGAATACTAGAATGAAAACTATTATTATAAGAAAACTCAACTAAAGAAATATGTTGATCCAAACTTCCCTGATAGTCCATTGAACAATATCGAAGAATATCCTCCAAAGTTTGAATCGTTCGTTCTGACTGCCCATCTGATTGAGGATGAAAAGCTGTACTGAAATTTAACTCTATGCGCAACGACTTTTTAAGTCCCTTAAAAAAGTTAGAAGTGAACCTGGGATCTCAGTCAGATACAATGGAAAGAGGAACTCCATGTAACATAAAAATAACTTTGAGGTACAATCGAGAAAGTTGATCCAAAGGCATTTTATCTCGAATAGATAGAAAATGTGCAGGCTTTGTTATCCAATATACAATAACCCAAATTGCATTGTTACCTCGACAAGTCTTTGGTAGTCCCACCACAAAGTCCATGGATACATTCTCCCATTTTCACTCTAGCACTGGAAAAGGATGATGCGTCCCCTTCGGTAACTGCCGCTCTTCTTTAACCTATTGACATGTCAAACATTTAATGGTAAAATCAGCAATATATCTTTTCATTCCATCCCACCAATAATACTTGCGATGGTCTCTGTACATCTTAGTACTGCCAGGATGAACAAAAAATGGGGAACTATGAGCTTCACACAAAAAATCTTCCTTCAAATGAGAATCACTAGGCACACACAACCTTTTACAAATCTTAAAACACAGTCTTTATCAAGGTTAAATTCTGGAAACTTACCCATTCTAACCAATTATACCTTTTTCTGTAGCTCACAGTCTTCCTTCTGTGCTCGCTTAATTATGTCTCACAACAAAGACTACATTGAAAACTGAAACAAAACAGATGTATTCCCTGCACCAATAACTTCTACGCCAAAATTCATCAAATCATTAATCAAGGGATCATTTTCTAAACGTAACATGTTTAATGATGCATGATGTTTCGGAATCAAGCCATCTACCAATTTGTTTGCTTTTCCCGGATGGTAATTGATCGTGTAGTCATAATCCTTTATCATCTCTATCCATCTTCTCTTCCTAATGTTTAATTCGTTCTGAGTGAATATATACTTTACACTTTTATGGTCAGTATATATTTTTCATTTGGTTCCATATAGATGATGCCTCCAAGTTTTTAAAGAAAAAACCACAGCTGTCAATTCCAAATCTTGTGAGGGATAATTTATCTCATGAGGTTTAAGTTGTATCGAAGCATAGTCAATTACCTGATCTTTCTGCATCAAAACACATCCAAGTCCTTTCAAAGAAGCATCACTGTAGATGAAAAACGCACCATTTCGGGAGGGTAAGGCCAAAATTGGACCATTCACCAATCTCTTCTTCAGTTACTGAAAACAAATATCACATTCTTCTATCCAAACAAATTTAACCCCTTTCCATGCTAACTTAGTTATCAGGCTAGATAACCATGAAAATTTCTTAACAAACCATCGGTAATAACCTGCTAAGCCCATAAAACTATGAATATCTGTAACATTTGTGGGTCTTGGACACTCATCAACTACTTTTGTTTTGGAAGGATCAACAATTATTCCATCTTTATTTACAATGTGACCAAAAAAAAATATCCGTTGCAACCAAAAATCCCACTTTCTGAATTTTTCATATAGTTTCTTTTCATTAAATGTTTTCAAAACAACCCTTAGATGTTTTTCATGCACATCTTTTTTTAGAAAATACTAGAATTTCATCAATAAATACAACCAAAAACTTATCCAAGAACTCATGAAATACTCTATTCATAAGATTCATGAATACAGTAGGTGAATTAGTTAATCCAAATGGCATAACAACAAGTTCATAATGCCCATATCTAGTACGAAAGACCATTTTCGGGATTTTATCCTCCTTCACCTTTAGCTGATGGTATCCAGATCTCAAGTCAATCTTGGAAAAGTACTAAGCTCCCTGGAGATAATAAAACAAGTCATAAATATGAGGCAAAGGATACTTGTTTTTAATAGTGATGTTATTCACAGCTCTATAATCAATGCGAAGTCTCATGGAACCATCTTTATTTTTAACAAACAAGACAGGGGCTCCCCATGGTGAAGTGCTAGGATGAATGAAGACTTTGTCAAGCAAATCCTGCAACTGATTTTTCTATTCAAGAAGTTCTATTGGAGCCATATGATATGGGGGTTTTGAAATTGGATTAGCATTAGGAACTAAGTCAATTGTGAATTCGACTTCTCGATCAGGTATGACAACAAGTAACTCATCAGAAAAAACGTCAAGGTATTCATTTACCACTGGCACATAATTAATTTGACTAGCTACCTTGTTTTCAACAATATGTGGACGATAACTTTCATTTCCATATTTCAATAGTTTCTCATCTTCCGGATATGTTATCAATTGTATGGGTTCATTCTTATATACAAACTAAAACTATTTTTGAAAAACAACTTCTTCATCTCTATAATCAATCTTAGCATGATAATCTGAATGCCAGTCCATTCCCAGAATAACATCAAACTCGACTAAGGGTAAAACAACAAGGTTTGTAGATAAATTATTTCCACAGACCAGAATAGAAAGATTCTTCTAATTCCTCTTTGCTATAACATTTCCACCTGGTGTTTTAACAACAAGTTCATGTCTCATTTGTTGAGGTGATATTTTCAATTTACGAGAAAATTTCTCAGAGAAGAAGGAATGTGTAGACCCCATATCAAACAAAACTTTAGAAAACTCTGAGTGAACAAAAAAAGTACCTGATACAACTTGATTGGATTTCCCGACATCTGCTGATGTAGTCAAAAAGGATCTCACTACACCTTTCTGCTTGTAGTCTAGCTTATTTCCATCATTTGGATCTCTCTTTGGGAAGTCATTTTCATAATGACCCATCTCACCACATTTAAAACACTTTATAGTCTTCTTATCAGGATTAGTCTTTGTATCATTTTCATTAAAATCTCGGGCCATATGTCCAAACTTACCACATTTAAAACACTTCTCAGTTATGCTAAGACATTCCCTAGGGTGCTTCTTGCCACACTTTTCACAAATTGGAAATTGGATTTTCTTACCATCAGATTTCTTTGGTTGATTTTGACCCATTTCTTTCCCACTTTACCTCTTTTTCTATTTGTTTCCAAAATGCACATGATCATCAAAAAACTCTATCTCTAACCTCTCAGCACATCGGACAAGTTTCTCATAACTTTTGAATTCATGGGAGGCCAAAACCCTTCGATACCTTGAATTCAATCCTAAGTAAAAGTGATTGATTTTTCTATCAAGATGTAGAATAATATTTGGAGCATACCTCACCAGTCGAGTGAAGTTTGCTTCATACACAACCACTAATTCTTCCTCCTTCTGTTTCAATTCAAGTAATTTCTTCTTCTTTCTAAGTCTCACCACCTTAGGAAAATATTTTTCGAGGAAAACACTTTTAAATTCATCCCACTCTAAGGCACCAAAATCCTCTCTACCCCTGATATTCCTTACCTTTAACCACCACTGATCAATTTCCCCTTCAAAACAATAAATGGAAAGACTTACCTTTTTATTGTCTAAACATCCCATAACATCGAATATCTTTTCAAGGGCTTTGATCCTTCCTTCAGCTGCTACTAGGTCAGAAGTTCCATTGAATGTAGGAGGATGTTTTCTCATAAAATGTTCCACTGTTGTCTGGTTCCATTGTGGTACCTCTATTGGTTCTCTTTAATAGATGGAACCACCATATATTTCCTACGTTAGATGATCCATTACTGTCACAAACTGCTCAGTTCCAATCCCTACCAGTTTGGGTTGTAGTTCCGGAAGGATGTCATTATGTCGGTGCCTCTCCTCTTCAGCATCCCTGTTCCTTCTGCAGACAACCATTCTGAACAAACATGTCTTAGATGAAGGAACATGGTAATATTTAAATGCTATCACATTTCAAATTAAACATAGAGTGAAATTCATTTATGGTATTCTATTAACATCACCCTAACCCCTAAAGTTATCTAATCCATCCTCTGATACCAACTATAAGGACCCCACTTTATAACATACTTAATCTTGAATTTAGTTACGAAAAAAATTCCTTTCACATTGAATATATTTTCAAGTTTAGAGCTTTACATAATTAGGACAATACACATTATTACAAATTGGATACCATAAAAATAGTTTCCATTGTTTTCCAAATAATAAAACATTAAAACTTAACCATGACTTCTTGACAATTATTCAACATTTAACATGGCTTCCTTATTTATCTTACACATCTATTAACATGTGAAAATCATTTAAAAACTTGGGATGAGCAAAAAAGCTCAGTAATGGATGAAAAAGAAGGAAAGAGCACATTAGTCCATGAATACTCGTAACGTATGAAAACATTTTCAAAAGACATGCTTTCTACCCATATATACTTACATTGTGTAACATGATATTTACACAATATCCACACAAACATGAGAAATAAATATAATCATAAAGGTTTCTTGGGAAATTACTTACATAATCTTGTAAATATTCATGGCTACCTTATAATATGTAACCCTCACAGAAACCTTACTTTGTGTAACCATCACAGTTACACTTGGAGTAACCATTCAACCGACCTCTAACATACACATACCAAATGCATTGAAGGAAGATATAGGTCCCAACCTTCATCATAAATAATTCCCAAGAACCAAAACATAATCATACAACATGAATGATCCCATAAAAACATTGCTTTGGTATTTTGTAAAACCGAATTTAAAAAGAGGTTTTTAAAAAGGAACACCACTTATAAATTACAAAAAATTGAAGAGAAACTTAATAGAGGGGATATAGTACGTATATATACTGTAAATACACGAAATAAAACATAATATAAACAGAACCCATTTCACAAACAATTTAAATAGCACATAAATAATGAAGTAGAAGGTTAACTGAAAGAATGGAAATCGGGTTAAGAATTTCCTTACCTCGGGTTGGTATTACTTAAAATATGTTTAAACTTTCTGTATAATGGTTAAAACAGTGTTATTATCATTTTAATGAAACATGTTCATGTTTATAACATCTTATATTATCATTTCATAACATCATTTCAACCTTTAATTGTTAGTATTTTGCTCCTTGCACTGTTTTTGAGTGAGTTCTTAACAAGATTTCCATGATTGGTTTATGGTGGATGTTCTTGTCAATTGGAAGTGAAATTACAGAATTGGAATGTAAATGTATTTACATATTTCAAGTATCATAATTTATACCATTTATGATTTGGATGTTTAATATGAGGATGATTCATATGTTAAAACATTAATGATGTTCGTTTAGATCATTTTTGTGGTTCTTTGATAATAACAATCTCATTTTGTCTTATAAATTAGAACCATGAGTAAAAAATATTTCCAGAACCATGGGTGATTCATAACACATATATCAAAACCTGGTGAAATCATATAAATGGTTTAATGACCGGACATGAATGAATTAATGGAAATTGAAATCACATCATCCGTGATGTCAGTAATTCAACACATAACGGACAATGTTTTTATTCCTTAAGTAAGTGGGAGAGGAGAAGAATAATGATGAGTAATTTTCCATAAACATGATAAAAAAAGAATATAAATTATTTATGGAGATTTAATGCCTCTTGGGTAAGGAGATATGAATAATGAATAATGAAGGAACTCAAAATAAAAGAATAAGTGAGAAATCTCTTACAAAAATTCGGCTGCCCAACAGCTATGTGATAGAGTTTTAGGAAACTTTAAGAAGAGAGGGGACAAGGGTCACCCATATAGAAATGAATCGTAAAATAGAATATATCAAGAATAAGAAGACAATAAGAACATGGTATGGAAACTTGAAAGATATACCACATAAAAGAGAACTTGATTGGAAAATGAAAGAAATTGAGTATTTTCTTACCTAGTAGAGTAACCCTTAGAACATGAATGTTGGGACCTTGGGGGATTAAGGAAACCTTGGTAGGACTACTATGAAGGTAAGGATACCATATCTTAGTTGAGGGAGAATGGGGAATGAATTCAATAAAGGGAAGAGTTGGTATTTATAGGAAAATTGCGTGATTATTTTAATAATTCCGAAGGGACACCTCATGGGTGGAATTTGCAAAACCGTGGGCCTTCCCATGGTATTTTTCCACGGTATAAACCAAATGGGACACCTCAAATATTATTTAACTATACATAAGTTGACCAGATTTATGACATCATTATTATATCATTAATGATGACATTAACACACTGAAACTAAAAACTGTATTTTTTATTATTCACCGAAAAATCAACTGTTTCAGAAAAATTCCCTAAATTAACCCTAACCATTTATCGACGTGTATAATTAAAAAATGACGTCCATTTTTTGAAAATAATTTTCTAAATATTATTAATTTAATTTTTAAATAAAATCATACTTAATTAAAAAATTAACAATTCTAATTCTATAACAACTTCTATATCATGATGAAAAATTAAACAAGATGTTATTATCTTAAAGCCTTAAGAAAATAAAATAATAATAAAATTTACTATTCATTAAGGTCATATTACTATTCATAAGGGTATCTTACAATTCACCATAGAAACAAGATGGTTCCAATAGACTCCAAAAACATACTCAACACAATTGTAGATGAAAATTTCTTGAAATTCAAAACATAGAAGTAGAAAAGTTCTGTTTTAAAGGCTGGTTAAAAATATCTATTTAAAAAAAAGTTCCATGCATTTCTATTTATTTTAAGAAAAACATGAGGTGTTACTTATCCCCACATTCTGGAAATTGAATCCTCAAAATTTTATTTACTTATTAAACAACTGAGGGTACTTTTCCCTCACAGCATTTTCAGACTCCCATGTTGCTTCTTCAACCATGTGGTTTCTCCACAAAACCTTTACCTAGTGGATTACCTTATTCTACAATACTTGTTCCCTTCGATCAAGAATCTGAACTGGTTTCTCTTCATTAGAAAGGTTCTCTTCCAGCTGACCTGGTTCTGGGCTCAAGACATGTGATGAATCTGACACATACTTTCTCTACATCGAAAGATGAAAAACATTGTGTACCTAAAACAAACTCGGAGGAAAAGCTACGTGGTATGAAACTGTTCCAACTTTCTCTAAGATTTCAAAAGGACCAATGAACCGTGGACTTAGCTTCCCTTTATTACCGAAATGTATCACACTTTTCCAAGGAGAGATTTTAAGGAAAACATGGTCACCAACCTCGAAAGAGAAGTCTTTCCTTCTTTTATCTGCATAACTTTTCTGCCTGCTCTGAGCTGTGCTCATGTGATGCTGGATCATCCTCACTTTCTCATCTAATTATTCTACTAATTCTGTCCCCACCAACTTTCTTTCAGTGACTTCATCCGAAAACGCCGGAGTCTGACAATGCTTCCCATACAAGGCCTCAAAAGGTGCCATCTGAATACTGGAATGAAAACTGTTATTATAAAAAAACTCAACTAAAGAAAGATGTTGATCCCAACTTCCCTAATAGTCCATTGAACAATCTGGAAGAATATCCTCCAAAGTTTGAATCGTTCATTCTAACTACCCATCTGATTGAGGATGAAAAGTTGTACTGAAATTTAACTCTATTCCCAACGACTTTTGAAGTCCCTTAAAAAATTCAGAAGTGAACTTGGGATCTCGGTCAGATACAATGGAAAGAGGAAATCTATGTAACCTGACAATCTCCTTGAGGTACAATCGAGAAAGCTGATTCCAAGATATTGTATCCCGAATACATAGAAAATGTGCAGACTTTGTTAGCAGATCAACAATAACACAAATCACATTGTTACCTCAAGAATTCTTTAGTAGTACCACCACAAAGTCCTTGGATACATTCTCCCATTTCTGCTCTGGCACTGGAAAAGGCTGAAGCATCCCCTTCAGTAACTTCCACTTTGCTTTAACCTGTTGACACGTTAAACATTTCATGGTAAAAATAGCAATATCTATTTTCATTCTTTCCCACCAATAATACTCCCGAAGGTCTCTGTACATCTTAGTACTACCAGGATGAACAGAAAATGGAGAACTATGTGCTTCACACGAAAAATATTTCTTCAACTAAGAATCAGTAGGCACACACAACCTTTTTCCAAATCTTAAAACACAATATTTATTAAGGTTAAATTTTAGAAAATTATCCATTTTTAACAATTCTACCTTTTTCTATAGCTCACAGTCTTCCTTCTGTGCTCGCTTAATTCTGTCTGACAACAAAGACTACACTGAAACCTGAAACAAAAGAGATGTATTCCCTGCACCAACAACTTCTAAGCCAAAATTCATCAAATCATTAATCAATAAATCATGTTCGAAACATAACATGGTTAATGATGCATGATGCTTCCGACTGAAGGCATCTGCCACTTTGTTTGCTTTTTCGGGATGGTAATTGATCTTGCAGTCATAATCCATTATCAGTTTTAGCCATCTTCTCTACCTCCTGTTTAATTCCTTCTGAGTAAATATATACTTTAGACATTTATGGTCAGTATATATTTGGAATTTGGTTCTATATATATGATGCCTCCAAATTTTCAAAAAAAACCACAGCTGCCAATTCCAAATCATGTGAGGGATAATTTACCTCTTGAGGTTTAAGTTTCCTCGAAGCATAAGCAATTACCTAATCATTCTGCATCAAAACACAACCAAGTCCCCTCAAAGAAGCATCACTATAGATGAAAAACTCACCATTTCAAGAAGGTAAGGCCAAAACTGGAGCATTCACTAATCTCTTCTTCAGTTCCTAAAAAAAACCTAACATTCCTCTGTCCAAACAAATTTAACCCCTTTCCGTGTTAAATTAGTTATCGGGCTAGATAACCATGAAACGTTCTTAAAAAACTGTCAGTAATAACCTACTAAGCCCAGAAAACTACGAATCTCTGTTACATTTATGGGTCTTTTCCATTCATCAACTACTTTTATTTTAGAAGGGTCAACTGTTATTCCATCTTTATTTATAATTTTCCCAAGAAACAAAATCTGTTACAACAAAAAATCACACTTTCTGAATTTTCTATATAGTTTCTTTTATTTTAAAGTTTGAAAAACAACCCTTAGATGTTTTTCATGCTTTTCTTTATTTTTATAAAATACCAGAATGTCATCAATAAATAAAAACACAAACTTATCCAAGAACTCATGAAATACTCTATTCATAATATGCAGCAGGTGCATTAGTTAATCAAAATGGCATAACAACATATTCATAATTCCCATATCTAGTAGGAAAGGATGTTTTCAGGATGTCATACTCCTTCACCTTTAGCTGATGGTATCCAGATCTCAAGTCAATCTTGGAAAAGAACTGTGCTCCCTAGAGATGATCAAACAAGTCATCAATATGAGGCAAATGATACTTGTTTTTAATAATGATTTTATTAAAAGCTCTATAGTCAATGAAAATTCTCATGGAACCATCTTTATTTTTAACAAAAAAGATAGGGGATCCCCATGGTGAAGTGATAGGACGAATGAAGCCTTTGTCAAGAAAAGCATGCAACTGATTTTTCAATTCAAGAAGTTATATTGGAGCCATACGATATGGGGGTTTTGAAATTGGCTTAGCATTAGGAACTAAGTCAATTGTGAATTCGACTTCTCAATTAGGTATTACACCGGGTAACTCATCAGGAAAAACATCAAGTTATTCATTTACCACTGGCACGTCATTAATTTTAATAGTTTCCTTTTTTCAACAATATGAGAAACAAAACATTCATTCCTATCTTTCAATAGTTTCTCAGATTCATGATATTTTATCAATTATATGCATTCATTCTTGTGTACAAACTGAAACAATTTATAAAAAACAACTTATTCAGCTCTACAATAAATCTTAGCATGATAATCTGAAAGCCAGTCGATTCCCAGAATAACATCAAACTCGACTAAGGGTGAAACAACAAGGTTTGTAGGTAAAGTCTTTACACATACCACAAAAGAAAGATTCTTATTATTCCTCTTTGCTATAAAATTTACCCCTGGGGTTTTAATGACATGTTCGGGTCTCATTAGTTGAGGGGATATTTCCAATTTACCAGAAAATATTTCAGAGATAAAGGAATGTATAGACCTTGTATCAAACAAAACTTTAGCAAAATATGAGTGAACAAATTCATAGATAAATCTTTCAGTATTATAATACAGAGGTGGGGCATGTTTTGGTGGTCTTTATGTAGCTAGATGAAATTGCTGCTGATATATAGGGTTAAAGGGTTTATGAGGTTTGTGCTATTGGGGTTAAGGAACTGGATTTTGAAGTTGGAACTTAGGTGTTCCTTGATTTCATAGTGTCATTTGGTCAGACCGCTATTTAAAATAGATTTTATTATTTTATGTGACTATTTTTGAGATGGTCTCTGATTATAGTATTGATTTTGTTGGTATTTTTGAAGCTGTTGGAATTGTTTCCCTTGTTGATTATAATTGACATAATTGAAATCCAGGGATTGATGTTCCTATATCCCTCCCCCGAATACTTGGTAAGGGTGTGGTCCTATGCACATCTCATAGGATTGGATTTCCATCAAAGGAGAAGGTGCGGGTGGGGGTGAAATGGGTAATTGAAATGAACCAAGATTATTTGTATGGTCTTATAATTGTGATACTAGGATGAGTATTTACTCCAATTTATGTATTCCATGTTTAGGTGGTCCTCTATCTCTCTTACACATATTATCATTATGGGATACAATGTCTAAAAGTTCACAGATGACTTATGGTGTTATAATTATAAGGACCCCACCTTATTATATTCATAATCATCAATTTAGTCAAGAAAACACCTCCCTTAACATTGAAGATCCTTTCAAGTTTATAGATTTATAGAATTAGGACAATACATTCCTAACATTACACATTATTACAAAGTGGATACCATAAAAATAGTTTCCATATTTCTCAAAATAATAAAACAATAAAACATAAACATGAATTCTTGACAATTATTCAAAATTTAACATGGCTTCCTTCTTTGTATTACACATCCATTAACCTGTGAAAATCATTTAAAAACTTGGGATTAGAACAAAAGCTCAGTAATGGATGAAAAAGAAGGAAATAGCACATTAGTCCATGAATACTCGTAACGTATGAAAACATTTTCAAAAGACATGCTTTCCACCCATATATACTTAATTCGTGTAACATGAGATTTACACAAGATCCACACAAACATGAGAAAACAAATATAATCATAATGGTGTCTTGGGGAATTAATTACATAATCTTTTAACCATTTTTGGCTACCTTATAATGTGTAACCCTCACGACTACCTTACTTTGTGTAACCATCACAGTTACACTTGGAGTGACCATTCGACTGACTTCCAACACACAAATACCCAATGAATTAGAGGGAGATATAGGTCCCACCCTTCATCATCAATAATTCACAATAACCAAAACATAATAAAAAAACATGAATAATTCCCTAAAAACATTGCTTTGGAATTCCGTAAAACCTAATTTAAAAAGAGGTTTTTAAAAAGGAAATCCACTTATAAATTACATACAATTGAAGAGTGACTTAATAGAGTGGATGGATTATTTATATATACTGTAAATACACGAAATAAAACATAATATAAACAAAACCCATCTCACAAACAATTTAAATAGCACATAAATAATGAAGTAGAAGGTTAACCCAAAGAATGGAAATCAGGTTAAGAATTCCCTTACCTCAGGTTTGTCTTACATAAAACCTGTTTAAACTTCATGTATAATGTTTAAAAGAGTGTTATTAGTATTTTAAAGAAACATTTTCATGTTTATAAAATCTTATATTATCATTTCATAACATCATTTCAACCCTTAATTGTTAGTATTTTGCTCCTTGCACTGTTTTTGGGTGAGTTCTTAACATGATTTCAATGATTAGTTCATGGTCGATGTTCTTGTCGATTGGAAGTAAAATTACAGAATTTTAATGTAAAGGTATTTAAATATTTACATTAACATAATTTATACCATTTATCATTTTTATTTTTAAAATGAGTATGATTCATAAGTTAAAACATTAATTATGTTTGTTTAGATCATTTTAGTTGTTCTTTGCTAACAACAACCTCATTTTGTCTTATAAATTAGACCCATGAGTAAAAAATAATTCTAGAACCATGGGTGAGTCATAAAAAATATATTATAACCTGGTTCAACCATATAAATGGTTTCATGACCATACTTGAATGAATTAATGGAAATTGAAATCACATCATCCGTGATGTCGGTAATTCGACACATAATGGACAATGTTTTTATTCCTTAAATAAGTGTGAGAGGAGAAGAATAATGATGAGAAATTTTCCATAAACATGATAAAATCCAGAATATACATGATTTCTGGATATTTGTTTCCTCTTGGGTAAGGATATATGAAGAAATAATAAGGAAGGAACTCAAAATAAAACAATCAGTGAGAAATCTCTTTCAAAAAATATGCAGCCCAAAGACTATGCGACAGGGTTTTATGAAACATTAATAAGAGAGGGGACAAGGGTCACCCATCCAGAAATAAATCATAAAACATAATAGATCAAGAATAAGAAGTAAATAAGAACATGGTATGGAGGGAGGAGTTGGTATTTATAGGAAAATTGAGGGATTATTTTAATAATTCCCAAGGGACACCTCATGGGTGGTATTTGCAAAACCATGGGCTTGCCCATGGTAATTTCCCATGGTATAAGAAACTTGGGGCACCTCTCATATTATTTAACTATACACAAGTCTATCAGATTTATGAAATCATTATTATATCATTAATTATGACATTAACACACCGAAACTAAAAACTGTATTTTTTATTATTCATTGAAAAATCAACTGTTTCCAAAAATTCCCAAAATTCACCCTAACCATTTATCGACGTTTAGAATTCAAAAATGAAGTCCATTTTTTGAAAATAATTTTTGAAATATTATTTATTTAATTTTTATATAAAACCATACGTAATTCAAAAAATAACAATTCTAAATCTATAACAACTTCTATATCACGATGAAAAGTTAACCAAGAAGTTATTATCTTAAAGCCTTAGGAAAATAAAATAATAATAAAATTTACTATTCATTTGGGTCCTATTATTATTCATAAGGGTATGTTACTATTCACCAAGAAAACACGATGGTTCCAAAAGACTCCAAAAACATACTGAACACAATTGTAGATGACAGTTTCTTGAAATTCAAAACATAGAAGTGGAAAAGTTATGTTTTAAAGGATAGTTAAAAATAACTACTTAAAACAAAGTTCCATGCATTTTTATTTATTTTGAGAGAAACATGGGGTGTTACAATAATCATTAGGCCACCATCAACAGTGGAATCCACTACAGTTCGTGTAGGAGGTTAGATTCTATGATATAATGTTTGAAGTTGATTCCACACATCATGTTTTTGATGTGATCACTTTATAGAAAACTCTTTAAAATGATCCCAAGAATCCTAATCCAACACTCCATCTATCTGGGAAAATCTCAAGATGTTATTCCGGAGCTTCCAAGTCCATATTGCTGGGAAGTATATATTTAGGAACTTATTGGATAGGTCTACCAAAGTTACGATTGACTCTGGTGCTTGAATTTTGAGCCAATCCATTGATCATTCATGTAAGGAGAACAAAAAGAAATTGAGTCTAATTATATCAGATGACATTACCTGGTTGTGGAAGGTATTAGAAGACTCGATAAAATTGTAAATGTTCTCATGGTGGTCTTCAATATGAAGTACACTGAACTGAACCGTGTTATAGATCAAGTGGATGAGTCCATGTTTGATCTATAAAGTATGTTCCTGGATAAGAGGGTTCATAATTATGGGGTAACACCACTTATGGAGAACAATCCATAACCTGTTATAGTGAAATTATATATAACTTTCCTCTCTCTATAATTAAAATGCGGTACATATTGAAGATTGTGGGGGGTGTGTAATAACAATGTAGTTGTGCTTAGCCACTGTGAAGAGGTGACATGAAATAAGAATCGATCAATATCAGGATTGAACATAAGAAGTTCTTGAGTATAAAGGATCCTTGAGTGAGTCATAGGGCCCTAATCCATGCACTATCTGAGAAAAAGATAGAGGAAAAATCTATGCTTGAGGGAGAAAAAATGTAAAAAAGAAGGGGGGATGGTGTGGTAATCATAGGTTTGATCTGAAGGCTACTATGCCATGGAAACAATGGTCCTCGACAATAAATACAAAATTTGACATGCCTAAGAGATTTCATTGATTCATTCGGGTATAATAATATTATAAATTTGTTGTTCCCAAACTACACTAACTACTTAGGTATAGTAAAGTGAAAGTGTGGTGTTAAACCCATAGGGACAACTAGAAGAAAAGAAACCTAATGGTTCAACACCTATAAAAGGATCCTCTTGTTCCCTATTCAAGTTGGATTTTTTTCTCGAATTATATAGCTTGGACTTAGATCATATAACAAAGAAGGGATCAAGTTATATTTTAGGGATTTATGAAAAAGATAACCCTAAACCTATATTGAGGTAGTCTTATGGATTAGGCTACAAAACAGTGCAAGGGACACTAATTGTTTATGATAAAAAAAATTAGATTTAAAAAAAACTTCATCTATCCCTTGGTTTGGGTATATTTGACAAAATAGATTCATTAATCTTAACTATTATGAAAGAAAGTGTCACATGCTAATTTTCACAGCCTGATCAAACCCAATTAAGTTAGGGTCATTCAATTTCACCTCCCATGTTCAGGTCTTTTCCGGAGAATGTGATAAAAAATATTTTTTGACATGATTACTTGACATAGGGTTACCAAGGTTGAATTATAGATTTATTTAGGCTCAAAAAAACCCTTACTGTTGACCCAGAACCCTAATAAGATTATCCATGCATTATGTTGTTGGAAAAAAGAAAATATATAATAAACATACTCACCATAATCATGAAACAATTGTGAAATAATAAAAACACACTTGAAATTTATAAAACAATAAATCAAAATCATAATTTTAATGAAGAAACAAGAAATAATGAAGCAGGAATTGATGTAGAATAGTGTACGGTGTAGAATAGAAATTAAAACAGAAATTTATTTGGAATGATCAATGAAGTGAAGTAAAGTAGAAAACAATGAAAAATGACATAATAAAATGAGAAAATTATTGAATTACCACTGAGCATAGAAGGAAAATAGTGAATAAAAAAAATGAGAAAATGAGATAAGAATTTATCCTCAAAACTCTTTGTTTATAGTGGGAATCATTAAAATATACATAGGCATGAAAGTTGCACAATGTGTAAAGAATTCAAAACATATATTTAATTTAAGTGAATTGTATCTCAAGTTTCACATGACATGAATGATTTACACATAATATACTTTAGATCCACAATATCCTTCAAGAATCTTGAATCTTGTAGCATCCTCAGGCTATATCTTGGATTGTGTGAGATCTAAAACGTTTTCACATCATGTAAATTATACACATTTTGTCTGTGATTCACATCTGGTACTTTCAGTATGTTTTTTAATTTTAGTGGAAATTATACTTTGAAAATATCATGATGTTTAATTTATTTACACATAGTGTAGTCTCTTCATCTGATGTAATTTATCACAGTCTGGCCTTTGGTCCACTGGGATGCTGCGAATGAGGAATACACTTTGTGCCCTCCTTTCACGATGTGTAAAACCTATTTTCCCATTTTTTATCATTTCTTCATTTGAGTCGAATATTCCAAATTACTAAAAAAATAAACCAAAAACCAATGCATTATTAAATAAAACAAGAATAAAACTTAAATAAATGTATTCAATATGTACATATATATTTAGTTTTTCAAAGTGTCATTTTTATAGAAATTCAAACAAACCAACCTTAAGGAGTACTTTGGGTTGAGTTTTATGACCTCCAACCATGTCACAGGGGTAATAGAACATCAAAAAATGTTTTTCTACATTTAATTTAATGTTGTTCCCAGTTTAGAAGAAAGTTATGGAAGGCCCAATGTGAGATATTAGGATGCGAGCTATAAATATCAAGAGTTTGAGGAAAAAGGTATAGACCAACTATCATAGATGGGTAGTGTAATTATCATTCATTTTTATCCACTAAATTGGGATAGAGAAAAGTAAATTGTGGAAATAGATAAATACCTTGAAAATATATGAATATTAACTGGCATAGATTTGACAATCCATATAGTGAGATAAAGTAAGAAAGGGAGTAAGAGGGTTAAAGATTGTACCAATACAGATCCAACATAATGAAGGACACTTGGTTCAGAGACCAAAAAAGGGAGATATAAAAAATAACTTAGAAGATAAAATGGAGAGATTCATGAATGGGAGAGTGGTTGGGAAAAATGAAAGGAGAAGGGGTGAGAAAGACTTAAATAAAAGGAGGGAAAAAGGAAATTTCCACCTCTTTAAAGAGGTGCATGTTTTGGTCACATGGTTAGACTAGTACTTCACCAATGGTGAACTATTACAATCCATGGTTGAACACCTCTCACATAGATAGGTGAAAAATTAGAAAAACCGTGCACAAACTATGAATTCTCATGATCGAAAACTCTATAACCTCGCACGGTTAGTTGAACGAGTATAAAAACCATGAACTTATTTTTTTTAGCTCTACAACACACCCACACAAATTATAATTACCATCAGGCCTCCATTACATTTTTTTTCAAACCATCCTTCTCTTTATTGGGTTGTATGGTTGAACTACATTGTTACTACTAACTATGCGCCAATCACACACCTCTTCTCATTTCTAAAAAAACCGAAGCGTTGAGATCTGAAATTTCCCAAAAAGCCATTGAAACCTTCATTTCCTCACTAAGAATTTTAAATTAGGTAAAATGAGAGGTTTTAATAGTAATTTAATGAATATTTACCTATTTGAAAAGTTGTGATCTAACAACTTATCCACAAAAAAAATTGTCCCTGAGTTTCCCTTATGAGGGTGGTTGATCAACATATAGTAATAGTTACAAAAACAGAGAACATACATCAACATATCACTCTCAGATCCCATCTTGTATATGTTCATGCTCCCATAGTTCCTGAACTAGAGGAACTGACATCCCTCATAGATCATTTATTCTCTGACCAATAATACATATAAGATTCTCCTTAAAAGAATTACTTGTTTAGAGTTCAATTTCCTCAATATCTAAAGAATGAGATAACTCGGAATCATAATGGCATAGATGAGATACATAAAATACATTGTGAATGATCTTGTACCTTTTAGGAAGAACTATCTAATTGGATACCAGACTGAATCTCTCCAAAATCTCAAAAGGCCCAACATATCAAAGAAATATCTTACCCTATCTCCAAATACATCTATGTATCACCCTATGAGAAAAAAATTAAGAATGATCAATGTCCCACCTCAAACTCCAAAGGTCAGTAGTAATGGTTTTTATATGAATTCTTCCTAGACTGATTTATATCCACATGCATCCTTATTAACTATATCTGCTGTGAAATCTCCTAAATTAGACGAGGTCCAAGTAGCACTACCTCACGTACCTCTAACTAGAATATGGGTGAATGGCATGGTCTACCATATAAGGCATTGTAAGGATCCATATGTATAGTCTCTTGGAATCTGTAATTATAAGAGAAATCAATAATAGGTAAATGTTTCTCCCAAGAACCTCAAAATTCAAGGACATATGCTTTGAGCATGTGCTCTGACACCTAAATATAATGCTTGGACTGAATGTCTGTTTTAGGGTGATAAGATGTACTCAACAATACTTATAAAACCAAATACCTCTACAACCCCTGCTAGAACCATGATATAAAAAGAGCATATATGACCAATAAAACGGTACATGGAACTCTAGTAAGGTGTTTGATCTCCCAAACATATAGCCTTCCAAGTTCATCCCCAAAAAAGATCTATCAAATAGGAATGAAGTGGGAGACCTTCATCATCCCATCAACGATCACCCATGGTACATCATAGACTTGAGGTGACCTATGTAAGAACATCATAAAATCTATAGTGATTTCATCCCATTTCTACTCAATACTGGGTAATGTATGTAAAATTACCACTAGTCATTAGTGTCTTGGATTCACCTACTGATAAGTGGAACATAGTGTGATAAAACCAGATATATCCCTTTTCATACCAAGACACCAATATTGGTGAAATAGATCACTATTTCATTTGGAAAATGATGTGGATGGAAACCCTCATCTTGAAGAAAGAAATGACTTTATGATAACCAGAAATTCTATTCTTTTTTTATTTTAAAGGGTATTCCATGATTATATATTGGCTCGACAGTCTTAGTGTGTTTGTGTGTGTGGGGGGGGGGGGGTTCAATGCCTTTCTCAATATCTCTCATAAGATTAACCATTTTTTAATATTCCCTAGAAACTCCCAATGGTTACCACATCCATAATTATGTACATACCTTCTTTCCAATGGAAGGTGGTTAGCCAGGGTTTTAGACCTAATGATGCTTAGAAACAAACACTACTCAAGGTGATGGGATTTCAGGCTCATCACACCCTTTTGGGGGTAATTATTTTCTAAACCAGGACTCTCTCATAGATTTATGATATGTTTGTGAATATTATTTATAATCATGATACGAAACTGATTACCCTAGTAGAATGATCATAATTTAACCCCTTTTATGAGTAGGAGAAGGGGTCATGGTTTGTGAATCCTTCTATATGCATTTGAGGCTCTTCATCCATTTCTAAGTTAAGGCAGATACTTATGTACTAAATCCATATAACCCAGTGCTTTAGAAATTTCTATCATGTAGGGAGGTGTTTTATATTCAAAGGTGGGGATTGATCCATTATGAGGTGTCCTACATATCCTAGTTATTACATGAATAAAATCCCATGTAGTTCGTTAAAACACATAGAGTTTAATGTCTTGAAGATATGGAAACTGTGAAAACATTTAGGCACTAGATACTCAGGCTCGGGACTCGAGAAGACATACTAAGTATCCTAGTTATAACATGAATCAGAGTTATCAGAGTTTTATTGGTTTCTTATTTCACTGATGGATGAGGTAGAATGATCATCCCATGGGAATGATTGGTTCATGATGGTTAAAATGCCAGATACATGGAAAGACTTACACTAAGGTGGATTCCCATTTGATATTAGGATTAGGCCTTAGGAAGGAATCTTACATATCCCGTTTATGATAGGAATCAAAGTCATCATAGTTCAACTGGTTGGAGTTTACACACTAAAGTTTTCCTTACCTTTGTTGAGGTTTATGATGAAATTTATATGATCATTGAAACTCCCTAGGACCACATGAGCCGTGATCATTGTGAGAAAAAAGGGGTATAAATTAATCAGTGTCACTGTATATGGATGCAGGAATTAAGCACTGAGACTTCCCTTTAGAGGTTAATATAGAGATACAGCCTCAAAGAGGCATCCTAAGTATCCTTATTATAGCAGGAATCAGATTCCTCATAGTTCAATCGATTAGGGCTTACAAACCGACGTTGCCCTGGTGTATTAGACATATGATATTATTACAGTGGTTAGGGATTACACATTTACTTTTATTTGATGTGTTAGAAATATCATATTATGCCGCTGGTCGGGGATTACACATTGAGGTTTCCCTATTGAACTAGCCTAGTTGTTTTCCTGATATGTGTTTATTTTCTACTAGAAATTCCTAGACTGTCTTCTTGAAATGTCATAGGGAATATTCCTAACATGTCCAAAGACAATTACATGATCTAGTTGACTTGTCTGAGGGATTTCACATAACCTGGATGGAATTTCAGTGAATTTGATTTTTCATGTATTATTTTTTGGATATTGTATGGATTATTTTCGAGACCCAGTGCTGGGAAAATATGTGATTCCAAGGCCTGATTTTCCTGTAATAAATGTTTGAAATATATTAAATATATTAAATAGCATTCATACAAAATTTCCCATAAAATTAGAATAACTTATAAACATAGCCTTGGATAAGAAATGTGAGGGCACCATTGAGTTGAAAATGCAAGTTTTACCCTAGGTTCAATATAACCTTTGTTGGTGTGGTTCATTTGTAGAAAAGTCATCATGGGTGCGAAAATGAATAAAATATTTTAATAAAATATTTTATTTCTTCTTGTTTGAAACAACAATTGGAAAGTATTTCAGAATACTACTATGATAGAATCACAAGGCTATCCATATAAACTTGAAACTATTTGAGAGTCATTGGAGAGAGGGTTGGAAGAATTCTCTCAGATGAATGATGACTAGATCATGGATTGACGATCAATGCAAAAAATATTCACATGATCTCACCCACAATCACAAAACATCCCCATTTTTCATACACAATCAATTTGAATTAGGATAGGATTTCTGTTTTGACTTATTTTGTTCCACATTCTTATTTTCTACGATAGTGTTGAATCAATAAATCAACAAATTGATTCACGACTCAGTCATCCTGCAATATTGGATAGATTAATCAAGTTTTGGGAGTTTTTATTCATGATTATTGATTATTCATTTTTATTCTCATGGAAACTAATCGAGATCAACGTAAACATCGTTCGAGGTTCGTTCCTTATGATTGTTCTTATTCTTTTCTCTCCCAATTATTTGTTCATCATGGGCGTTCTTTTTTTTGGGTATAAGGTTTAACATATCACGATGAATCGATCCCTAGGAACCTGTTTCTTGGAAAAATAATCTAAAATCATAGATATGGGATCAAAATGAAACGTTTATTGTGTAATAATGGGAGCAACGGTGGGTCAGGCAACTTTAGATACCCAATTTTTTATTCTTTAATATGAAATGAAGAATGACATATAAATTCATTTTCCAAATTGATTTAATAGAGAACACTTTTTTCAATGATGGAGAGGCTCAGATGATATGAAACCTTGATTTTTCATGTGAGGTGTGACTGGATTAGTGGTTAGATCACCGAAGAGGATTCCCAGATTCCAAATTTGTAATTACAAAAAATCCCATGATACACGGTGTGTAAGTTAGATCTACACACCCTATGGACTCCCATGTGGCGGCTAGGGTTTCAGGAGATTATTTAGTATCAAATGGCTTGTGAACTCTCCCAAATAGATCGAAACATATCTTGTAGGGTACACAGACATGGGTTAGGGTATACGGGTTGGAGCACGCCATGTACTCCCTTATATAGACACGACCTGGATAAATACACAGGCTAAGATGTGTACAGGAGCACGAGTAGAGTTCATTGGTAGCCGACATGATGTGTATTTATACATAGACATGTATATGACTTGAGACATTGGCCACTTACATGGGTAGGATGTGGGATCAAGGGAAGCAACATGTAACCCTTCTATATGCCTTGTACTCAATAGAACATGGCTTGAAGACCTTTTCCTATTTATCTTATACAATTTTCATTAGGGTGAATTCTCCATATTGTTTCCCTAAAGTTTACTATGTAATTGCCTCCAACATATAGGACATCGATCCCTTCAATAGGAATTCTCGGATAGAGATTTTTTAATCTATTTAAGAGGAATAAAGTGATATCCTCTACTCATATTCGTTCCCTAGGTGTAGTTCTTGGAATCTTCACGACCAACACTACAAATGCGACAATCCTCTACTTATCAGGATAATTCAAATTGAGTTATTGGTATCACCACATGGCCTGGGGTTGATTCTCTTCTGTGTATCATATCTCTTCACACCTTCAGTGTGTACTTTCTAATGATGAGACAAAATGATAATTACCTATTAGACATACGTTATCAGTGCAATCAGTCTCAGGAGTGTGTTCTCCCGGATGAGTGCTGTGTGGAATCTTAGAGCTAGAATCTTTGGCTAGAATACTATAGTAGTGCCTTAGATTTAGACTTTGTTTCTTATTGAGTATATCTAGATATTATTACTACATGTGTTATAGATATATACCTGTGTAGAGATGATTTTATTTCATATGTTGTATGCTTTGTGGTTTCGGGGTATCCTACTGGGTATTTTTATACTCACACCAGCACGGGCTTTGCCCTCACTTGTCATTTCTTGTGTAGATGATAGTAATTTTGAAATATTCCATGACGGAACATGACAGTACGGTTCTTAGTGAGACTGTATATACTAAGGTGTGTTCTTATGGCACTCTGATAGTAGTCTACATTTTACTTTTTGGCTGGACATGTTTTCAGACACTTATGGTGGGATTGTATTTGGACCTATTTTCTTTACTTTACTTCATATCATACTGTAGTTGTGGGGTTCAGATGTATTCATGCATGTTAGTTATGTTTTTTTTACATTTCAGTATTGTATATGCTTAGAGATGTGTCCGTGTGTACATGTACTCACGGTAAGGTCTCCCATGTTAGTGATATGCCAACTCGGCAGTAGTGGCCATCCCATGGCCTATTGGTAATGGGCTTCAGAAGTTTTGGAACAGGACCCATTGGGATGGGTCATGATAAAGTGGCATCTAAGGAGTTGGTTCTACCTTACTAAGGAGAGTCTATGAGATTGTTTTGGGGCAATAGTGCTAACCGCTTCGAGTTCAGATTTATCGACAGGGACTCTAGCGTTGGTGTAGCGGTCGATGTATCCATACACCAGGGCTCTGATGACCTGATTTTAGACTTGGTACATGAGAACATTGGTTTCAAGGAAACAATGGTACATGCATCATATATGAATGGGGTTTTGGTTTCCATGTCCTTCTTGAGTCAGCTCTCCAGATATACTCATTGACCGTGGTACATCTTGTTATTTTAGGATTTTTCTATGACGTATTGCATCTAGGATTCAGTATCGAGATCAAAAGGATGATTCCATTAGGGATAAGGCATAGATAAAAGGACTAGTTCTTCAGTTTTTAAATCTAGGTGGTTCACCAAATATACCACCACTTGTGCACAAGGTACCCACAGTACCAGTAGATGAGGTGCATAGGCTGAGCGCACTTCATGAGTTCCAGCAATAGAGAGCCCTCATGTTTCAAGGTGATCCTGACCCATAGGTGGATGAGGAATGGCTTGAGGTGGTTACCCAAGTTTTTTAAATTGTTAGGATAACAACACATTTGATGGTGGTATTGGCGTTGAGCCTTCTTGATGGATTAGCCGAGCGATGGTGGTGGTTAGTGACCCAGTCTTACGACAAGGAGAATCTCGTGTGGATAGTTTTTGAGTGTATTTTTAAGAGGATATATCAACAACTACACTTACGTATATACATATCTAAGAGATTCTGCAGCTCTATCTGGGTAGAATGATAGTAACAATGTACTCATCGAGTTTTACCAACCTCTCTAGGTACTTGATGGAAATAGTTATCCTCTATTTCTTTAGGGATCATACCTTCAAAAAACATATTCATAGAGACACCCAATACAATGTTATCCCTCTATTCATTCCTACCTATGATTGTGTGATAGATAAATAATTGGTGGTTGGGAGTTTCTTGGTTGAGAAGATACAACTAGTGGTTTCCAGTAGTGGGCATACAGAAGCAGAGGCATCAAAAGCTGTGAATCAACATTAGTCTCATAGACCTAAAAATGTGAGACATTTCAAGAGGAGTTCGTAGGATAGAGGATATGAAGTTTAGGACTCACAGGTTGGGTCCAATTAGCCCAAATAGTGGCAATGTTACTCATGTGATGGTAGGGGACATATTGCCCAAGATATTCATACCCACTGTGCATATAGAAGAGATATTGTGGTTGAGATGCTGTGGTAGAGAAAGCGGCTGGACTAGGGAAGTTCTAATGTTGGAATTGATGACAGGGGATATGGAAGAGAAGAGAGAGGTGGTCATTGCTTTGACTTACTACCACCACTACCCCCAGGTGGTCCAGCCAAGCTCATAGAGTTAGAGGATATGGATGGGGACAACATCAGGCTGTCGAAGCTTATGACCCAGAGTCTCTAGAAATGATTTTAGGTATGATCTATGCATTTTATACCTTAGATATATAATTGATATACATAGGCTCTAGTCATTCCTTTCTTACCAAAATCCTTTTACGAGACTTAGAGATTTTTTTTGAGCCCTTGGCTTGACCCTTGCACTTGGAGGCTCTTAATGGAGAAGAATTAGAGATCCAACACTTGTGCTGATACTATGAACTGACTCTTAGAGGCAAGATTTTCTATTGGGATCTATTTGTAGCAACAATGAGGCCTTATAATGTCAAATTAGGTATTTAATGGACATCCATAATTTAGGCCCTGATTTACTATTTCTGGGAGAGGATGTTGTGTGTCCGCATCGATGGAACTAGGTTCTCCTTTTTCGGTGGAAAGGAAACCCAAACAACACAAGATAAGATCATTTATATGAGGATGTAGTTGATTACTCATCAATTTCCTAGCCCAACCCTTGGTGTAGTGGATGTTATGAGTTCTTAGTTTTCTAAACATGTGATGGAGTATGAGCACATATTACCTGAGGTTGTTCTAGGTTTACCTCCCTACTGAGAGATAGACTTCTGAATTGAGCTACACCTTGTAAAAACATTGTTATCTTTTCTAGCATATCGGATGGCTCCTATAGAGCTACTTGAGATGAGGGTGTAGTTATAGGACTTATAGAGGAAATAATTTGTCATACCTAGTGTTTCAACTTAGGAATCCCCCATTTTGTTTAACAAGAAGGAAGATGAAAGATTAAGGTAATTAATGGACTTACAATTCTTGAGCTAGGTGAACCTCACGAACAAGTATCCACTACTAAGAATCAATGAACTCTTTGATCATTTGAGAGGGCCACAATGGATCTTGAATGTCAACCTTTGGTCAAGCTATCACCAACTCTGATTATGGGATGGGGATATATTGATGAATACATTTAGATGTTTCTATAGTTAATATGAATACATTGTGATTTCCTTTGGTAAGAAGAACACCCTAGCACTGTTCAAGGGACTCATAAACTATATCTTTCATCCTTTCTTAGATCGTTTTGTGGTAGTCTTCATCAAGGATATCCTTGTGTACTTAGTGTCTGAGGAGGAGAACACAAGACACTTGAGGATGGTTCTAGATTTACTTTTAGAGAACCAACCTTTCAAGAAGTTCTCAAAGTGTTAGTTATAGATTCATGCCGTCCACTTTTTGGGACATGTTATCTCAGCAGATGGAATGGAAGTGGACCCGGCTAAGGCCGAGTCAGTGTTAGCTTGTGAGCCACCCAAGAGTATACCAAAGGTGTGGGGATTCATTAGTTTGGTGAGCTATTACCCAAGATGCATACCTAATTTCTCCCGGATATCAAAACCCATGAAAACTTTGAACAAAAAGGGGAATCCTTTTCTATGGATGGTGAATTTCTAGCATGATATTTAGCAGGTGAGATAGAGATGGATGAGCTTTCACATCTTGATATTTCCAAAGGAGGGTGTTGATTACGTAATGTTCTATAATGAATTAGGAACCAGGATTGGTTATGTGATTATTAAGAGACCAAAAGTGATTTCATATGGTTGAAAAAAGTTGAGATCACATGTGAAGAACTATGTGACCCATGATCTTGAGTAAGAAATGGTAATTTTCACACTAAAGATGTGGTGGAACTACTTGATGGGAGTGAAATTTATCTTCTATTCTGATCACAAGTGTCTCAATTATATCTTCTCTCATAAGGATCTTAACTTGAGAAAAATATGGATAGAGTTCCTCTAGGATTATCATATCAATATTTTCTATACCTTTGGGAAGGATATTCTTGTAGCAAATTTTCTCAAGGGGAGATATGGTTCATAGTTTCTAAATGAGGAATTAGAGTATTGAGTATCATTATAGTTATAATTTTTTGATGAAGATGGAGTATCTTACCTCCAATCATTGGTTTTCACCCGAACCACTCTTGTAGTGAGTCAAGGAGGCACGACTTGGTGATACCAACTATGTGACCCTATGTACTCAGATATCCACCGATAATTCTCTTAATCAGTTTTCTAAAGGTGGGAATCATTTTTTTATAAGGATACATAATGGTACATGTTATGTTATAGGGGGAGGTTATAAGTGAGTTTCATATATATCCATTGGCAGTACATCCAGGTGTGAAAAATATGTACCAGGACCTATGACTTTAGTTTAGGTGGCTAGGGATGAAGAAAGGAGTTGAAGAGTTTTTATCTCAATGCCTTACTTGTCAGCAAGTGAAGGATGAGAACTAATTTTAAACAGGTTTAGATCAAACCCTAGAGGCACCTAAATGAAAGTGGGATGGGATATTGATGAACTTTGGGATCGTATTTCCACATATATTCAGGGGACATGATTCCATCTGAGTGATCAAGGACCGACTCACCAGTTCATCCCACTTGGTAGCAATTTGAGAGAAAAGTCCAGGAGAGATCTTGGGACACCTATACCTATAGAATATAGCATGAATATATAGAGTTACATTGATGATAATTTATGTATGTGATTCTCGTTTCATTTCCATGGATTTGGATGGGATTGAAGGAGGCATTTGGGGCTCAGTTATGCTTGAGCACAACGTTTCACCCCCAAAATGATGACAGAACTAAGTAGACCATTTAGGTTCTGGAGGAAATTCTGTGAGCTTTTATGTTGAACTTTGGTCTTATTTGAAAGGATTTCCTACCAATGGTGGAGTTTTAATACACAAAAATATACTATTCCACCATCAGTATGGTTCCATTCGAGTCTTTGTATGGGGTACCCTACAAGTCACCACATCGTTGGACACACACAAGAGAGTCGACACTCTTGGGACCAGAGTTGGTGCAAGAAACTACCAAGGAGGTGAAGATCATCCAAGAGTGGATGAATACTACACATATCTATCATAATCTATATGTGTATATATGACAGAGGCCTTTTGAGTTTGACTAAGGAGACATCGTGTTCCTTTGAGTTTCACCTAGATGTGGATTACAGAGATTTGTCCAGGGTGGCAAGCTATCTTCAAGATTCATTTCCCCTTTCCTAATACTATGTATAGTTGGTGAGGTGGTGTAAATTTTAGCTCTACCTATGTAGTTAGACCAGGTACATGACTTCTTCCACATGTCACAACTGATGAAGTACATGCATGACCTATCACATGTTATCGAATATGGAGAGTTGGAAATCAGTGATGAAGCTACCTAAGCTGAGTACCCAAAATAGATTGAGTGTAAAAAGTAGAGGATCCTTAATGGATCAGTGATTCATTTAGTTTATATATGGCGAATCATGAGAATATTCAAGAGAGAATATAGAAGCATCAAACTCAGATTCGTGCTTAGTACCCACATCACTTTGTGTAGCACACATTTTGGATTTTTGGGATTCAAATAACCAAGGTGAGGAGAATGTAGTGACTCAAATTTTCCATGTATTATTTTTGTATATGGTATGGATTATTTTTGAGACTAAGAGCTGAGACGAAATTTGATTCTAAGTACCAATGTGACTAGAATAAATGTTTGAAATATATTAAATATATTAAATAGCATGCATGCATAGTTTTCCAAAAAACGTTGAATAAATTTTAAAGAAAGATCAGATCAGAAATCTAAGGGTACTGTTGTGTTCAGGACATGAGTTTTACCATGGGTGTGAGATAAAATTTTTCTTCATGGTTCATTTGTAGAAACGTCATTGCAAGTGTGGAAATGAATAAAATTTTTAAATAAAATATTTTATTACTTTTTTATTGACATAATGATTGGGAATTATTTAATAATACTATTATGATAGACTCCAAGGTTAGCCATATAATCCTAGAACCACTAGAGATCCATTAGAGAGAGTGTTATAAGATTTATCTCTGACAAATGATGACCAGATCGTGGATCGATGATTGATGAAAAAAATATTCACATGATGCTTCTATGGTTCAGGACACAAACCCATTCTTCATCATCTATTAATCCCAATTGAAGTAATATGTTTTTTGGATTGATTTTTTTTACCATTCTTTGTTTTTATTAAAAACATGAATTAATCAACCAAAATATTGATTCACAGCTCAATAATCACACGGGATGGGTTAGATTAATTGGGATTTTGATGTTTTTATTTATGATTGTTGATTCTTCATTTTTATTCTCATGGATATGAATTGAGATCGACTCAAACATCGATCAAGGTTTGTTCCTCTTGATTTTTCTTGTACTTTTCTCCCATAATTATTCTTTCATCATGGGGATTATTTGTCTGGAATGTGGTCTGAAGTATGATAATGAATCAATCTTTGGACACCCATTTCTCAAAGAAATGATCTGAAATCATAAATCTGTGATAAACATGATACAACGATGATGTGACAATGGTAGGTGTGGTGGATCAGATAGATTTGGATACCCAATTTTGGGTTCTTTGGAATTCAATGAAGAACGATGTATAAATACGTTTTCTGAATGGATTTGAAGCTAGAACACATTGTTCAATGATGACCATGTAAAAAAAGTTGGTACCCTGATTTTCCAAGTGAGGCATGGCCGGATCGGTGGTCGGGGCACCAGAGACAAAGCATGGATTCTAGATATGGAATATTAAAAAATACCATCTTACAAAA
Organism: Viscum album; assembly: GCA_963277665.1. Lineage (NCBI taxonomy): Eukaryota > Viridiplantae > Streptophyta > Magnoliopsida > Santalales > Viscaceae > Viscum > Viscum album. The sequence continues at coordinate 933,480,677 of OY728143.1, read as the reverse complement.
AATGTAAGTCAGATCTGCATAGTGTGAGACCCTGAGTGTAGTATATAGGGTTTCTAGAGAAACTTAAGTATCACATGGAATATGACTCGGTCACATGATTTGTGACCCCTCCCTAGTTAGTCGACATATAACTTTAAAGGTACACAAACATGGGTTGGGCTACATAGGTTGGATAATGCCGTGTACCCCCTTACACGAGCATGACATGGACAAGTATATGGTCTAGGCTGTGTACATGAAAATAGTTAGAGTACATGGGTATCCGACATGCTGTGTACTTCTATACATACATGGACGCAACTTGAGACCTAGTCCATTTACATGGTCAGGACCCTTGGTGAAGGGACATGATGTGTAACCCTTCTACACACCATGTACTCAATATAACATGGATTTAATCCATCTTCCTCCATATCTTGGAAAAGTTTTATTAGGATGAGTTCCCTATATGCCTTCCTTTAAGGTTAGTATGAATTTCCTCTTATACATAGGATAGTGATCTATTCAACATGACTTCTTGGATAGAGTCCTTGGAATCCCTCTGAGAGGCCTAAAGTGAGATCCTATATTCATCTTCATGAACTAGGTAGAGTTATTAGTGTTTTCATGACCATAACAACATGGGAACCAATCCTCTACTTAGATAGTTAAATCAAATTGAGTTGTTCGTATCAGCCCATGGACTTGGGAGTGATCCTCATATGTGTATCATATCTTTTCAGACCATCAGTGTGTACCTGCTAATGTTGAGACCTGACAAACATTTCATCTTGGATGAATGTCATCAGTGTTATCATACTCAGGAGTGGGTTCTCCCCAACAAGTGCTATATGGGACTTCAATCTTGAATCTTAGGCTTGAATACTATTTTAGTGACTTACCTTTATACTGTGTGTCTTGTTTAGTATATTTAGATATTCTTCTTATAGATGTTGAAGAAATATAACTGTGTAGAGATGACTATATTTCATGTATTGTATTCTTTATAGTTTCAGGATTTTCTACTGGGTATTGATATACCCACCCCTGAACAGTATTTTACCACACATGTTATGTCTTGTGAAGATGATCAACTTTTTGAATGAGTCATTGATTGAGCAGGAACAGATGGTTTTTTGTGAGATCAGACAGATTGAGGTGTGTTCCTATAGTATTCTGATAGCTGTCCAAATTTTTCTTTTAGGTTGGAATTATTTTTAGACTCTTGTGGTGGGATTTTATTTGGACCTATTTACTTTACTTTACATATCATCTTACTTGGGTAGTGGGATTTATATTTATTCATGCATGGTTGTTCTGTTGTTTTTATATTTCAACATTTTATAGGCTTGGAGATGTGTGTGTGTGTGTAAATGTACATAGGAAAAGGCCTCCCATGTTAGTGATATGACTACTTGGATCTAGTCACCCTCCCATGTACTGTTGGAGTTGAGGTTGGTGAGTCTTAACATGGATCATATTGGGATGGGTCATGACAAGAATGTTCAAAGGCTATCACATCATCTAGGATGACTTGTCTGGAGGACATCACAAGTCCTATCCGGTTGATTTCAGAAGCCACCACATGATACGGGATGACATGATTAGAGGGAATTGCATGATTAGGATGACATGCCCTGGTGTCATCATAAGAGATTTCTAACACTCTTGGAGGGCGTTGCGAGATACAACATGTCTTGTCTCAAAGGGTGCTACATGTCATAGTTGACTTTTTCGGAGGTCATTGCGAGACATGGTTGGCATGCCTGGGGGACATCACAAGAGACCATTTGATATGTATGGGTGCTACCTCAAGACTTAGCTCATATGTACAAGTGTCACCATATGTTTCATGAGACACATATGAAGGACAATATATTTCCTTGATGCCGATCCCAGAGGGTTCCTCAAGACTTTAGTATAATTCCTGACAGTTTCCATGTGAATTTTTTTGACATGTCCAGAGGATTTTCATGATTCAAATAGTATGCCATAGGAGAATCTTATTATGTGGGAAACATGTCTTAGTGCGGTCGCATGACCCAAGTGGTTAATGTGAAGTGCATGAGGATCATCATATTTGTTCTTTTCATAAGTCTCCCATTTTTAGTCTTTATTCCGACCTTTTTATTTTATATTCCCTATGCATATTTAGTGTTAGCTTGTTTTATGTTCTGCATGTTTTGCACATATATGGAACTCATTTCATGTATCTCACCAAAATTCATTCACATGATCTAGGAGTGGTTATAAGAAGTTCTTATCCATGATTCATGGTCACTTTGGATATTCACTAGATCATACATGATGGGAATCTTTTCCAGTTGCGATATCAACTGCTCCGAGGAATCCACCCTGGTGCTTGGTGTTCCATTGCATCTAGATGAAAATAGTCCAACCCCATTGATAAGAGGGTGGGGGATTTATAGACATCTCCACACTAGTAATTTTACACTTTTCATAACACATATCACATGAATCCAGGAGGGATTTAGAGGAGGGATTTAGTTTTACATGTCATCATGAGGTCCTAATACAGGTTAATCCAAGGGAGTTGCTCTGGTTTTTAGTGACCCCAAGGCTATCCCATAAATGCCTCATTAATTGGATTATTTTCAATTCATGGGGTAATATTGAATCATGCATACATGATGAGAGACTTTAATATTGTCCGGCCAAAACATCCAAGTGGATTTTTGAGATCCGGGAACCTATCTAAAGGCCTTTGTGTGATCTCAGGTGGCTTGTCTAGGAATTTCTGCAAGACAAGGATGACCTACCAGGGTTCCTTCATGCAATTAAACTAGATTGTCATGAGGAATTTCAAGACTGCTTCATAGATATCTTAGGCATATCACGTGAGTTTTATGACCATGATAGGATCCCATCTTTTCCTTTTTTATTTACTTTGTTTATTTTACAAAGGATGAGAATTTCTCGAGGTTGTATCAGTGTTGTCTTAGATAATCACTCTTACTCTTGGTGGTGCATCGTGTGACCAATAAATGTTCTATGGAGATGGTTGATAATTATATGAAAAAATCCATCTTTTTCCCTTATAGAGTGAAAAGGGGGAGCACAAGGTTTCCTGGACATGTCTGAGTCCCTTCATATGACAAGGATGACATTCCAGTGAGCTTTCTCAATATGAGGCAGATATTTTACTGGGTTCTTGCGGTCTCTCGCAGATCATTGGGGGCACACTGCATGATATTTATGACCAAAATTAGATCTTTCCTCCACCTTATTTATTTTACAAAAGCTGCAGATCTTTCATGTTTTATTAAATTTTTTCATCAAAAATCAATATCCCCATATTTGATGTATCTTGTAATTTGTATGACCCCAAAAGGATCCTATAGTTCGGATATTTTCCTTATATTTCTGAAGTATTTTTGGAAGGTTTTTCAGGTGTCCACTAGTTGAAAGGCCTGATGAACTGGGTATCATACATGGCCGCCACTGCATGGTCACTGTTTTTTTGGGGTGCCTTCGCAAGAGTAGAAGGACTTGTCTATGGGACTTTTAGGGCCTTCGATAGGTTATACTCTACAAGTGACCATATTTATGACCTTTTTCTATTCATGTGACCACACATCTTCTTGGGGTTCATACGATCCATGTGATCTCAGGAACCTTCTTATTCCTTTTCTTGGTAGGGAAAATAATATCCATATATAGGTATTTATGACTTTTTGAAATTTTCTATGTTCATTTGGCAGACATCAACAAATACTTCCCCTGAAGAGTAACATTCATATGGAAAAAGGCTCAATTATGAGGAAATTAAATGCCCACCTGAGTCTTAACACAATATCTAATGAGTGTCCTGGGTGCCACTTGGTATTTTGGGAGATGTTTTTTATTCCCCAATATTCCCTATAAATAGGAGAGTAGAGGGGGATCTATTCACTAGTCACTCATTTCTCTAGAGATCATTCCTTGATTCATATGCATAACCTCATCAGAAGGCATTCCAATAAGATCTACTCATGAGTCCTATATGTGAGATTCGTTTTTGAGATAACTCCTCCACAATATTTCTTTTTAGTTGGTTCCTTCTCGAATAAAATAATAAAACATTGGTAATTATTTGAAAATTGGTTATGGGGATGCGATAATCTTGAGTGTTTCGCGGGATTTTATAGCTTGCTCACATGATACTTTGGCTATCATGCAGCTCATGTGACCATGTCACGGTCATGAGATCATGATTATTATGAGGGGTCATGATATTTCATGATTCCTTATGGGTTTATGTGACCCATGATATCTTCAAGAGTCAGGAGGTTCAAAAATTCTTTATATGATTGTGAACTATTTTTATTATTCATGCGATGTGCATGATGTTGTTAGTTTATATCTTTATTTTTGAAAAGATTTTATTTTATTTGTACGAAATATTCAACATAATTTTATTTAGACGAATTCTAGTTTTCATAAAGGCTCCACTTCTATAGCTAATAAAAGAGCCATGATATCTATAAACTACAATGCTAACCCCCGATACCATGTAAATTCTTATAATGAGTTTCTAAAATGGATTCTCCCATCCGTGCTTCAAAATTAACCTTTATCGCAAAAAAATTCTCTGTATGGGTTCAACCTACTCGATGATGTTTTCATTCCTCCTTAGGACTTCAAATTTCTATATTTTTGGGTCTTAATTCACCTTGACTATATTCCGATGACAATTTCTAAGGATGGCTGGCTGGTTGTAGCTCAATCCCAATGGTTGTCTTATATGTTGTAAAACTCTCCCTTGGGTCCATATGGTTATGATTTTGATCATAAGACTATTTTTCACTGTTATTCAAGTATATGTTTCTCTTCTCTAAACTTCCCAGGTGGTGTATGGAGCTTTAAATGGGATCTCCATCCTAGTGATGATTTTTATGATGAATGGGAATGACCCTTCTAGGGCACGAAAAGCTTCCAAGAGTTTACTGACCAATAATATAGAATCCATATTTATGAATAAGTGTGTATTTCTTAATTCATTGTCTATATCTAGCCCAATATTATTCAATAATTGATTAAATATTGGTTCCCTGACAACAACTCATTCCATTTTCCCCTAGTGAAGTGGGAATCATCCTATGGGACATCTACCAATTGGGTGGGACCCCCTCTAGGAGATACGTATGATTAATTCCTTCCCAATGTAGATTCCTGGGATGAACCTTTACAGACTCCAATATTGGAAAGGGACAAGCTTACCATTGTGAAGGGGAAGCTGAGGAAGGAGCTAACGATTCACTCACTTATCTCCTTTAAAGACTGGATCAATATTTTCCTTTTTCATAGTGGGGTTAGGCCAAATACTACACACCACCATTGGTGCCCTTGATAGCAGGTTCGTAACTACTACGACTTGTATTGAGCCATTTTGGAAGTTGGGGATCATACTTCATGGGGTTATTGAGTGTATTCAGATATCTCTCTGATCCTTAGGGTGGAGCGATTTATTGACATGTTCTTGAACTGATGGATTTTCACAATTGGGGATGTGCATTTAGGAATCAGTGTCAGCGCACTAGTGATGTGAACATGGATAGCACAAGTACATCACTTTAATTTGGTAGTGCCGACCCTTGCATACCCTTACTAACTTCTTGGACACATTCAACAGGGCAATTTACCCTATAGGAAAAGTTGTCTTTTCCAGTTTTTGTTTGGCTGGGTTGGAGATCATTTTCATGTCTATGAATTCTGTAATTCCACCAAGATCCCTAATGCCCTGTCTTTTCCCCGATTACTTAACATATATGGTGTTGGGGAAATGTTATTAAGCTCTGATGAGGTTACAGATGTGATGAGTAGATCAGATAGCTTGAATTCACCCTTCATTTCACATAGACTGGTCCGATCACTGAAAATAGTAGTTCCTCCGGTAGCTAAAGGTCATATAAGATATCCCTTTAGGGTTAAGCTATTTTAGCTCAGATGAATGAGATAATTTTCAACGATCCATGTACACCTAATCAGTTTTCTCATCAGTTTGGATGCACCCAATGGGTCTATCCTCTCCCTTAGGCTGGTGTGTGGAGAGAAAGATACCCCAATATCATCTTCAAATTCTGGATAATGTTGTCACATGAAGACAATGGTGTTGAGAAAATTCTTCCATCTGTTGGTGCTCCTATATCTTTTACCCAAGATTATGACTAGACTTGGTTAACAACCTATCTGGGTGGTGTGCTAAGATGAGTGGTTCTTCTGCTGGACATTCCATTTTATTCAAAAACCCCCTGTCTATGGTGAAAGTGTATTTATTAATGGACTTGGTAGAGAATTCGAGGATTCATCATCATCCTAGAAAAAACTATCCCAATAGAAAGATAGATATTGTCAAGGAAATCATCCCTCCATCATAAGAAATGGGTGATAAATCTGTTGATGTGGTGATATATGGATAGTCCTCTCCTATTTCCTTTCCATCACATCCATCTATTCCATATTCTGGAATTCCCATCCCATCAGTCATGGAGTCTTAGGCATGATATATGATTATCTGGTAACAAATTCATTCCTTGATTGCTAAGACACCTTCAGAAAACTTTCATGACCAAGGGGAACACCTTCATCAGATTTTAAATGACTTGGGGGTGGAGGGTTTTTATCACCAGCCACTATAATAAATCTTGAAAAAATTATCTTGATTTAGAAATATTAGTACAAAAATGAGAGGGACTTGTATTATTTTGAATAAGAGGCTCCCCTTACTGAACAGATGAAGGTGGATATGGAGGAACTGAAGAGTAGTCTCCAGTTTATGTCTAATTTCCAAGCCTTGATGGATGTCTTTACCATGTAGAAATTGTGTTCTGAGGAACTCATAGCATTCTTGAGGTCTGATGTCTCATAAAAATCTTCCTCCTCGAAATCTTCTCAAAACAAAGTTGAGGAGCCAACTACTCTAATCGAGACTCTACGTCCTAGGGATAATGCAGTAGAGGTGGGGTGAGAGGCACTTACACATTCAAATGATGTTTTTTAAAAACTATTTCCAACTTTTCCATCTCATCATATCAAATCTTATTATATTTTTATGTACTTTTTTATGGGATTCTTAAAGAGACTCCAAAATGTGGAGATTTATACCCTTTTATTATATCAATGAACGAAATTTCTGAACTTTATATGTTTTGTCCAGTTTTCATCCATTAATTATGTTCACATCTTTTTATTGATTTGATAATAGATGAACCGCCAAAGATACCCATAATTTTTATAAAATCAAGTAAACCTGAATGCATGGATCTGAATATTTAAATCAGAAAATATTCTTTTATATAAGTTCTAATTAATTCCCAAAATAATGATATTCCTTACCAATATATCATATCCATTTGTCTTTAGATTACCTATTTCACTAAAGGATAATTGGGTAGAATATATATCTCATATAGAGAGTGATTTGTTTTTTACTGAAGATGATAGGCTTGTCTAGAGTAGCTTGATTTTTTCCAAGTCCATATGTTGGGCCTTTCAAGATATTACATTCTTTCTGGATAAATCATTATTGTGCTATATTTTAGGGTATTTTATCTCATAACATCTATTGTTGTAGTTTAGGGTATTTTACCTCAGGCCTTCTATCACTGTAGTTTAGTTTCATTTATCTCAGACCTTATATCACTATAATTTATGATCTTTTAGCTCCAACCTTCTATCACTATATTTTAGGGTCTTTTAGCTCGGACCTTCTAACCTTGTAGTTTAGTGTATTTTAGATCAGACCTTATATGAATATAATTTTGGGTTTTTTAGCTTAGTCCTTATATTGTTGTAGTTTATGTTCTTTTAGAAAAGACCTTCTATCACCTTAGTTTACAGTCTTTTAGCTCAGAACTTCTATCATTTTGGTGTATAGTATTTTATCTTGGACCTTCTATGGTTGTAGTTTAGTGTCTTTTAGCTCAGATCTGCTATGGATTTAGTTTGGGGACTTTTAGCTCAGACCTTTTATCACTGTATTTTGGGGTCTTTCAGTTCAAACTTGATTTATTGTCATGGAAAATGTTTCAGAAATTTTAGGAATGACCCAAAATACTTTATGGTGTTGGTTTCTACCGTGGTTTTTTTTGTGTTTCATGAGGATCCAAGCACCTTTCCTACAAGTAGGAGGTGTCTCAAGTTGGTAGATAAAATCCCTTATGTGTATGTATCATTGTCAAATAGAGGTGTCTCAACTCTAATCAAGGGTTCATTGAATATTTATGGGGTAAATATTTGTTTAGGGAGAAATACTCAAGATGCTAGGTCCACCTGGATAGTTGGAGTATGGGTGTTATTATTCATAACCCAAAAGAGTGAGTCTATGAATATGGGATGGGGAAGAGATGTTGAGGATGACCTATAACACCATGAGGTGCTACGTTCTTCCATGGTGTTTCTAGGAATCATTATGATTGAATCTCCTTTCTTGAAAAGAGGAGATTCATTTACTTGGTAGGTCAAGGACCTTATGCATCAGCAACATGGTCAAGTAAAGATGATTTCCACTCCTTTCCAAGGACCGTGGGTGATTTTTGAAGACTAAAACATTTAGATAATGATGTTGGGTATGTTAAGAAATTTATCAATGAAGGGTTCTAGAACCCTAAGGAAGTTATTCCTATAGATTTTGAATTTTGGTCCCTAAGCCCTGTGGTTTTAAATCACATGATCTAGGCCACCAAAGTTTCATGAATGGAGTGTCACATTTTGGTCATGAGAATGGGTACAAAACATGGTGACGTAATGTCAAGGATGTTGAATCCACTTGAACAGTATAGTAAAATGTTTGTAAATCATGGTCGAAAGTGATTGAGTCACAAGGATGGTCTGGGATAGTCATACCAGGATTGACCAAAAATACACTAAGGTTATGGGTTCTTCCACGATGATGTCAGGGATCACAAGGGTTAAAAACCCCTTTTTGTAGAGTGATGAATTTGGTTGATGATTATATGTGCATATGAAAGATCCATAATCATACATTCATAGTCAGGGATAGGGTCACTTGGAGGCATGTATCCTTTCAAAAGGCCATGGTATATTTTAGTGATGTGACACACTCAAATCATAAAGTGTGATTTTTGGAAATTGTAATATCCAAGTAGCTTTAGAGCACCCTAATTTGTTTCACCACCTATGGAGAATATTCTCATTATGAAGAGATATGAAAAATCATCAATCTAACTTTTTTCTGAAACATGGGGGTCTTGGAAGAATTTCTTGGATTTTTCTAGGGCTACAAAGTAGGACTTATGAGCTTTACATCTTCTTTATTTGTGCCCTAAGTTTTTCCTAAACTCTCTAGATGAAGATTTTAGAGAGAAAAGAATTTAATTTTTCACAGGACGCCCATTTTGGGTTTTCAAACTGATCATTTTTGTATCTCTTTATCTATCTTTTAAAGGTCATGCAACTGAGACCATTATAGGCTAGAGTTTAAGTTCATACAATACAGACTAATAGTGCATCGTGTTTATGGTCATGGCGCATGTGGACATAATATGGATGATGATATGAAAGATCCTAACTTGGATACCTAGGGTCAAGAGTACCCCAAAATCCTTCTAATTGAGAGATGAAAATGTTTTAAATCATGGGATAAGGTTATTTTTTCATGAGTGATGATATGGTATATTCATACCAGGGATGGCTTAGAACAAACTGAGGAGCTGAGAAACACTGAAGTGATATATAGGCTCATAAGGATCAGAAAGAACTTTTTTTCATAGTGACACATTTGGTGGATGACCATATGCGTATATGTAGGATCCATAAGCATATATTAATATTCAAGAAAAGGGTCTCTTGATGCGAGGTATCTTTTCCAAGTGACGTTAAAGGTTTGCTGAAACTTGAGGTTCTCAAGACACGAAGTCTGAGTTAGGGTTTGAAGGTTCTTTTAAATATAGAAAAAGAACCTAGAACTCTGATTGAATGGGGTACAGATCTTTTGGTCCTTTGATAAGGAACAATAATGAGTGATGGACTGTATTTCTTGTCATAGTGTAGTTGGAACGTACTTGTGTCCGTGCAGTTTTAACGTCATGCGGTAAAGAAATATGACTTGTAGTTTAACATCATGAGGTAAGGAAATACTTGTTTCCTTGTAGTTTAATGATATATGGTAATGAAGTTTTTTTATGCAGTTTTAATGTCATGAAATCGAGACAGTTTCCTTGCAGTTTTAATGTCATGTGGTAACGATGTGGGAATCGTCATGAAAAATTGTGCACAATATTACATGAAAAATAAGGATCCATGTTTATCTAACTCACATGTAGGAAAAATGGTCTTATATGGATCAAACCTTATGAAGTTGGGGTCCACTTTTTATTGCTTACTACATCTGGGCCCAATATTGTATATCTAGATGACACTGTATATCCTGTGACGATAGGAATCAAGCCACATGATATTTTTTAATGAGAAACTCTCAACATTGGTGTGACCCATATGAAGAGGTGGTTATTGTTTCCGCTTATTTTTGTATATGTGACTAGGATTGGAGACCCAGGAATCACTACATATCCTGTGATGATAGAAATCATGACACATTCAGTTCTTTGGGAGCCTTGAAGTTTAACATCATATAGAAAGGATGTGGGATCCCCGATGTGAAATGGGTGATTGTGTTTGGACCCAGATATGGAAATCTAGGCATCACTATATATCCTATGGTAATATGAATCAATCAATTCATAGTCCTTGTGGCAGGACCTTCTTGTTAAAGTCTAGTCTATGTGCAAAGAGGGGTTATGTTTAAATTTGTTGCGACTAGACATGATAATGAATGTTCAGGGATCACTACATATCCTATGATGGAAGGAATCAATTCACATGTAGTTCTTGAATGTAGGTGTGGTAGGAGACCAACAACAACAATGGTGATCCTCTCAGGTGAGGTCCACATGAATGTATTGTTTTATGTCATGCTAAGACATTAACCATGCAGTTTAACGTCATATGATGAGAACTCATAGTATTAATTTTATAGCCAATCATTTAGGACCATGATGAGCCTATCATGAGAAATTTTTCCTCATTTGTGTGGATAATACCATATGGAAATTCCTAAGATCATGTGAGTTATTATTGGTGTAAGAAACAAGGAATGGAGAGGGTTTATCTCACCATACAGAGGAGATTAAGGATAAGAAATTGAAATTTTGTATCATACGGTGGCTGGAGCAAGATATAGGATTGTGGTGCCACTACGTATCTCATAAAGAATGAGAATCAAGCCACACAAAGTTATATAAACCCCTGCCATTTAATTTCATTTAGTAAGGACATCATCCATGAAATTTCATGTCATGAAATAGGGACGAGGATCACCTAACATAAATGAAAAGTGAATGTGTGGTTGGTACCAAAACTAGAGTTTAGGGCGTCAATAAGTATCCTGTGATGGTAGAAATATATCCATATGCAGTTCTTGGATAAAGATATTCTCTATGTGGAGCTATTTCTCACACAAGGATGGGGGCATCTCATCCTTCCTTCACACAGATCTAGCTTGTCTATGGTGAGTCATTAGTGATATGGTGCTTCCCATTCTATTTAATGACATATAGTGAGGATGTCCTCCATACTATTTAGAATCTTGTGGTTTGTACATGAGATTCTATGAAGTTTAATGTCTTGTTTCCAAGATTAGAGGCGATGTGTAGTTTAACATCTTACTATCAGGACGAGTTCCGTACTATTTAAACATCTTATGGTTTGGAAATTTTCTATAAATTTTATCATCCTATGGTTAAGATGAACTCTGTACCATGTAACATCATGTGGTTAATATGTGGTATGCCATGAAATTTAAAGACTTTTTATTAGGATTTCTCTATAAATTTTAATGACATGTGGTCTGTATGGAAGATTCTATTCAATTTAACATCTTTCTGAAAGGATAAGTTCCATACAATTTAACATTCTGTGATTAGTATGGACTAGTTTATTTTAACATCATACAATATGGACATATTCTCTTGATGATATCTATGACAATTATTTCTTGAGAAATCTCAAATTGGTGGGGGGTGTGACATGCTCCTCATCCATTGTAGCTTGCAAGTAATCTTTATTGTGATAGAACTAATGTATGATGTAAGGACCTTACTATTAGGTTTCCAACTTTTGAAGATTATTTCTTGGTATCATTGGGGTCATGAGAGACAACAACAATTCTCCTTAGAGGAATTAATGGATGTGAAACTTTTTATTAAAGGCTTGTGCGATCCAATTCTGGTGGACTTCAAGGTTGTGAAATATATGAAACATGTTCTCATCGAGCCACACCAATTAATCCTACCACTTATGAAACTAATAAACATCAAATAATTTTCCTTAAATGGATATTTTAAGTAAGTAAGATAGAATTTTATGGGTAACAATACCTCGTTATTGTACATTAATGAATATGGTGTCGGTTGTGTAGCAGTACATGTGGCGGTACGGTAGGCCCATAAGGTATGAAGTGCTTGTCTAGCCAGGACTTCTTATTCCTATTCACCATATTCTATAGTACTTTTGATAGTGTTTCATTATATTACATTATCTATCCATTTTATATTTCATGATAATGATATGAGTGATTGGACTTAATATTTTACTCCTAATAAAGTTTCTTCAAATCCATCGAACGGAAGTTGGCGTTATTATCTGTCAATATTGTGTGAGGGACCCCAATCCTGGTGATGACATGGTAAATTATGAAGTGTATGATGTTCTTCATCACAAATTATTTGAGGGGTATTTCATCATCCCATTTTGAAAAGAAGTCATTAGCAGTAAGGATGTACTTGAACAACTTCACTGTGGCCAGGGGATATGGCCCCACAACATCCATTACCCAAACAGAAAATGTCCACGAATATTTTTCCATATGTAGAAATAATGGGGGCTAATGGATAAAGTTTTCCTGAATCTATCATTCATGTAACTTCTTAGTGAATTGTAAACAGTGTTGTATCATAGTTTTCTAGTAATAACCCAGCCTCATGATTTGGTGAGATTTCATATTCCCTGATTGATGAGATTCACAAGAGACCACATAGATTTCTTCCATGATGACGAGAATATCTCTTATTGATATTAATATGAGGATGAATCCAACAAATCCTTTCTTGTAGAGGGGTTTTTTAATTTGGACCATACTATAAGGTAATTTTTATTACATGATGCCACATCTATTCCCTCCCGACTCAATCTTTTAGGAGAGACCTATTTTGGAGATAACCGGTTATAGGTTCCATCCATCCAGAGGTGGATGTATGTTCATCATGATATAGGGAGGTTTTATCAAGATTTATTTCTTTCATACCATATAAGATGACCAATGAGATCATTCTTCGATATGTGGTACAAAGGATAGATTCATCTTGTTCTGGGTCAGCCAAGACTATGGTTTTATAAGCCAATGAATTTGTGTGATCATTATTTAATCAGAGAAAATGATGAAATATGGTCTTAAAAGGTAACTCTACCATCATTCTCCTGAATTAGCTAGTAATAGGGCCTAATTCATCCTTTTTGATGTCTTATTCTCCATTTACCTTCTTTATCAAAAGTTTCTAATCCCTTTTGATATTCAGGTAGTCTATATGTAGCTATAAGGAAATTTCAAAACTGAATGATTGGAGATTTTTATTTGGCCTCAGTATTTGTTTAGCCCTAATATAATGATAAAGAGTAGGGAAAAACTACTTTGTCTATATAGAAAAATAAAATCCCTAGGAAATGTCGATTTGGATTTGGATTTTCTATCCTTTTTCCGATCAGACTCCGACAGGTGAAATAAAAATACATTTCATATGTATGGGGATTGTCATGGGAATAGAATACCTCTTCATATAGATTCTTGGTGTCCACCAATGTATTTTATGGGTTTGGATGTGATGCAAGGATATCATCAATGGATTTCCCTTTCTCTTATTACTGTGATACAAACAGAATTTTGTATTACTTCAGAATGACCACCTATTGGGCCAAGTGCCCAATCAAAATAAGACACTAATGATGTACTTGAGAGGACTGATACAAGAGATCATATGGGATTCTTGGTGCTATAAGTAATTCCTCATCCTTTTCAATGTGATGATGAGTGAAAGAAAGCTCTTATCAACATCAGAGTATCGGGTCTCAGTACCTATCATCCTTTGATTGAGGTATTAGACACTTTTCTATCTCCCTTCATCATTTTTCTGTATAAGGAGGGCACCCAGTGAGAACTCCATGGTGTCCATATACAAGTTGAGTGGACTACCTTCAATTAGAGGCATACAAAATGGTGGGTTTAGTCGGTACCTCTTGAGACTTTCAAAGGATCCCTGATAGTTATTGTCCTATCAAGATATGATTCCCTTCTTCATTAGCCTTATGACATGGAGATATTTTCTGACCATGTTGGATATGAAACACCTAATGTAGGTGAGGTGTCCTTGGATCCCCCTAAATTATTTGATATTTATGTGGGGTGACATTACCAAAATATCATTAGTATTATCTAGATCAACCTCAATGTCATGGTGGCATACCACCGATCCAAGGAACTTCCTTAAAGTTACCTTGAAAGCACATTTCAATGGACTCATCTTCAAACTATGTGTCACAGCTTGTCAAATACATTTTGAAGATCCTTAAAGGGATCAAATTGTTGTCATGATTATACCACTAGAACATAGACATAGAATTATTCTTTTTCATCCCAAGAATTATTTAAATATATGATTAACAGTGAATTGATATATAGCTCCATCATTTTTTAACCGAAAGGGAATGACCTGATAGAAGAAGATCCACTGAGGCTCTCTGAAGGCAATAAATTCTTTATATTCATGGTAAATCTTTATCTGATTGTACCCTAAATAATTTCCCATCAAGGAAAGGACCTAGAATCCATAATTTTCCTTGATCAAGTGTTCTATGATTGGAAATGTGCAATATTTGTTTGGAAAATATCGATTAAGGTCTTTGAAATTGATAATGACCCTAATATTCCCTATATTTATCTTGATAGGGACAATGTTGGAAATCCATATTTGGTATTTCACTTCTCATACAACGTTGGATTTGATCATTTGGTCAAATTACACCTCTACATTGGTGGTGTGTGAGGGGTGAATCCTCCAAGCTTCCTTCTTGAAGCCTTGATACTCATCGGATAATCTGAAATTGTACATAGCCACATCTGGATTCAATCTGGTAATTTTTTTGCAGTTCTATGAGAACACTTATTTGTGCTACTTTATAAATGAAATATACATCTCTTTATCTTTTAGGGGAATGGATTCAATAATTAGCGTGAGACCAAGGTCTTCTTATGTTCCCAAATTCACCTTTTTGAGATCATCGATGGTGGTGGAGACAACCTCCTAGAATGTAGTAGGGGAATTTTGGTGGTCATACTAATCTTCTTCTATCTCGAAGTCTATGAAGACAATTTCAGATGGAGCTAGAAATCTATGGGGCTTCTCTATCACTATCGGGGTGAGAGAGGCCATGAGAAGAGACATTATCATACCATATTTCTTGAGTTATTGTAGAGAGTTGCTGGAATTGACTTCCTTTTACACTATCATTGGGGATAGGAGGAGCTTGGACATATGGGACTAGATTTATTTCCTCAACCAGATTTATGGAGAGAACATAGTCATTGTTGATCATACTCCAAGCATTCATAGGGGCGATCCTTAATCCATTGAGGGCTACAAATGTTTCATCATCATCCACTATTGGTTATTTTATCCCTTTTTATAGAACTCTTCTTTAGTATATGTGGCGTCACAAGTATCTAAGTGGGGCACTATCATCATTTAGTATGATGGCCCTTCCATTAATGAGGTATTTCAGGCATTAATGGATTATTGAAGGTACCATGACATGGATGTAGAGCTAGGGCCTTCTGAGCAAGAAATTGTATGAATTATCTTACTGGATAAACAAAAAATCAACATCATATGTGAGATCCCCAAACTTAGTTTTGAGTTTGAACTTCCTGAGAGGTCTTTTCTCATGATTATCATACCCTTGAATGGTTAGCTTTGTGGGAGATAAGTCCCCTTTTCTATAACCAAAACATTGGAGTGTCTAAATCTGGATAAGATTGATACCAGAACCATTTTCAATCAGTTATCTTCTAATATCAACATTATCAAGTCTACAAAAAACATATAGGGGCATGAGGTTCCCTTTGGATGACCTCCTCATGATCCTGGTAAATGAACGAGATGTGAATATGGAATTCTAATCTTATGGTATCAACTCGATAAACCTCATCTATAGTGGATTCTATATCAAAATACTACATTATTTGAAGGTATTCAATGAGTTCCACTCTAAGTTATTTTGAAAGATGAAGTGTATCCAATATTGAGAGCTTTATTGGGGAAACCACCAGCTATTTAAGAATGTCAAAGTTTTATTCAATAGGTTGGCACATCCTAATGTGGAGTTTCTCCTTAACATGTGGCTTAGGAGATGAGGAACTCATGTTGAATGGGACTATGTCCTATGGAGAGGTCAAGGGAGCCTTTGATTCCTGTGTATTAGGTCATTTTGGACTTCCATGTTACTTGGGTTGATCAGTAAATCAAAACCCCACTTGGCGATCAAGTAGGAAAACTAGGTGCGAATGACCACTAAAGGGTCCAGGGATTCCTCCATGCCTCTTTTGAGCCTACTAGAGTGGTTTACCATGATTCTATGCTACATATTTATCATATGTTGGGACATGACTGAAATATTGGGTCCGACCACACTTGTGTTGTCCCCTATAAGCTCAATTCCTACGCATGAGGCCTCATATTCACTAGTTACATGTGGGGAATTTATATTCTTAGGCATTATCATCATTTGAGAAAGGTTACTCTAGGTGTATCACATTGAAATAACCAAAGATGAGCTCTTCATATGATTAGGGTCCCATTAGGTGGGATGTTTCCTGTCCTTTAAATGTTTCTAGAAAGAAATATACAAGAGTGAGAGATTACATTAGAGAAGAATATGGCTTTTACTATTCTATTTATTCTTGCTTCTGATGGTCACACCCACCATTTGGAGGTATATCTGATATCACATCCTTGGGTGGTGAAGCTATTGCAGGTCTATTAAACTATTACTCTGGGTGGCATAAGCTCGAACAACTATTTTCTTAGTCAACCTATTGTTTAACACTCACTCACACCTAATAAGAGATTTATGACCATCAACCACTCCTTATGACTTTTCAATGGTTATACAGGTGACTAACAATGAGGAGTTATTTAACACTACCTATCCAGAATTGACCATGCTTTGAAAGAAATATTTGAAAATGAAGAAGTCATGGATTTTATGACCCAAACTTCTATGGAGAGGGAATTAATCAGGATGGTAGGTGAGTTTGACCTCATTAGGATTCCTAGGATGGGGTATCTTGAGAAGTTTTTGTCCATGGTTTCCAAGAAATTACTTGGGATTTATTCATTTAAAAAGGAGTATGCTTTATTCATCCGTTCCTAAAATCCTAGGCAACCCTTGTTTCTCTGTGCTTCTGGACGAGGGGGATTTTTTTGGTTTATCCAGTTGATAGGAGGTGATGGGAAGTTTAAGACCTTCCTAGGTGATTTCATGGGCATTGCTACTATCTTGAGAGTGATAGTTATATATTTTTCATTGCCTAGACTTTTCCCCTGTGCTAAGGGCATGTGTCTTAATTTGAATTGAGTTCACTAAATGGAATCCTAAAGATGTTGTTCCATTTCTACAAACTCATGGAACCCACCTAGATACTTCATTGGGATCAAAGGTGTCTACAACTCATCCCATGTATTTTCAGTGCAGAGTTCCAGTAGTTTCTCCTATAATAGAGGGATGTTGAGTGAATAAGATAAACCTTTCTATCTGGCTATAAAGTCAAAAAACACTCATTTTCGTGTTTTTGGTACTTTTTAGGTATAAATTTTTTGTTTTCCTCAACATGGAGTTAAACTAATAAAGGAATTGACAATGAAGGTATTACCATCCTACAACAGATCCTTCTAGAATACTGTTATACCAAACAAAGGCTGGCCCTATCAGATTATGTATGAAACACCTCAGCTTTGTTTCCTCCTATTGATATCAAGATCCCATCATTATCCCACATCAGGATACGAAGTGTGTAAAATGCTATTCATGATCTTATATATTGTCAAAGGTAAATAAGGTTGGATTTCTGAAATTGGGTGGGGGAAGATTATCATCCACCCACTTGGGATATGTCTTTCTCTCGACATTCACATGTGTTCTTTTCACATCCATGTCTTCCATTCAAAAAAAACATTTACTTGATTACATTAAGAAACTCTATGGTTACTTTTGTCTTAGACATCTACCGTCTATAGGGAACATGTGGGGCTTGAGGAGGTGTACCCATATTTTTCTCCCACTGATTCTTGATTCTTTGTAAGAATGAATGATCTCCACGATGAGGGAGAGGTTGTCACCACAATAGAGGGAAGTCACAATATTTTTTGACTTCCTAATTTATGTAGACCATATTCTAGGATCCAAAGACAGTATGACACTCAAATAACACCCCTGTTGGAGATTAAAATCTTATATAAGGAGGAAAATTGGGCTCATCTTGAAGACGATATCCACTATGAATATTCCCCCTGAGTATCTCCTCATTGAGTTATATGAGAGTTTGTATCTCACTCTCATATTATGACAAAAGTTCCTCCATGGAAGAAACCTAAACTATTCTAGGTGGTGATTGGGATATAGCCATACCTTTCAATTTTTCTTTTTCAGTGTTCTAACAGAGATTTGGAGAATAATTATTTGGAGGTTCCAGACATTGGATACTTTTGTGGTTCCAGGAGCATGCAACCTATGTTGGTGCATCCAAATCACCCACCTCTCATGGGTATATTTTTGGTGTTATGGAACTTTGTATTTGGATCTTGATACATTAGGTATATAGTGTTGATGGTTATGAAATTTACATAGGCATATTGGGAAATGGTGGTTGTCCCATTATATTTGACATAATAGGATGATTCTACATTGCCTTTATTAGGGTCCTTAATCGAACCCCTAGCCATATTGGGTAGTTTTGGATTGCAACCCTGGAAGGGTCTAATTTCCTTTTCCATGAACTCATCTAGTCTTGGTCTATGAATAATGATGTTGAGGGGGTTTCTGGTCATGTTTTCCAAACAAGTCTGGAATAACAGAGGCATGTCTTGTGGTGGGACTAATGGATTGGATGCCGAGAGTTGATCTTTACCTCCCATCCTGGAGAAGAATGATTCTCTCTATGGTGATTATGATGATTAAAATTACCTTAACACTGTGGGATGGGGGTTATTTAGGGCATCAATTGGCATTGATT
Source organism: Viscum album (assembly GCA_963277665.1). Lineage (NCBI taxonomy): Eukaryota > Viridiplantae > Streptophyta > Magnoliopsida > Santalales > Viscaceae > Viscum > Viscum album. Next base: position 933,461,341 of record OY728143.1, on the reverse strand, counting down.
TATCATATTGTTGTGGAACCAATGATTCTAGATGGGGATTTGACGACTCTCTCTATGTACATTGAGATATAAATGCCCCCAACTCAATGGTTTGGGATTGATCTACAATCAATATTGATTTCCCCAGGCCCTCTGATGTTATTAATATTTTCACAACTTATTATATACTACCTTTACTTATTTTATATGAAATGTGCATAATTTGTGTGAAATATTAATGTTTTAATACTAAATATAAATTTTGAATATTTTTATAAGTAGTCCAATTGAGTCAGTTTAGTATTGTTTTTATAAATTTCACCCTACTCATTAAAATTGTGTGATTGTTATTTTTTAGGATTTCTTATTCAATTTCTCACATATCATTAGAAGGAATCATGGGCCAATTTGGCCTTTTGAAGGCTCATATTAAACACACAAGATGACCCAAAGAATTTGTGAAGAAACTGGACCAGCCATGATGATTGAGTTGCTGGTTTCACTTATGAAGCCCATATTTTGTGACACTCCACCATATGTTCTTTATTATCCAAAATAATCATGGGTAAAAATTTCATGTCCAAAATCTAAGAAAAAGGGTCCCAAATGAAGCTTTGAAGTCCATCCCACCATTCTGGAAGGGAATTAAAATCAGTATAGTATTAATGAAATATCTCCTGATCTAGTAATCAAATAAAGCTAAATTTTTTTATTGTGAAATAGGAAATATAGAATTCCGACTTTGTGGAAGAAAGAATTAAGATTTTAAGGCATATTACTATTCCAAACCCCATTCACATTTTGGCCATAGAAAAAGCATGGATTTAAATGGACAGTTTAACTTTGTTTAATAAACTGAAAATAACTTTGGCTCCTTAAGTCCAAATGACTCCAAATGTTGAGAGAGGTCGTACAACATTATTATCTTTAACTTTGAAACAGGAGATATCTCGATATTCAACTGTCTGGATGTCCAAATCGTCGAGCCAAGTGGAGGGACAGATTGGGAATGCAAACAGTCCACTTCCTTGGGCTATAAATACACCCCTCCACTCCTTGCAAGGGTTTGGCATTTCAGAATAGAGGAACACATATTGGCATGAAAAAATCATTTCCAAAGGCTTGGGAGGACCTTCCATACTCATGTTTTCACTGGAGATACCCTTCCTCCTATCTTTGTTTCCTTTCACTTTTGTGTTGTTCTTTGTTTGTAATCTTGTAAGTTTGTGTTTTGTAATTCTGTTTTAATGCAAGTTTCTTATTAAATATCTATTATTCTCATCCAAATTCTGTAGTTTAATATTAATTTTCTTAAAATATTTTAAATACAGTTGAATCACTTTCCTTTCTTTTACTTCCTCATTCAATTGAAAATCCATTTTTAATTATCATCAATGTTCTTGTGTGTGTGTTTGACACACCACTCTTTTATTATCCCTTAATTTTTCTTCTCTTATTAAATTATAATCATAATCACTATAACCATATTATTAAACACCCAAATGGATGAGTAAATATCTCATTGGGGTGAGTCAAAATTTAGGGATGTTAAGTGATTGAGAGTATTTGCTCGATGAGTATTCGTTAATTTAACATTGTGTATGTTGGACTTAACATGTCATGGATTAATGATATATTTTCGTACCATGTGGTTTCCATGGATTATTGGAACCATAAATACACTACCATAAACAAGTAATGGTAATTATTAGAACCCTATGTTATGTTAAGGCTTGGATTAAAGCCTTAACACTTAGGAATTTTAATCAACGTTTTCTTGTGAAGTGGGTGTTAATTTAAATGCATTATAAAGAAAATCTCAAGGATATCAAAAGATTTACTCCCTAATAATGAACTCACCCAGTCTTTATCAATTTTTTAAATCAATTATAGTCAATCAATCATTTCAATTAATATTTGCAAATAAACCCCCTAATCAAAATATAATCAACTAAAAACTAACAACTATTACAAAGTATCATCTCCGAGGATTCAACCCGAGTTCTGCTATACACATTAGCAGAGCACCGGAACTTTGACCGGTCGATAGGAGACAATCAGCCATGAGTTTTACCCTCTCAGGGGTTGATGATCCTAGTGACGGTGATTGATATATAAATTCTCACAGTCCAGTGGGCTGGGGTTTGTTTGTAGTAGCAGATGATATGTCATAAATCCTCTTAGGAATTGAAAATCCAAATAGTGGAGGTGGTGGTAGATATTCTACCAATCCGATGGGTCAAGTTCTCTAATATAAGGATACTATGACAGCTACTACTGCCGCTTGTTTGATACAGTGCAACTATTCTCACAAAGGAGTTGAGTGTAATGGTATCCCATGATGGGAATCATTATTTATGGGAAGCTGTTCGGTTGATAAAAAATTCATCTTCTACATCTGAAATTTATTCCAATTGATTTGATGATCTAGTTAAAAGGTCTCACAACTATCCTCTCCCACCATTTTTGATTTATGAGAATCATTGAAATAAATACATTATGTTATAGTGACTAACTAGACCAAGTGTCAATTGGTCCCTTAAATTCACTAGAGGCTATGAAATTACAATACACCGTATCTGAGGGGGTTTTATGTTATCAGGACATAATAAAGTGTAATTGTCTATATTTATCCCATACTTAGATACACACATATAGAAAAGTTGGGGATATCAGTTGGCAGAAAGTTTTTGTGATGTAGTGGCAAACCCTACACCAGCATTTATCATTCTCCTTAATTCCTAGGTTTTAGACTTTGAAAAAGGCAGCCATATCCAACTAACAACACAGTTTATTTATGAAATGAAGTGATAATTTTATCCTATATAGGGGATATATATATATATATATATCCTTTAATATCTGATCGGTGGACCACATATTTTGGTGTTGGTAAGGCATGAACTCCTTTTGTAGCTCTTCTAGGATCTCATAGTCATATGTGGTGAGGGGGAAAACCATAATGGGGAGATTGTTTCTACCTAAGTCTCTCCATATGCCAATGTTGGCCTCCTCTTCATCAAACTTGCATACCTTCATCCAGTCTGACTATAGAATATGAATCTGAAGGTCGCTTACTAACTATAGTGGACTGCTGTTGGATGTTGATGGGAAGCTAAATGAGGTTGACCCCAATGCTTTAATAACCTATCTATATGAAGGCATATGAGTTTTGAAAAACTCACTATAAAAAGGTGTCCTAGAAAGGGGGTATTTCTTTTCTATGAGAGAAATTGTAGTGGGGAGGTTAACCATAGTGGATGTTAGGAGTAGAGTCCCTAAAATCCATCTATACACAACCATGAGGAAGAATATCACAATATTGATCATCTTATTATTTGGTTGAAAATTTGAAACACCCTTGTGTTTTTGAGAATATGTCTTGAGATACCTCAAGTACATTGTCCTTGAACAGTTTAGGAATATGGGGAAAATTCTGCGTCATTGTCAAAATATACCGACCTACCTTTTGTAATTGTGTAGGGATATGAGCCTGTTGTATGATAGTTGTCAAAAGTTTTTGATAACCATTTGGTGATGTGGGAGTATGATACTTCAACTAAGAATATTCTAGAATACTCCAATGATCTTCCTCCTTATTGATAGGAATATAAGCCTTTCCTGAGGCATGTTCCATTCTCACCCGATGAGCCTCTTTCAGGATGGGAGTATGAGCCCAATATTTAGTCTTTGAAATTTGTCATTGGTCTTTATTGGCAGGAGTATGAGCTTACCCCGAGGCATGTGCCACTCAAACTTGGTGAGTCCGGGTTGGATCATGAATATAAGCCTGGTCTAAATATTTATTCCCCTTCATAATATACTGAAGGATATCCAAAATGGGAGAAGGGATATGAGCCTCCTCCTGTATTTTATAGGAATGAGGCTGGGGTAGTTGTTCATTGGAGGAAGTAGGAATATGCAAATAGCTTCTGTGATCTACTAAAATATTCCATGCAGATTCATTGACATGAATATGAGACTATCCCATGACATGTTCTATTCTCATTTGGTTACCCTCAGCCAGAAGAAGGATATGATCATGATCCTAGTTCTTTGGTGTATACCTACAAAATTGTTTGGTAAGAATATGGGCTTTTCTTGAGGCATGTCCCCCTATCACTTGGTAAGACCTGACCATAACAGGGATATGATCCTAATCCTGGGTCTTTGGAATATACTACCATACTTTTTTGATGGGCATGTTCCCTTATCCCGAGGCATGTGCTGCTCTCACCTGGTGAACCCCTGTTAGAACAGGAATGTGAGTACAGTCCGATGCATCATCCTTCACCATAATATTCCGACAATACTCCTATATGGGATAAATAATGGGTGATTTCTCTAGTGAAACAACTTGTTCATAATGATCAGTGTGTTGAGCTGCTCTAGCTATAGGGATATGAATATTCACCTATCCCTATATTTTTACTTGTGCTGAAATATGTAGGAAGAGTTCTTAAACTCTTTATAAGTTGTATTGGCATTTTATAAAATTGTGTTAAAGAATAAAAGCCTACAAATTTTCCATATCCACTATGTACTAGTAGATATCTTTGATTTAAGTGAATATATGTGGCCACTTTTGTCCTCATTAGGCCACCAAAATATGCTAATAGTATTCATGCACGTGGATATGGATATGAGAATCCCGTTTCTTGTTGTGGGAATATGCCCAGAGACTTGTTTTGAGTGAGAAGGGATATGATAATTCTATTTAGTTACTACCAGAATATGAGATAAGACATCATCAATGAGAGTGGGGATATGATCCATTTCTTGGATATCCAACATCTTCCTCACCTGATGTCTCTTACTTGTTACTTGTCCATAAGAATCAGAGGTGGAAGCATGTTGGATGGTACCCTCAGCAGGTGACTGGTGGGTACCAGTGGGATGGTTCTAATGATGACAGTTGACAGGGGCCCTCATCAGTCGAACATGCACTGAACAAGAGCTGTATTTACTCTCTGGTCCACCTACATTATATATTAAGGCTTTTATTATCACTATATGAGGATAATCTCCTAAATAGTTTGGCTATGGAAATGAGGGCCACTGGCTTAGCTACAAATTTCTCCAGACGATGAAGAATCATCAGTTTCAATACTCAAAGACCCTCACAGGAAAATTCCATGGTCAGTATTTTACCACGTCAATGGTATTCCTAGATCATTATGTTCGCCACCTAAATATTATATTTTCTGGTAGGTGAAATCATTTTTCTACCCACAAGGGTTTCATCCATATGTGTTCTTTCAGAATGGTCCCTTGATGATGAAGGCCTTATCTTGGATCAAGATATTGTTGATGCGAGTAGTATCTGAAGTCATGAAGACAATATGGAACAAGGTTAATAATTAGTGCAATATTGCAGGAATGATGCATTATCAATCAGATAAACATGTTTAACCAAATTTTCCTTTTATCTTCGATCTATACATTTTGTTCACGTGGACTTGTCAATGTGAGGGTGATATTATTTCATGAGAACCTTGGTTATAGAGGATTGTATGTGAGATTTATGTCTGTCATATCATCTTTTTTTGATATGCCCAAAAAGTGTCCTGACACATGGAAATCCAACCATCATTTTATTCGATGGTTTTACATCGGGATCATTGCTTACATAGAATTTGAAAATCTAAATGTCCTAACATACCATTAACCAATCATTCTATTATTTTATTGATTCACATTGAATTCACCATTTTTGTTTTGTTTAGAAAATGTTGTATATGGAAATCCTCATCTTGAAGAATGAAATGTATAAATGATAACTACGTAGTCTATCCTTTTTATGTTGTGAAGGGGATTCCATGATTAAATATAGTCCCTAAAGTTTGAGTGAGGGGGGTTCAATTCCTTTCTCACTTTCTTGAATTAGATTTACCATTTTTTTAGTCTTGACTAGAAACTCCCAAAGGTTACCATATCCATAACTGGGTATAGACTTGTTTTTCAAATAAAGGTGGTTAGTCGGGGTTTTAGACCCAACAACGCTTAGGAACACACATTGGTTGAAAGGATGAGAGTTCGGGATCATCTCACCCTTTTGGGGTGGAGTTTATTCCTACTCTAGGACTCTATTATAGATTTAAGATATGACCAAAAATCTCTTACTAATCATTATATGAGACCAATTTCCCTAATAAAATGATCATAGGTTAGCTTGTTTTATGAGAAGGAGAAGAGGGAATGATTAGTGAATCCATCTATGTGTATCCAGGATTCTTCATCCATTTCACAGTAATGGAAAAATTCTTATGTACTGAATTTTTATAACCAAGTTCTCTGGAATTTGTGGTCATGAAGGGAGGTGGTTAATTTCCCAAGGAAGGGATTGAGCCATTATGAGGCATCCCACATATCCTGGTTATTGCTGGAATGAAATCCCTCATCGTCTGTGAAAACAAATTTAGTTTAACTTCATTATGAGGAAACTTATGTGTGGGACTTTTGGAACCAAATATCTAAGTTTGGGTCTTAAGTAGATGCCTTAAATATCTTTATTATATCAAGAATTAAAGTTATCAAAGTTTGATTGGTTTCTCAATCCACTAATAGAGGAGGTAGAATGATCATCCCATGATAATGATTGGGTCCCAATGGTAGAAATGGTAGAGACATGGTAGGATATACATTAAGGTGGATGCCCATTTGAGTTTGGTCTCAGGATTTAGGAAGGATTACTACGTATCCTGATTATAGAAATAATCATAGTTCTTTTAGTTTAACTAGTCTGCTCGTACACACTGACATTGCCATTTCCCTTTTAGAGGTTTATGATTAAAATGATATGATCATTTCAAGTCCCTAATCTCATGTGATCAAAGATTAGTGTGAGAAATAAGGGACAAAAAGGAATCATATTCACAATATATGGATGCAGGAATTATGAAATGGGACAACCATTTAAAGGTTAATATAGATCTCATTACTTAGAGAGGCACCCTATGTATCCTGAATATGATAGGAATCAGAGTCATCGTAGTTCAATGAATCGAGGCCTACACACCATCATTTCTCTAATGTACTGGACATATCATATTATAACGCTATTTGGGGCTTACATAATGATGTTACCCTAATGTGATAGACATATCGTATTATACCTCTGGATAGGGATTACACCCTAACATTGTCCTATTGACCTAACCATATTGTCTTCTTGATATGAATATATTTTATGCTCAATATACCTTGATTTTCTATTTTACATGTTAAAGGGTGTCTTCCTTACATGTCCAAAGATAATTACATGATCTGGTTGAATTTTATGGGGGATTACATGTGTCCTAGATGGCATGTTCGAAGGTTGTCGCATGATCTAGGATGACTTGTCTAGAGGACATCGCAAGGCCTGGCAGGTTGATTCTGGAATCCACTGAATGATCTTGACTGAGATGCTTAGAGGGTGTCTTATGATCTAGACTACATGCCTTGGTTTCATCACAAGATGTATTTTATACTCTTGGAGGGTTTTGTGAGAGTCATTGTGAAAAGTCTCGGAGGGTGACACATGTCATAGATTACTTCTTTGAAGGTCCTTGTGAGATTTGGTTGGAATGCCTTGAGGATGTTGCAAGAGCTAGTTTGACATGTCTAGGTTCTACCATGGGAATCATCTAACATGTACTGGTTCCACCATATGAGTAGAGTGACACATCTGAAGGATACCTAAAGTCCTATATAGAGAGCTTGATGGGTTTCAAAATACATGGGTGGCATGCTCAATGGGAACTCCAACCCCTTCGTTGATGTTGGGGTGGGGGATTTATAAGCCTTTCCACCCCATTTGTTCACATCTTTGCACAATACATATCATGTGAATCCAAGATAGATTTTTTAGAGGGATTTATCATCACCCATTTTCACGAGGTCCTAACACAAGTTAATCTAAGGGAGTCACTCTTGTTTTCAGCGACCATGATACCATCCCATCAATGCCTTCTTTATTGGATTATTTTCAATTAATGGTGTCTTATTGAATCATGTAGACAGGCAGAATGAATTTCATATTTTTCAGCTGACACATCCAAGTGCCTTCGAGAGATCATGTCTCCTGTCAAAAGGCCATCACGTGGTCTCAGATGACTTTTCAAGGGATTTCTATAAGATAAGGATGACCTGTCAGGTGTCCTTCATGAAATCAGACCGGATTTTCAAGAGGTCTTTAGAGAACATTATATAGATATCCTAGGAATTTCACGTGATTTTTACGACAATGAGAGGATCCCATCTTTTCTATTCTTATTTCCTTTGTTTATTTTACAAAGTATTGGTATTTCTTGAGGTTGTATGAGTATTGTAAAATACAATAACTCTACATATTTGTGACGCATCACATGACTAATGTATTTTTTTGGAGATGCATGATAATTTCATGTTCAACTCCATCTATTTGTACTTATGGAGAAAAAAGGGGGAGCACGAGGTTTCCTAGACATGTCATAGGCCCTTCACGTGAAAAGGATGACATGCCTGCAAGTTTTAAAAATAGCTGAAAGACATGTTGTTGGGTTTTTGTGGTGTCTTTTGGATCACTAGGGTCACCTCACATGATATTTATGACCATAAGAGGATCCCACATCCTCCTTATTAACTTCCTTTTTTTATTTTAAAAAGTTTGGGGATCCTGCAAGTTTTCTTGAATTTCATCAAGGACAATCATTCTCTCCATCGACGATGCATTGCATATGTTTTACAACTGTAAGAGGCTCTCTAATTTTGGATATTTCCCTCCTATTTTATGAAGGATTTTGGGGGATTTTTTTATCCATCCACCATTTAAAAAGACATGTGTCCTAGGGGAGTTTATCTTGGTACCACCGTGTGGTTACTGGTTGCTCGGGGAACCTTTACAATGGAATAAGGACTTTTCAAAGGGACATCATGGGGCCTTCCACATGACAAGGATGACATGCCTGTAGGTTTTAAAAATAGTGCGTCGTTTGGGGGTTCACATGATACACATGATCTTGAACACCTTCTTCATCATTTTCATTGCATGGAAAATAATTGACATATTCATGAACTTATTCCTTTGTTAATTTTCAGATGTTCATTTGGAATGTGTCAAAAATAATGATACATATTCATATGACTGGGTTGTAATTACCAAGAAGAGGAATGTGATTGTTATATGAATTTATCATAAATGTTTTTAGGAACCCATACAATCCCATGAATTTATACTATCTCATCCCCATCTAAAAACTAACCGGGTTGTGGGTCATTGCATGAAACTATCTCTCGTAGTACCAAGCCCTTGGGATCAAAATGCTACATCATCTTTACTCTATCTGGAAGTGAGTAAGAAACTATCAAAGATATAATAATAAGCTATTAGTGGTTCTACTGAACCTAAAAATTCATATCTGAAAATAGAGTTATCAACTTCCACTCACTACTGTCCTCTTAAACTATTAGATTTTGTGTTTTCCATCTTGGATCATTAGAAATTGAATTTCCCTCCCTAGGCATATACACAACCTCGTAGTCAATGTATTCTAGGTATTCAACCCACATTCACTACATGGGATTCAAATCATGTTGTGAGAATATATATTGGAGGATTTGGTGATTTTTTATAAAAAAGGCTCTACTAATAAATAACACCTAAAAAACACAAGGCATGTACCCCAACTGCTAATTTAAGATCTTCCATTGTTTAATTATTCTAATGAGGCCTCAAATGATGAGACCCATATTCCATGAGTCACTCTCCCTATATTAGAATCGATCCCACACCAATGCATGTTGCATCACATTACACCATATAAGCTCTTCCAAGCTAAGGTAAAATCAGGATCGTTGATTATTTCAATCTACCTTTCATCTCTTGAAAGGATTTCTCACACACTTAAGACCATATAAACATGACACCTTTCTTATTAAATCATTAGAGTGATGATATAAGTTGTTATAAATCCTATATAAAGTGCCAATAATAACCAACCAGAACTAAGTAACTCCATTTTACAAAGACATTATTTGGTTTTTCCCATGATACCATGAATCTCACTTTATCTCTGTCAAAAAATGTTTATGTATCTGATATAATGTCACCCATGAAGTAGAATTTATTGATCAAAAAGTGGATTTTTTTGACCATAGAGTATAGCTAGTGATATCTTAGTGGACTCATTATGATCCCAAGATGTTTGGTGTGGGTTTTTTGGATGAGATAATACACTAAGATATCTTTTACAAATACTACCACAAATTAATATGAGATACAAGTGGAAAACCTGATTCATCAGAGCTATAAAAACTGCTGGTGTGTTTCTGAGACCAATCAACATAACCAAACACTCATGGAAGCCATATCTTCTATGGAATGTTGTATGTGGTATATCTAATGGTTTGATATGCACCTGATGATATTTAACCTCAAATAAATCTTGGAGAAAACCTTCACTCCTCAAATCTAGTCGAAGAGGTTTTCTATACGAGGTAAAGGATACCGGTTTTTTCATGGTAAGAGAATTCAATATTTAGTATTCAACACACAGTCTTAGGGCTAGATCTAACTTATTGGAGAAAATTATAGGTGAACCCCAAGGTGAAGTACTATTTTTGGTTCCAAAATACATTCTTGGAGAATATTTATGGAAGGAACAACAGTTTAGGAGTGAATCCAAGCCGAAACATCCCAAAATACCCTCCACGAGGTATTCTTTGCGAAGCCCTGCCTCTTCATGAAGGTATGGATCTCGTGAAGCTCCCTATATGACAAGTTCCCTTCATGAAATGTGTGAAGCCTTGATATTGTTCCACCATGAGTCTGATGACACTTCGCAAATATGTAAATCTATGACGGTGTTCCTCCATGAGTCTGACAATGCTTCACGACCACATGAATGATTGATGGTGTCTTTACGAGTTCAACGAAGACACACCCATTCATGGAGCCAAAAAAATATTCATGAAGCTCTTAAAATATTTATGAAACCCCATAGAAATAAATACCCCCCTCATTTTTATTTTTTATAGATGGTTACCCAACTTCTTATCCTCTGAAAATCTCCCAATTCCCAAAGCTCCTGATAATTGAGAATCAGACCAAAAAATGGATCATCCTTGGTACTTGGGCTTCAAAAAAACCTATTTAATGTGTTCTTGAAATCCTCCAAACTAGGTGAAGATTCCTTTGATGAAGGCCTACACCATCTTCGAAGGAATGAGGACCTCAAAGGCTCTTGAGGCTTGATGAATAATTCGACCTTCATTAAGAACACCTCTCATGGAACACAACTTCATCCAAAGACAAGTCCACCTGACATCATGACGACTAATCTTTTATGGATCCCCTAACATCCCCAAATCACCTAATATTTTCAAATCACCTCTTGGAGAGGCCCTATGTTTTGTGAAACCTCTCTCATGGGACTCTTCAGGATGCCTCCCTTCTTTCTGACATCTCTTCATGAAGGTAGAGTTCCCAAATATCACACACCCATCCAAGAGTGGTTTAACAACACCTGAAGTCCCTATGTGACATATTCCACCCATTATTGTGCCCCACTCCACTTGAAGTATGGCATGATACACCCACCTATCTTTTACTTCTCAGTATAGGTACACAAATTCTTGTTTCTTCTCATCATAGGCATGCTAACATGGACCTCATGAATGGAAACCCCTCCCATCGTTATAACCAAGAAGTTCTAAATCCATGCTTCACCCAGAGGCACAAGTTCTATGGTCATGTAATCCCTTGAGATGGGGTTTGAGACCCTCCACATCTGAGTTGCATGATGTAAAACTACATTATCCCTACATCCTCAACACATGACATTAAATTTTGGCCTTACCCTATTGAATAATCACCTGATTGTCCAAGTATTATTGGCATGGGATGGTCTTCACACCACCTACCCACACATGGAATCAGAACCTCCTCACATGGAATGATATCACCCTCACATGGAATGAGATCCCCCTCATAGGGAATGAGATATTTCTCATAGGGAATGATATCGTCAACGTAGGGAATGATATCCTCCTCAGGAAGCTCCAATGCATAAACCCCACACTATCTCTAATTGGTTCTTCTTTAGTGACATGAGCATCAAGTCTATTTCTAACACTAGTTTTTCACACCGAGCATGAATCACATCGAATTAGAGGTTCGTTGAAATCATGACACCCAACGATCTCAACTTAACTCAATGGGACACCTATATGGTATAATCCTGAATCATTTTCACTAAAATTGTCATCCTATATAACATAATCCCCAATCACATCTCCTCCATGGGATACTTCCACATGAAAGCCCAGACCGCATCCTCCCTGCTACTAATAGAACATGTTCCACTCTTAATAATAATCTGCAACCCTAAAAAACTCTATGAGACCCCCCTTAGGTGTAAGCCCTATCATGTTCCGAACTACATGGGATTTTATTCCCAAATAACTGAGATACATAAGTATCCTCCCTAAAGTCCAAACCTAACATCCATATAAATCCTGATTTTATCTGAACCACAACCCCAATAAGATTATTCCCCTCACTTGGGAGACAACATATCAGCTAGGTCCCTTGAGTAGCTCAATGTGTAAATCCCAAATGAACTCCAACCAAGAGAAATACTATTTTTAAGGGATTATACTTTTCACAATCCCCACACCATCCCTCATTGATGCTGAATTCACAATGATATCATCCTTACCACATGATGTTAAACTATGTGGATCAGTACTATCACATGACCTTAAATTGTGACATTGACCTTCATGGGTTTTCATCTCTATCTTCTAAATAGGGTATGGAGGATGCCTCTCTCTAAGGTTCAATATCAACCAATGGTTAACTAAAATTCTCTCTCCTAGGGATGTACCTCCTTGATCCACCCCATGGGGTGTTCCAATCAACCTTTATGGTGTGATATATTTCCTTTGTGGGATACACCCCCCAGATCCACCTCCATGGGGAATTCTAAACCATCCATTAGTAAAATTTCCAAGTGATAACTAATAAGTATGTACCTACATAGTTCACCTCAAGGGTAATTCTGATCAATATTAATGGTTTTAGATCTTCCCTTTATGGGACACACCGCCTAGAACCGCCTCTACTAGGTATTCTGATCTATCCATTGGTAAACCTTTGATGTGATCCCTCCTAGGAATGTACCTACCTAATCCACCTCAAGGGGAATTAAAATAAACCACCATGGTATGAAATATTCCCTTTTTGGGACACAAACCCAAGATCTGTGTCTATGGAGAGTTTTGATCCATCCATATGTAAACCTTTTAGGTGATCCCACTTAGAGATGGACCTCACAGATCTACCTCAAGGGGAATTCCGATCAACCTTCATTGGGTTAATTCTTCCCATTATGGGACACACTACCTAGATCTTCCTCCATGGTGTGTTCTGATCCATCCATTAGTAAACCGTTTAGGCTCTACATCTTAGGGTTGTACCTCCCTAATCCACCTCAAGGGGTGTTCCAATCAACCTTCATGGAATGAAACATTCCCTTTATGGGACACTACACCCATATATGCCTCTATGAGGAATTATGATTCATCCATTAGTAAAATTACATGTGTGGAATCTTACCTCCTAGGGATGCACCTCCTTGATCCACCTCCATGGAGAATATTGATAAATCAACTCCATATCGACAAGATGTTTAACTAGTTCCCCGATCGATCTCAGTTGGATGTTATGATCCTTCTCTACAATATTTGAAACATGCGAACCGACCCCAAATACATACCTCATAAAAAAAAGGATTCCTGAGGTGTAATTCTTGGAAGATATTCAACCTTGATGTCAGCTACCTCCTGTAAAACATGGGATGCCCGAGGTCAATGCCTTATAAGATATCCTCCCATGGAGAAAAATAACTCATGGAAAACATGGGATGATAGAGGTGAAATACTTGGAAGATATATGAACTTGGATTTGGATTCCTCATGATTGATAGGGGATGCCTTGGGTTTCATTGCTAAGATGACTCCATGAGATTACATCTCAGGAGGAAGAATATAGGTGACCACTGTTCCCAGCATCCAGACATTCCAATGATGCCCAACATGACTACTCTAATGATTAAAGGTTATCACCCTATCAACAATGATTTAAATTACTAGATAATAGAAGTGTAATTAACTATAGTCTACAAAGATATGGCCCCAAGAATGAGTTCCTGGATATTAAATAAATCTATTAGGGAGACCCGGACTACAAAACAAGTTCAAAGGAGGAATCCATGGAAGGATGAACTAGCATCCCATCATCCTATTTCAATCAAGGAGCATAAATCACCTTTAAAAGTGACAAAATTCACCCAACCTTGGTAAGTGGGAGTGTAGGGTAACAAAGAAACCTTAATTCATCAACTATGATATGGACACACTTGCATTCCCTGTAGAAAGTATCATAAATAGAAACGGTAAACCTGAAATGAAACTCTTATCCTCAACATGGGGGATATTATAATTAGATACATTAGTATATTAGTATTTCACCAGATCCAAATATTTGGTGCTAGGTCTCAGAAAGAAAATGGTGGTACCATCAAGGAACAGACTAGAAATTGGGGTAGTAAATGTTGGTAATTCATTGGGTTGCGACATTATCAGGATGAATCCCTTTCCTCCTTCTAAAGATTGGATGATGTTGGGGAATTGGGCATAATTTTCATTATATATATACTAAAATATGAATCAGCCTACTTTTTAGGACTCCAACCACAATAAACCAACTACCCAATGTCCCCAGGCACTAGGGTACTATAAATGTTAATGTGGAAATCACACACGACACCACCTCTACCACGATATCCACTATGAGCTCAGATGCTAGTCACCCACACCCTATATCACCCTTTGGAATCATTCAGAGGAGGTTTAGAGACACACGTTTTTGTTAGTAAGAGTACGAGGGGGTCATTCCCACAAGGTACATTGCCTTCTAGGACATGGATACTTCAACGCCTTGTCGACACCACCACCCCCAAGGGTCGCACAAGGAGAAACCATTACCATTCCAATAGAGACTTGCTTCGAGAGTCTTTACCTAGAGTGATCCAATAACTCATTTTCCTATGATAAGGAGGTGGTGATATCCATGTCACCCTGACCATGAATACTTAATGGGAAACACCAAGGAGGGCTCACACCAAGATGCATCAGCGCCATCAAGGACAAGTCCTTTGGGCTGAAGAACAGGTGTAATTCACCCATGATCTGATGTCCATAGTCTGAACCACCTCACATCAATGTTGGGGGTAGGACTAAGAAAATTACTGATAAGTGGAATCACCTTATACAGCTCCAATGTCCACTTCCACCACCAACGCGTTTCACTAGTTTCATGTGAGTAACGAGCAGGAATCCATCTTCACCCATTTTGGACCAAGACCTCATCCACCCCATAGGCCTGAAGGGTTGACTCTATCAACCATTGGAACCCCGAACATCCATTACAGGCTAGATTGTGGTGATGAGTTTATGTGTCGAGGTCCTCCCCACACCCTCACTGACCCAAGAGGAGTTCCTCCCCACTCTCACAATCAGTATAATGTCCCTCCTTTCACCTTTCCTAGCTTAAGAGATGGTTCTACCCACTCCAACATCTATAAAAGTGGAGGTCCTCCCCACTTCATCAGAAAATAGTGTAGAGGTTATCACCATGCTATCACAATAATCCAATAGGGTGTTCATCCCCATGTTATGTCCAATCAAAGTGGAGGTCATCCCCACTCCTTCAACAGTCATCCTGGAGGCCCTCCCCATGTTTCCACTAACCAAAGTGGATGTCCTCCTTGGGCTTTATGAAGCTAGTATGAAGATATTCTTCATATTCCTACTCTTGAACATGGAGTTCCTCTTCGAGACCATTTTAATTAGTTTTAAGGTCATCCCCATGATTTAACCCACAATTACGAAGGTCCTCCCCATTTTATTACTAATGGTGAGAATGGAGGTCCTCCCCATGCCCCTTCTGATCAGAGTGGATGCCCTCCACACTCCTTCAATAATAAACATGGAGGTAGT
Organism: Viscum album; assembly: GCA_963277665.1. Classification (NCBI taxonomy): domain Eukaryota; kingdom Viridiplantae; phylum Streptophyta; class Magnoliopsida; order Santalales; family Viscaceae; genus Viscum; species Viscum album. The sequence continues at coordinate 933,445,339 of OY728143.1, read as the reverse complement.
CCCCTTATTTCCACCAACCAGAGAAGATGTCATCCCATATTCTAAACCAACAAACATGGAGGTCCTCACCATGATAAATAATTACTCTACCTTGAAGAACAATCCGGGGGATGAAGGAAAAAACCGTGTTGCCGATGAAAAAATCCTTCGAAATTCCAGGTTTTCATTGATCCCCTCCACCTCTAAAATTATGAGGGGGAATGTGAATCAGTGATGGAACCTTCACACTAGTCATCAACACAAGAGTTTGGGGTAGGAACTTGATAGGTGAGGTTCTCCATCCCATAAGGTGAAATATATATAATTCTCAAATCCCCTTATAGGTACATACAAGGGGAGTAAGATTTTCCCCCTTCTAAGGGCTCATGGTGGAACCATCTATCTCATCACCATTATCCCTCTCTACCACTTACCAAGATCATGGGGAGATGTTCTGGTCTAGGGTGACTCCTTTCGATGGTGATCTTCCTGAGGATCCACCAATGAGCACTGCCACCCTTTCACATGATGTAGTAGTGAACACCTAGTCTTATAAGGATGTGATGATGCAGTTGGCACTACCCACATGAGATGTTCCAATATACAATTAATTGTTGACTCACATAGTGGTACCTATACCATCCAGCCACCCATTACACTGACCTATGTTAGTTTTTCAACCAATATATCGACCATAATTGATCTAATACCTAGCTAACCAAGATCAGAGAACTACCACTGAGCAAGAAATATTATGGGAGAATCCAGCTTCCAATGAGTTTTCAATGTTATTCTAGCCAAATGAAACTTCCAAATTCAATATCCTATAATCCCACACTGAGGGTCAGGCTGCATGTTTCATTTAGACTCTCTAGGTGACATTTCAGCACCTTCTTAATCATTATTTGGTCTACCCAGGATGTCAGGATCCCTTGGAAGACATTGATCAATAGTTCCAAATGGTTGAGTGGGTAGCACTCTCTGTCGTGCAGCACCATATTCTACCCAGATACCACCAGAATCTACCAAAAAGATGCATTAGGAGACTTATTTTGCATCATAGAATCATGGAAGAGTAATCCTCACATGTATATATTAAGGGATGGGGACAATACTATGTGCCCCACTTTATCTCTCTCCTATGACAGTCAGACCAACTGGTTGATATAGATGATTTACCTCCTAGTATAATTACAATAGTCATGGTCATCCCCAAATTTCCATAAAATCAGAAGAACAAGGGTTCTGATATAGAGAGTGATGAGGAGAACCTACCCACTGGGGAATTATAGTACTGGTTAGACCCTCATATAGGTGTCCACACCCACATACAAAGGTGGACACTCTGCCTCAGAGATCCTACAAAATCATTTCACACTGGTCGAAACATCAATAAGGGAATGGGACATATCGAGCCCTCTGTTAAATAAAATATTTCATAGAAGACTGAGGCTGATCTTGTATTTGTCACCTTGCTCCAGTGGGTCAAAAATTTGAAGAGGATCATCAATGATCCCCTTGATAAGCGATGATCGGATTATGGAAATCCTTGAAAAGATCCCATTTCTCCTTCACTGGGGTAGAAAGAAGTCCTCATTGGCGATTTCTTCCCATTTTAGCTTAGTGATTCAATGCTTCTAAATAGATTAGTGGCATGATTTTTTGGTAAGTGGCCATGATATGAGAAACTAAATCCACTCGATCAGCATGATAATATTCCTTGGGACCCATATTGAGCTGCTATAGGAGCCACTGATCCTTCTTACCAATTTTATGAGCCTTTCATTGCATTGGTGGTTAGGAATACTCCTCAGGATAGGGATCCCTATCAAGAAAATTTGATAGCCGCTATGAACACTCACCTTGTGACCCTTAAAATGTGACAAGTAGAAATCCCACCTGATGGAAGTCCATAACCAACATGGGTGGATGAAATGAGATCACCCCTGTATTCTTGGAACCCTATATTCTTCCCGTTCAATGGGATAGGAAACCCACTAGAAAATTTTTCATAATTAATCTCAATGTGTGGGCCTATGTTGGGAACCCCAGAGTAGTAGGAGACTAGAAAGATCCAATGTTTTGTATATAAATTGGAAGGGACTGCATTCTTTTGGTGTTTTCTATTACCCATTGGGTCTATCACTGGTTGGGAGGACCTTAAGAGATAGTTACTCTACCAGTTCAACTCCACCATGAACAAGAGAAGAATTGTTGACCTCTTTAAGTGTAGTAAACTACCTGATGAGTGCGTTTGAGACTTCTTTTCTTGGTGGATGGGCCTCCCCTAGTAACTAGACATGCTATGAACCAAGAGAAGTTATTGATGATGTGCATGGGGAATGAAAAGACTGATTTGGTCCCTACCCTCACCACTCATAACTTCCTAGGCGGGGTCCATGATTTTTCTAATAAGTGTCAATTACTATAGGAACCCAAGTATCAGTCTAAGAAAGAAGACCCTCTTCCTTCTCCAACTCCTACAAGAAGGACCTCCGAAGATGATATTTCTGCCGAAGTATAGATAGAGGCCCCATCCATTGGAGTTGTTGGATCCTTTTCTAGATGAGCCTCACTGAGTGTGTTACCCTCATCAAGATCATCCTCACCCCACATAGAATTATTATGCACTCCACTAACAACCACATCCTACAATATGATAGAATGTGGATCTATCCCCCATCAAGCTACATCACCTCAGCAGGGCTATGATCTCATTAAACACTTCCCGGATAGAAGTAACCAGACTTATTCATTTAAGGATGCACAAGTTCTTAGATATTTAATTAGTTCTATGGATTAGGGTATTCTGAAGCTACTATAGTGTAAGAATCCATATGAATCCAAGTTACTGATCATCATAACCATTTCCCTTACAATTGAATCCTTGGAATACTATCAAAAAAATCTATTTGTTTAAGGATTGGCACGAATACTAAGTGGATAGCGGTACAGTCAAGTAGGTAAATGTTCCAACATAGGTGGAACACAACCCTGTCTAGCTTGAAACTCAGAGTGAAGGTGAATGGAAGTAGGTTTCCAATAATGGGGCTTAAAAGTATGATGTCTAGTTGGCCCATAGAGTAGTTTTCCTTTCCCAATGCTTCATCCATGCCCAATTAGGATGGAATGAAAATCATGAAGTCTCTATGCCTTCCATATATGAAGCTTATTTATCCACAATGATTCCCTCCAAATTTTAGAAGAGTAGGTTCCAAAGAAGCAAGGGAAAGAAGAGTACCCTTATAGTGCCAAAATCATATCCAACGCTTGGTTATTTCATGCATTTGGATTTGGTGAATCTACCCAATATCATACCTAGTATTGGAGGATTCCAAGGATGATGAGTAGGAGTATGCCTACTTGAATGTCTTCGAGTTGATAGACTACTTCACACTACCCGATGATGAGGAATCTGATAAAGTCCCCTTGTGTGCCTTTGGTTGATACTATCAAAGGAATGGTCTAAGGCATGAAAGATGATAGGATGCTTAGGTCAGTGCCTTGAACCAAGTATCAAGTTCTTCTGAGACTAGGTAGCATGTGTTTCACAGATCTAAGAAGAGATAGTCCTCCCAGCCTACTCCGTCTGACATGCCACCATAGTTGATCATGAAAACTGACTGAGTAGAATAGCCACATCCTCATTATGATTGGGCGTGTCCATCAAAAACTATGACTTAACCAAACTATAGTCAATATATACTGGTTTTAGATGCGTTATATGATGATAATTATGATATTTATAGCACCATCCAGTACCTTGTGGTACAGTCAGCAACACAGGTTAGGCCTTCATCCAAAGAAAGAACCCTTATGGGAAGAAATATGCATCTAGAATGAAACTACTACATGATAAATCACCCATCCAGTGTACACACAAGTCTCTTGATCATCTAGGACCTCCTCTTGTCATAAGAAATTTATGAGTCCCTCATAAAATCTTTGAAGACCCCCCTCTAGTTCGAAGTAGAAGTAGCTATTGTAGATACCTATTATGTAGAAGTGGCTGGGAAAGAGGAATTCCAATATTTGATCTCATTATCCAGAGATGACGAATGTACTATCATGAAAGGGTGAATTCTCCCATTGTACATCACCAACCAGTTCAATGGAATAGAGATCTATCATTGTCTAGTCGACACAATTTTCGTGATCGATCTCATCTCAAACCACATGATTCAAAATAGAGGGCTCATTGAAGTAGACATGAGTCCCTCTGACCTAATTTTTCAGGGTTATGATAGGACGAATCAAAAATCATGTGGAAGGATTCAGTTGAATACCTAGTTAAGAGGGTTGATTACATGTTTTGAATTCATGGGTGTCTCATAGGATACTTCCTACAATGTGTTTATGGGTAGGCCATGGATCCATATGTATATAGTAGTCCCCTCCTCATATCATCAATTCCTCAAGTACTCTCTCAATGGTTTAATTAGTGTGATTCAGAGTGATGAATATCCCATTTATTACTTTTAAGGCCACTACCTATATGTAAACTATTATAAGTGAAATAGAAAGTACGTTAAGTCCAATTAGGTTGATCAAACTACCACTATGACCTATCCAAGATCATACGTGGATGATTCTTTCATCCTATTGACCCACTAGTTAGAATCCACAAAGACAGACTAGGGAAGTTTCTTTTTCATTTCTGAGAGGAATGGTAACCACATCCCAAAGTATAAGGAAAATCCATTGATTATCTTATACTCCAAGAAAGTTCAATCCCATGTGATACTAGAAGTCCCTAACCCTTTGTAGTATTGATATGTTCTCCATTTTCCCACCATTTTAGGGAATTACCACCTATTCTTCCAAGCCAAGTTTAATTGAAAAAGATGACCCACCACTATTTATTTGATATCAAGTGTGGAACTTATGATCAAAGGCCTAATGGTATTGAATCAATGGCCTATATCACCATGGTTTCAGAAGAGCCGAAGTTCCCCAGAGAGGATTCTAGATCCACCCAAGCAGGAACCCCTGATTCTCTTGAATCAGTTGGCCTGGATAAACATCATACCACTGATTCTATGACATCAAATGATTAAGAGGATTTGGAAGACACTCCACCCACATTTTAGGAGGGTGTCTCTACCACCATCAATGAGTCAATTCATGTGGAACTTGATACTGAGACATATCCAATTCCAATGATGATCAGTGAGGCCATGCCTCCAAAGGATCAGTGTAAGTATGTGTATTTCCTGAAGTAGTACCGTGAAGTATTTTCCTAAAGTTATAATGAGATAAAAGGACTAGAATATTAGGTCTCCACCCAGAATGTTGGTCTCCTAGTAAGTCATTTTGGATTCAACCAGCCTCCCAAGGAAATGCACCCATCCTATGGTTCCATGGTTGAGGCCAAAGTTGATAAAATTATAAAGGAAAACATCATCACAGATTTTAGTACCCAAAACGGATTAACAAAAATAATTCCTCTTAGGAGGAAGAAATATCATATTAGAGTGTAAATAGACTTCCAAGATCTCAACAAACATTGTCCAAAGGATGATTTTCCCTTTCTAGTGATAGAGCTATTGATCGATGTCACATTTGGGTTCTTGGATGTCTCCTTCATGGATGGATATTATGGGTATAGTCAGATCTAAATGGACCTAGAATATTAAGAGTGCACTAACTTTAGAGCACTATAAGGAATATTTTTTCTACCAGGTAAAGACTTTCGGTGTAAATAATGCAGAGGCCACTTATCGGCGGGCCATGCACTACATCTTCAATATGATCATTATGACTCTAGTGGAATGATATGTGGATGATTTGGTGGTCCAATTCCACCAATGTTAGGAACATCTCGAAAATCTTGAGAAGGTGTTTTAATTCCTCCAATCTTGAAATTTTAAGATGAACCTCTTGAATTGTTCATTCAAGGTTACCTATAGGAAATTTCTTGTCTTCGTCATCAGATACAAAGGCATTGAGGTCAACCCAGAGAAGATCAAGGACGTCATCGAGATGCCTCCTCCAAGAAACATATGGGAGCTCTGAGTCATTCAAGGAAACTTATCCTACATATTATGATTCACCAAAAATCTATTCGGAAAGTGTAATCCCTTCTTGAAGATTACGAAGAAAGGTACTATCTTTGAATGGGATGAAGAGTGCCATACTTCCTTTTAGAAAATCATGAAGTATTTTTTATAGACTTAGGTTCTTATTCCATCCATATCTGAGAAGACTTTTTTCCTCTATAAGACCCCCTTATAATGATCCCTTAGAACCCTTCTCACCCATAAGAAAAATTAAGGAAGAGAGAACATTTTATACTAGCTTAGTCACATGTTCCTTAACATAGAGACTAGATACTATCCTATCAAGAAGAGGAACCTTATGTTGGGGTTTTCCATGAAGATGTTATGGAATTATTTTTAGCATCATGAGATGAAATTGGTGTCCCAAGTGGACATGATAAAGTATATCCTGAATCACCTGATGTAGATAGGTCTACTGGCATGCTGGGTATTGGTCCTTTAATAGTTTAAAATTGGGTTTTTCCCACAAAAATATATGAAGGGTTGTGCATTGGAATAATTTCTCTCCACCCATCCAAATCATGAATAATTTCCTCTAGATATTGATTTCCCAGATGAGGCTACCCTTTCAGTGGATCCTACCATGACTCGTTGGAGGATTCAATTTGATGGTGCCTTCCAAATCCCAATCAGTAGAAGACTAAATGATCCCAAGCTTAATTGAGTAGGAATGGGGGTATTCTTCATCACTACTACATAGGATGTTCTTACCTCCTCATTTATTTTGTTAGAAGGATGCACCAAAAATGAGGTAGAGTATCAGTATCTCTTTACTGGCCATGAGATAACCCTCGAGATTAGTGTCCCCCACTTTTAGGTGAAGAGAGACTCTGATTTAGTTATCCTACAAATCAATGCAGACTATATCATCAAGAAGTTGGATATTGTACATATTATATAGTGCAATAATTAGCTAATGGATTAATTACCCTATCAACTAGAGGTGAATCATGTTACCTAGTCATAGAATGGTCAAGGTGATGTCTTGGTTAGTCTATCCCCCTCTCTTACAAATCCTGACTAGGATGATTTGATCATTCATGTGGTACATCAGAGAGTCATTACTCTGGTCATTTCATATGATGAAAATAGCTAGTAGGTGAACCAGATGCCAGTTGTGCTCCCAAATTAGGAAACATTGGACCCCCTAAATTATAATAAACCTCATTTTGGAAAAATACTTTCATCAAGGCCAAAAACATGGTATCTTCTCACTGGACAGAGCTAAACATGATTTAATTCTTCATCTTGAAGCACAATTCACCCTTTAGAGTGGCCCTAACCTTGGGAAGACTCTATAAAAACATGGATTTGATAGAATTATCCTATTTTTCATCCATTTAAATTATTTTACCTATGTTATATACAAATTTCATGAATAATATTTTGGTTCTCATCAGGAAAGACGAAAGATCTCCCACTAGATTCGGAGGCTAGGATACTTCTAGCCCACCATAGTCCATGATTGCATCGAGTATACCAGGAGGTGTCATGCATGTTAGATTTATTCAAAATTTGTGCATTGTATGAAGAAGCTTCTCCACACCACCAAGTATTATTAGCCCTTTGATGTATGGGAAATTGATGTTGTGGGGACATATCCACCAACAATAGGTGAACAAAATATATTCATTATTAATGCGATATATTTATGCTCCAAGGGCACAGAAGAAATTCCACTTTAGGAATTCTAGTCCTGATCCATGATATAAATTGTGAGCTCCTACATCATTCATTGAATCAGAGTCCCTCACGCCAATCTCACTAACAGCAACACCAACTTTTGGGTTGATGAGATGGATAGATTGTACGCGAAGTATAACATCTAGTCAAACAATACTTACCACCATAACACATTGGAAAATGGATAGATTTAGGCGTTCAAAAAAAATTATATAACATTTTATAGAAGGTGGTGGTTGAAAACTAGAAGAGTTGGCCAGAAAAACTCCCCAATTCCCTTTAGTCCTATCATTAGATGACTCAAAATTCCTCCTAGATGACTCCATATTCCCTAGTGTATGAGATAGAGGTAGTTCTACCGATTGAGATTTAGTTTTCATCACCCAGAATAGATTTATATGTCTAGAAGACACTAGAAATAATGAAATAAGTCCATCTAGCTATTTTGGAATCCCTCTAAGAGAACTTTTTATAGACCTTGAACAATCTTGAGAGGTACTAGTTCAAGATATCTAGGGAGTTCAACAATAAGGTTTTCCTCTTCTCTTTCCTATAGGGTGACGTGTCACTAGTCCTCAGAACACCAATGATACCAAAAAATAAGCCATCCAAGATGGTGACCAGGTTCAAAGAAATATATATCATTCACAAGGTCTATTCAAGCAGAGAATACTATTTGATCACCAGGGACATAGAGCATATTACTCCTCCAACCAATTCCAAGTTTATCAAACACTAAATTTCATAAAGAAAACATACATCCTCATTGCATGAAGTTAAACTACATAATAACTATCTTTCCTACCATATGACATTAAACTAGATGTCCACATACAAGGACCATGATGGTAAGCTGCGTGCTAGATCTAAAATCTTGGAACATAAACTAAGAGCCTATGGTCTATGTGAAAAGACCTTAAATGTTTTGCAAAAGGTTTGTGCTCCATGACCTTAAACTAGGAATCCCAGTCCAATCTCATGAATTTAAAATGATTTTGGATTTTATTCGGGATGTTTTATGTGGAAATAAACCTCATAATCCATCATTCACATTATTTTTGTCACTCCTTATCCTTACACATATTTCTTTTAAACAATTCCCCTTTTTTGGTCTAAACTCCATGACCTTAAACTGAGAGTTAAAGTCACATCATCATGAATTTAAAATATATGGGAGTCTCCTTAGGATTATTTCATGCGAAATATGCCTCTTTGGTCCTCATTCACATCGAGTTACTCCTTATGTTACCCACATATCCCATTTGGTTGAGATTCTTACCTCACTGGTAGGAACATTATGACCTTAAACTAGGATTCTACATCCTAAGCATGTGATGTTAAAATGGGTTCTTGGTCCAAACTCTATGAACTTAAAATAAGAGACATATGGTCCAAAATATATGACCTTAAACTAAGAGCCTATGGTCCATGAAAAATGGCCTTAACCTATTTTAAAAAGTCCAAGAATCACGAATTGATAATGTATGTAGGATTCTATCTGGACTGTGTTATGTGGTGTTGGGCCTCATTGGAACTCATTCACGTAAGTTTTGTCATAACACGACACTACACATATCCTCTTGATGAAATACCCCTATATTTGGTCTAAACTCCATGAACATAAATTGTGAGACTATTCTCTATACAACATGACCTTAAATTGTTTTCAGTAAGTCCAATAATTACGAACTTAAACTATTTTCATCCCCTATAGTCAGAGTTGTGTGAATGAAAACTTAAAATACCAACATCCTCAGTGCATGACATTAATATATGATTCTACCCCATGAAAAACTAGGATGCCTCTTAATAATAGATGTTTTTTTCCAAGTTTTAGAATGGGACATGTCACACGATAAATAAGATATGGTTAAAAAACCTTACCTCCTGTCCTAAACATGGGATGCCACATGAAAATTTTGGGAAACTTCATATTCCATCACTAGAGAGGATCAAACCTACCAAACGTTTTCACTTAACAAGCCTTGTTTCTTGAACTATGTGTGGCTTGATTCACATCTTGATGGGATATGTAAGGATTCTTAGACTTCGCATCTCTTGGACCACCCTAAAATTCAATAACCCTTTGGTCCTTTAGCCCCATTTTTTGTATGTGAGCCCCTTTTTTTCATTCACATTAGGTATTCACTCCCCTTATACAATATAGGTTCTTTTGGATCCATAATCATTCTACGATACATGATGTTAAATTTTTTACTCCATTTTCCCTAGTACAAGCATTATGACCTTAAACTATATGTTTCTTTCCCCCAGATACTTGTGTTGTGAATAAAACCCATTCCCTCATTAACATCAGTCTTGTCACTCCTCCACATTAAATATATACTTACATCCTCAATGAATGACCATAAATTACGATTATACCCCATCATGAACAAGGGTGCCTCTAAAATAAGAGATGGTGTTTACCCCATTTGAAATTAGGATTTCTCATATGAAAAAGTGTGGTATGGTTAAATAACTTTACCCCATGACTTGATCATGGGATTCCCCATGAAAACCGTGGGAGTATCTAATATTCTTTAAAGAGAAGATTTACACCATAACGACATTAGTCTTCTAACACATAGTGTTTTAGAATTATATGTGGCTTGATTTCCATCCTCATGGGATATTTAGTGAATTAAAGATATTTTATCTTAGGTCCAACCCCTCTATCGATTCTCCATGGGTTCTTTCCTTCCCTAATGTCATGATGTTCACCCAGGATGTGGTTTGTATGGATTTATGTGGAAGAACGTCCATTTAAACCTCCATTCAGTATTATTACTCACTGTTCCACACAAGTCCCTTTCTAGACACACCTATGCCCCTTCTATTAAAAATTGAATGACCTTAAACTTTGTGCAATGCCCCAACCACATGACATTAAACTGTTAGATTCATATTGATCACATAACATTAATCTATACCATAAAACTTCATTACCATATGATGTTAAAATCCATTTCTATCATCCTTATTTTCAATATTTAAAACTAAAAGACTTCCTAGGACTTATCTTGTGAAGTCCTCTCCTCCAGTGTCATGCATCTACCACATCGTTCTCATTTTCAAATTTTTCTCAAAATTTAAGATGAAACTCCCTTGGAAGATGAGTTTACCCTTTGTTTAGACCAATACACCTACATCATTGTTCTCTAATCCATGGTGGCATAGTTATAAGAGTGTTTTAATCCATTAAAACATTGCATCACTTCATTTACATGCTTCACATACCCTTTGTTTGGATCCTCATCCTTCTCCATATATGAAGTGACCCCTTAATGGAATAGGTTATGGTCAAGGATCACTTACCATCTTGGGCCAACACACTGGATGTTTTTAAATGAAAATATGAGATAGGTTTCTTGTTTCAAATATGTTTAGTGGTCAACCCTTTTTTTCCCATTCCAGGATAAGAAATATAGATGTTTTGTTTCGAACATGGTAAAAATGTATATTCTATCATGACACCACCCTCCTTTTGTTCTAGGTTTGGGAATCGTGATTCACACTCCCCATTCCCCTTTGTTCGGGTCAAATTCAATGCCCCTAGTTTTATCCCTCTTGTGCAATAACGTACATTGGAATGGAAAGTCAGCTATTACTAGGGACTTGTTCTCTAGACACATTCACTTTTATCCTAGACTCTCTCAATGTTAAGTCAACAATATTAGATCCCGAGTGAGAGATGAATTCCCAACACTATCATGTAAAGAGAAATCAAAGGCCTGTCCCTTGTTTATCAAACTGTTCATGACCCATGTGAGCTTCAGGATTGGTAGTTTTTTGTCTCATAAATATGATGAAATTAAGATAGTAAATCAAGTAAATATGTTGAACATGAAAAAAGATGAATGTTTCATAGGTTCATCCACATATTAGATCATCTCTTCTAAAAAATGAAACCTTTACGGATCTTATTCAGCGATTGAATGCTCAACCTCAGCCATCCTTTTCTTTTTGGCCACCATGATTCACTAAAACACTTCAAGGTCTTATTTCTTCTCATCAACCTTAGTGAGGACATATTTGACCATAATCTTCTTCCAAACCAAGTCATCCCAACACTTAACCTCTGCATTCATTACCTCTAAATCTTCAGCCTTGACCACTTCTAGTTAAGCCCTCAGACTGTTAATGATCTCAAAATAAGTATTAGTGATTTTTTCATGCTCATATACCAACCCCTCCAAATGGAAAATTTATTCTTCATCTTTTTAAGTTCTTGAGAGCCCTCAATATTTTGATTCTTCTAGGCTAGATCAAGATCCTTCCATTCTATATGTTCCCTCTCGATGAGTAAATATTGAGATAGAACATGAGGGTTGTTGGAGTTCCCCCCATTGGTTTTCAGTCTAACTAACCAATGGAATAGAGATCCCACCTATTGTGTTAGTTAATCTATTTAGATAAGAGTGATGAAGTTACACACATTACTCTACGACTTTCGATGGACAACCCAATTATCCTCAATGACCTATTGTTAGAATATTCAAAATATTTGGGTAGTACATGCCTGTATTGAAGAAAGACCTCATAAATAGTGTTAGTCGATCCTCCAGGTGTAGTTCCTTAGGTGTGAGAATCTAAAGAACTATCTTTGGAAGTGGCTCCTCTTTAGCCTATCCACCCATGGAAGAAGAATATGTTGCACCTTTTGGTATCACACAGGTGGATACCATCATCCCAACTTCCTTGGATACCCCTTATGGTGATGTAACCTCACCTCCCACTCCCAAAACTACCACTGGTGGAAATTACAGGGCATGCACACCCAATGCAACCTCCCCAGTCACCTTACCCGTAGATGCCGTCACTACTTCTCCCATCACCATTTTAACTCTAACAGAAGCCTTCAGTGGCACCTCTATGATTAGCTTTTCCACTGTAGTTCCTTCAGCATTCTATGTTGTGGGCCCTATCTCAAACCCCTCGATTTATGGTGCGGTATTAACAGTACCCTCTAATGGAACCTCTATAGTTTTTCATACTAACATGGCCTCTCCGACCATATTTTCTTAGAGATCAACATCTGTTTTCACCACCTCAGCCTCTGGCACAAAAAATATGAGTTTTCGCGCTACTAGTTGAGTCTCGAGCACTGTTCGAACTTGAATTCTAAAATAAGTCATTTAGTTATATTAAGGTAAATAAATGAGTAAAAAATTTAGAGGATGAAGAGAATTATGTGATTTTTATACTCTAAAGAGGAGTTCCATAAGGTTCACTATATCCCTCAACTTGGTCTCCTTACACAATTGCTTCCCTAGTTACAAGAACCTATGATTGACTGCTTATAGCTATAATATTAAGAAGGGTCCCTACATTCAGCCCTTCATGGGATGAGTTACCCTAACCCTCTTTTCAAGGTTTATGTTTGACCTCTCACTTCGTAGTTCTTGATTCTTACATAGGTGTAAAAAAGAGTTAGACAATAGTGGTAAGGAATGGGTTATATCTGAGGCATAAAAGATCCATATATTTACCCAGTCGGTAGAAACACTTCCTCCCATAAGAGAGCCCCAATACGCATTTTTTCCCAAAAAGTTTCTGAATTCTCAATAAAAGGATCACACATATCCATTTCAAATGCTATAAATTTCATGGCAGAGGCGTTGTCTATATATACCTTCACCCGTTTAGTCATAAGACACACAATGACCCAAGAATGCATAGGGTCCACCAGCCCCCCACATCACTCTACCTCATCCCAAGATACGAGGAAGCTGAACTTGGGAGAACCAATCCAGTCAAGATGTATCCCGTACCTATTGCGAAGCTGTAATATTCTACAAACATTAGTGAACTGCATATAAGAATTGGAATTATCCCAATATTTATAAAATAAAAATTCCTTAGGAATGTCCATGAAATGAAACCACTTACTAGGATCTTGGAAAAATGTCATAGGGACCACCCTAGATGGATCCCCTTCTTCCCATTGGGACTGCTTCTGACGATCCTCTTCTTACACTTCTTTCATGTTCAGGCCCATGAACTCCTGGACCTGATGCTTCTATCCTTCCCATTAGACCATCTCTACCTCCATGGAACTCTCTGACCACTGTTCGGCCCTATACCCCCATTGAGAGACCACCCCTTCATTATCTTGGTTGTACCTCTACCTTAGAATAGCCCAAAATACGTGCTCTCCCAACTCTATGCATACTCCAAAATTAGTCAATAGACGATGGTTGATAGCAGCCACTCTTTCGACATATTTACATTCTCATATATGTACATGCGTCACAGTTGCATCATCATTGAAGGGTGACACACATGATGCACCTCATAGTACACCTTCAGAGTCTATCTCTATTGACACCTAAATTTCCCTACAAATTGGCTTGAATTGTATGACTCACAAGTTAGATCATGGTCAAATATTGCTACTTGTACCTCAAAAGGTCAAGAGGTACAATCAACACTCTAAGGTCCCTTTTCGTCCATTATTCACCACACTCGTTGGAATGGAGAAGAAATGAAATATATAGTGCTTTGAAAACCCGACATTCTCCAACACTTCCACTAAACCCAACTTGAATTGGATAATTCCCAATATATTAAGAATTTTAGTCAAAAGTTTTTTGTGGGTGGGGAAATGGGGTTTGGGTAATCATAACCATCCTATTGTGTGACCTCCCAGATGTAAAGAATGATAAAAGGACAACACACATGAAGCATCATCTTCTTTTCCAGACATACTAGTGCACCTTGTATAACTTCACCAATACTGGGACATCAAGGTTGTCATGCTACCCCATCTTCAGTATTGTCACCGTTATGTGGGTTCTCGTCTACACCCCCATGTGTGAAACCCTCATTGGGAGATACTAACCATTGATGAATGTTTCCATAAATTCCTCAAGTTTGACTATGGGATGAGCCTCAATCTTAACACTAAATCCCCATATATTCAACTAGATTGCCTCTAGAATCAACCTACAGGATCCCTTTTTTCCCCTATGGTATCCCCTAGTATTTGTGAAAAGCCTAGTTGGAGACTTTTCTGCTTGATACTCTCTTCCAAATGGATATATTTCTAGTATTTAAAGAAATATCTGATGCAATGCTTAAAGGGAATTTCCCTCATCCCCAGTTTCTCTTCACTGGTTCCCTGCACCAGATCTAGTAGCACGTTCACTATATCCAAAAAATGATCTTGTCCCCCCATGCATTCTCTATGGGAAAAAATTCACCATCCATCACCCCTAGTATCAGGATTTTAGTGATTTGGTAAAAATATCAAAGGTTGATGCTGACCTCCATATTTAACAAATGGAATGTATTAGTCCCTAGTGACCATCTTCTCAATAGCTAAGGCATGATCTCTTTTGGTCAGTAAACCTGAAACTAGGATTACCATGATGATTCAAAAAGATGTAACTACTTAAACTCTACCCTGAATTCAGTGCATTATGCACCTGCCCTGAATTCTCCAACCCAATTGTTTGTGATTTTCAACCCTGTCACAAATCCCAATTATCATTCCATTCCTTAAAAGAATCCCCAAAACCTACCTTGATGGTCATATGATACTATGGTGGGGATGATTCATTGGCCAACTTATCCCCATAAATAATGTTCATGTGGTTGTAGAGAAGGTCCACTACAAGTGGCACATATTCTTTCAAGATATGGCCTTTATCAGCCTTGTACCATTGGTATTCCCCTGGTATGCCAATGAAACTACAATATGGATCATCTCTACTCACCACCGGAATGAAGAGTTCATCTATGAGTTTGAATCCATAGATGGGAAACCTCTTTCATATAGGTTATTCCCTCTAGGCCTCCGTCATTAGCGATAAAAAGTGTTTCGTATTCTGAGATGCTTCAGAATAAATCCCTAATCATGATGTTGTTCACTATTTCTTCCCTCCAAGAAAAACTTGTGTTAACTTCTTAATAGTCATTGATTTTGAGACTTAAGTGTTTTTTGAGCCTAATTTGTGAAGGAAATTTTTAAATCTTGTTCAAAGAGCTCAGTTCATTGAGATCTTGGTCGTAGGGATTTCTTTTTGGAGATATGGTTCATGGTGTCCAGTTCACTAAGCAATGTTTGTGGAGCCAAGGTCTAGATGTCCGGTTTTCAGAAGTTGTGTTCACTGATCACATTCAAGAATATGAAGAGATTCAAAAGAAGTGATAAAAACATTTTCTTTACTAGAATATTTAGTGCCTTTGAGGGCCCCTCTACTATTTATGGGCATACAGTTTCTTGGTTTTTGTGATGGACTTCGTGCCAGAAACCATCCTGCAAGAACATTGTGATTGGGCATCACGAATGAGCTTTGTGAAAGGGAGTGGATTGTCAATTTTTAATGATTCTCCCTAAAAATCTGACCCTCATTTCTCCATCACCTCCAATTATGAGATGGAATTTTATTGGCCCCAAAATATGTTCTATGGGAATACTTGAAGAAGGCACAACCAGTTCAGAGCGAATCTAATCCAAAATGGCCCAAAAAATCATCCAAGGGGTCTTCTTCATGAATCCCTACCTATTTGAAAAGGGATGGAGCTCATAATTCTCCTTAGATGGGAATTTCACTTCATAAAATGTGTGATTCCTTGAGGGTGTTCCCCCATGAGTCGGACAATGATTCATGAAAACGTGAATCCATGACAGTGTTCCTTCGCAAGTACGATGATGATTCGAAACCACATAATTGAGTGATGGTGTCTTAATGAGTTCGATGGATCCACACCCATTTGTGAAGGCCAAAAAATTTTCATGAACCACTTAAAATCATAAAAAACATTTTTCCTATAAATACCACCTCATTATGATATTTTATGGACAATTACCCAACCTTCTAGATTCTGAATTTCTCCCAATAAATAAACTTCCTAAGCATCATGAGCGAGACCAAATATAGATAATAAAAGTTACCTAGTAATTACAAAACCCCATTTAATGAATTCCTAAAAGCCACCACCCTAGGTGTAAATTACTTTCATGAAGTCCTATGCCCTTCATTAAGGATGAAGGCCGTTATAGGATCTCGAGGCTTCGCGAAGCATTTAAACTTCATGAAGCACTCCCCTCATGGACCCAGACTTCAACCAGAGGAATGGTCACATTGTTTCATGAATACTAATCCTTCATGAATCTTCTATCATCTATAAAGTACAAAATATTCTCAAATAACCTATCTTTGAAGCCCCAATAATCATGATAACTCTCTTATAGGCCTCTCCATGTTGCCTCCATTTGATTAAACCCTCTTCGCAAAAGTTGAGTGCCCAAATCTCGTACAACCATATAGGATCATTTCATCTAAATTGAAAGTCCCTATGTAATTGGTTCCACTAATTCCTGTTTCCCACTCCACTTCATGCATTTCTTGAGACTCCCATCATAATTTTTATTCTCAATATAGGCACACTAATACCTATTTTTTTCTCAACATAGGAATGATAACAAGGAACTCATGAATGGACTATCCTCCCATAGTTATAACTTAGAAATGCCAAATACATGCCCCCTGGAGGCGCATGAGATATGGTCATGTAATCCCATGGTATGGGGAGTGATACCCTCCATGTTCAAGCTGCATGACATAAAACTACCTAGTCTCTACATCCTCAACACATGATGTTAAACTGTTGATTTACCCTATGAAATATGCACATGACGATCCATGTATGAGGGGCATGGGATGGTCTCCACATTTCCTACACTAACATGGAATGATATCCCCCTCATAGAGATTGAGACCCCTAACATAGAATGAGACCCTCCTTATAGGGAATGAGATCCTCTTCATAGGGAATGAGATCCACCTCACAGGGAATGAAATCCTCCTTAGGTAGCTCATACATGTAATCCCCACACCATCTCTCATTGGAACTTCTTTCATGATATGAGAGTTAGGTCTATTGATTCTTCTTATTTATCACACAAGGCATGAATCACATGGTCTTAGAGGTTAGTTGTGATCATAAAACACACCATTCACCACTTAACTCAATGGGACTCCTTTACGGTATAATCCACAAACATATCCACTCAAATGGGACTCCTAAATGAAATAATCACCAAACACATATCCTATAAGGGCTGCTTCCACATGTAAGACCCAACCACATACTCACTAATCCTATAAGCACATGGGATGATCCTATTCATAATACCCAACCATGAAAACCTCAATGAGACTCTTCTTATGTGTAATCCCCATCCAATTAATAACTCCATGTGATTTGATTCCCAACTATTTTGGATACGTAGGAATCCTCCTTGAGGTCTAATCATGACATCCATATCCATCCTGATTTTATCGAGACCACATACCTAGTAATGTCATTCCCCTCACCTAGGAATAACATCTACACCAAGTCCCTCAGGAATCTCAATGCATAAGCCTCTCACCAACTCCAAACAAGAGCAATAATCTTGTGAAGGTACTATCTTATGTGTAATCCCCACACAACCCTCATCGATTCTCCCTTTACAATGCAATCATACTTACCACATGATATTAAACTGTTTGGATAGGTCTTTCCACACAATGTTATACTATGACATCTAACTAAATGGGGTTCGTTCCCTGTCTTCTAAATTGGGTATATTGGATGCCTTTCTCTACAGTTCAATCATGACCAATGGTAAACCAAGGTGCTCCGTCCTAGGGATGTAACTCCCTAATCCACCCCAAGGGGAGTTCTAATCAACCTTCATGGTGTGACATCTTCCATTTAAGGGAAACACCCCCAAATCCACCTCCATGGGGTGTTCTAATCCATCCATCGGTAAAACATTTAGGAGATCCATCCTAGGGATATACCTCCCTCATCAACTTCAAGGGTTCTTCTGATCAAACTTCATGGTGTGACATATTCCCTTTACGGGACACACCTATGAATGTACCTCCATGTTGAATTCAGATCCATCTTTTGGTAATCCTTTCAGGTGTTTTCTCCTTGGGATATACCTCCCTGATCCACCTCAAGGTGTGTTCTGATCAACCTTCATTATGGGGCATCTTTACTTCAAGGGGCACAACCCTTGGATCTGCCTTTATGGGGAGTTTTGATCCATCTTATAGTAAAAAATTTTTGTGCCACTTCCTAGAGATTTACCTTCCTGATCCACCTCAAGGCCTTTTATTATGAACCCTCATGTTATGACATCTTCCCTTTTTTAGACACACCCCCATGTCTTCCTCCTTAGGGAATTCTGATCTATCCATTGGAAAACCTTTTAGGAGATACCTCCTAAGGATTTACCTCTCGAATCCACCTCAAGGGATATTATGATCAACCTTCATAGCATGAAACCTTCCATTTATGGGACAAACCACATGGATCTTCATCCATTGGAAATTATGATCCATCAATCAGTAAAATTCGGGGTGTGGAATCTTCCCTGTTAGGGATACACTTCCTTGATCTACCACAATGGGTTATATTGATCAATTAAATCAATTTCCAAAAGTTTTTAAACTCATTATCCAATCTGTATTATCTATAAATTATGATTCATATGTAAAAGACATTAAACTTGTGACCCATCGCCAAATAAATACCTCTTACAAAACATTGGATGCCTGAGTTAAAATCCTTAGATGATATGGGCCCACAAAGTTAGCTAGCTCATGTAAAACTTGGGATACCTGAGGTGAAATCCTTGGAGGATATGTATCCATAGAGACAACTACCTCTTGAAAAACATGGTATTCTCATGCTTAGGTCCTTAGAAGATATACTCGATATAGATACCTCAGATTGACATGGGATGCCTTGGGTTCTGTTCCTAAGATGCCTCAATGAGATTCCATTCTAAGAAGAATAATACATGTGAAAAATGTTCCCAGTGAATAGACATGCTAGAGATACGAAATTTGATTACCCTTTTGACTGAGGGTTTCTGTCCTTTCATGACCAAAAAGAATTTCTAGACATAAGCAATGTATTTAACCGATGTTCACAAAGAGATGGAACTAGGGATGAGTTCCATGAACATGACTTAAATATATGAGGGAGACATGGACTATGAAAAAAGTTTCAAGGGGTATTCTATGGAAGGAGAAAATGACATTTGGCCGTCCCATTTTGATCAAGGATCATACGTCACTATAGAAAGCGATGTGTGTTTCCCTCCTTTAGAAAGTGGGAATATAAGGTAACAAAGTAGCCAGTGTGCATCAAAAATGTTGCAAACACGTGGGTGACCCAATAAAATGAATCAGAGAAAAATGGGTGATATAGAAACCTTAGCTTCAATGTTCTCTAGTTATCTCTTGAGCTCCTACAACTCATTAGAAGCCATCCTATAGGAGGAATGGATACTAGTGCTGATCCCAGCACTAGATCCATAGTAAACACAACCTCAATATTAATAGGTATCCTAGAAAAATCATTATGAAATACATCCCTAAAATTGTTTACCATAGGTGGTAAATTTTTATGTCACATTACTTGATCATCTAGATAAATGAAATCAATTTCGGTTGTTAGTCTTCCCAGCCGACTTTGCTCGGGTCTAGTTCGACTCACATGGACATCCCATTTACCCTTGTAAATATAACTACCACCCTTAGGTGATTTGAAGGACACCCTCAGGTGTTATAATTCAACATTTTAATGGTAAGTGAATAACTGATACATACCTAAAATGATGACAAAACTAATAGTCTAGGTATAAATTTGGTCCCATAAAAAATGATGACTTCTTATCTTAAGAATAAATTACTTACATTGGCGTACACTCTATGATCAAATTTCAAATAGAAAATCAAGTTTTATAACCCCAAAATGCACTAGATATCAAGGAAACAACTCCCCATTATCTCTGTATATATAAATTAGTGGTAATTTCCTCAGTAAAATAAAGTATATACTAGAGTAGAGGATAATAAAATCATACATCACACCCTAGATGGACCAAAACTCTACTCCTCAGGTATCGACTGAACTATATATATATTGAACGATTTGCATCCCTAATATTTAGCCTGATTGCCATGAGTAAGTTTTCTCTACTAGAATTATATAACCTATGTCTAGATCCCTTAGTTATGTCCATCGTCTTGGACTATATGGTCTGTAGTGCCCCAGCTCTCTACCTGATGAGGAGCTATTGATCTCAATCTTAAGGTGGAGACCATGGGGTTTATCTCCCACTTTACTTATGCGGAACAGTTTGAAAAAAAAACATTTTAAGATTCCCTATTATACTATAGGACCTATAGTGAACTGGGTCTCTATCATACTAGGTCTTCAAATGAAGCTTCTTACCAAAAAAATGAAAGATTTCATGGTTATCTGGGTGCACACTCTGGCTGTTTCCTTCTCATCATTAAATCTCAAAATGATGTTTTTTGAAACAAAAAAAAATTACTGCTTTGATGAGGTACTAAACTAACATATCCCACACCTTTAAATTACCCGTGGTTAAACTCTATGATGAGGGACCGATTCACTATCTCAGTGACAGTAGTAAAAAACATGTTCACTTGAGATCAGATGGCGTATACAAGGCCATCCTCAAGTGGGCTAGCTCTGGAAAAGTCTTCACTGAGGAGATAAGGAATGAAGCATTGAAGATTAATAAAATTATATAAAGAATACATAACCATTATATTTCCCCACTCTAGGTGCATAGACTCTCTCAACCAATCAGATATCTGTGTCTTATGTAAAAAGTAATTATAGAATGTTGTCTGGAAATCCCAACAGTCCATAACCTAATGTTGATAATATTGGGTAAACACATACCACCATATCTTGGTTTACTCTCTAATAAATTACATGAAAATATTGAACCTCCTCTATAAAGGCATATCAATATGGATGAAGAGAGATAGAATGACCTCTATTGATGAATTTTTAACATGGGGACCACCTACCCCTAAAAAATTAGAATGTTTCTACTGGTGGGACACCCTCACCAACTCTTCCATTGATGGGGAAGGATGTGGATATACCTGTATATAATGCATCAATCATAATAAACCCTATATAAATTGGGAATTTATGAATGTTTTTTTTATAACAAAAGGTGGACAAGGTGGCACTACTGGAAGTAATACTGGTGGCTCAAGGACCACCACGTTTGGAGGGTGGTCATCGCCACCCTCCTCACATATGAATTATAATTGTTTTGGTGTCAGGTCTCTACGAATTCCAATAAAACACCTCGTTATATAATTTTATAATATAATATACCATATATAAAAGAATAGGTTAAGTGTAATTCCTTTCTACACAAGAGTTAAATCCTATTTCCTGCTCCAAAATCTAGGTCTAAGTGATATAGGAGATCATAAAGGTAACGAGAGTCACTCCACACTACCTACTACTAGGGTTATGTTAGAGTAC
This sequence comes from Viscum album, assembly GCA_963277665.1. Classification (NCBI taxonomy): domain Eukaryota; kingdom Viridiplantae; phylum Streptophyta; class Magnoliopsida; order Santalales; family Viscaceae; genus Viscum; species Viscum album. The sequence goes on along the minus strand of OY728143.1, from coordinate 933,423,284 downwards.
ATGTATCATATATCATTAAATGGATTTTGGTATTTATTGTTTCAATTAAAATTTATTTAGGAACACACCCTTCAATTTTCAATTGGAATCCCTATTTAACTTTTACTATTTTATTACAGAATTACAATTGAACAATTCATAGGTAAATATATATATGTATTATGGTCTAGTTATATGAATATTCCAATCCAAATTTATAAATTCCTAATCTTTATAAGTTTCAATTGGAACTACAAGTCACTAAAAAAAATCCAAACATAATGTTTTAAATTATATGATTGACCATTCCCAATCTATAGAGGTTCACAAACTTTATAAATTGCAATTGGAATCCATTTACCTTTTACCACTTGAATTTCAACTGATGAGACAAATGGACAATGGATTAAACATCATTAATTATGTTTCCATTATAAATATATATAATAAAACACCATTTAGTTTAGGCATAAACTTCAATTAATCCAATTATTTTATCCTTGTAATATTTTTAGCTCATTTACAAATACAACAGTTGAGTCACTACAAATATACACTAAGAAATACATGCATTAATATAAACATGCCATTAAATTTTCATGGAATGTGAATCCTAAAGTTACTATAATTATCCATGAGATAATACCTCCTTGCCTTATCAGTCCAAGTGTAAAAGAAAAATCACAAAGATGATAAATTCCATAAATCAAGTACGCCACCCAATAGTGAAATAAATACAATTTTAATATGAAAAAACTAGAACAACTAGTCCCATCCCAGGTAATTTGGATTTTCCAAAACATGGTTTAGTTTCTCCTTGGCATATGATCATTACCAAATCCCAATAAATTCCTAGTATCCGATCTACCAACAAAAAATTGTAAGATAAAAGGAAAATACAACCTATGATACCACTTTTGGATGTCCAAGAACTAGTTCAATCATAAGAAACCAAACCTGGATAGCCACATGGACTCAAGCACACCTAACCATACAGTAGATACTATGGAATAACATTTAGGGTATCTGGAGTTATGGTGGGTATAAAATACCCTCATGATCAGAGTGTAATACAAGAGTATAAAAATGAAAATTAATAGTGAAATCATAATAAGTAACCAACATCAAAAGTAAATCATTCATTTAAATACTTAAAGTAAAAAATATCCCAAATTATATAAAAAATTATGATTTTATGATGTTATTAAAAAATGGGGGAATAAAAAGGGAATGGGGTAGTCTACATACACACTACATGCTAAAAAATAAACAAAAAGGAAAAAAGGTATCTCCATTAGCATTATGATCTAATTATTGACCCTCTTCTCCCCAAATCCATCATAATATTAAATTCAAAAATCCATAGTTCTATGATTTACCTTATCCCTACCTACATCCATGATGTCTTTCTTGGTACCAAATGACGGACCAAACAAGGTGTGAGATAAACCCAGTAGGCCACTAACAACAATGTCTATAAAAATCCAGTTTGTGCATATAATCTGTAATAATTCACAAGTATAATATGAATATGGATATAAATTATAATGTAAAATAAATCCAAAAAACTAGTGCAAGATGTTTCAAAAGTAGTATGAGAATGAAAGTAACTATATTCCAAAGTAAATCATTAGCCATGACATATGCTAGATGTATCAAGTATCACACCATTGTGGGTTAAGACCCAAGTCCATTGACCGATAAATCCTCTTTGATTACATAAAGATATCCTATAAAAAGTAATTATAATGTAGACCTACATATGCTAGGAACCCAGGGCCCATGGAATCAAATATATGGATGAAATATTATAAAATATCATTATTTTCATTTTTGGAAATACATGAAATATTATAATATAATATGTGTCTAAATCATGTAAAATTGTATCAAAATTAAATGGAATAAAATATAAGAATGATATGATATTAATATAATCATAAAATATAATTTAGAGAGGTTTATATATAATTTTAAACCTTATCTTTTAGTCTAACCCCTTGGTTAACCAATTTTAACATTAACCATAGTAATTAATTTGTCAATATTTAAGGGTAATGATTTTACTTATAAGGTGGAAATTTGCTCATAAATGTAAAAGTTATGAAATTTTCAATCATTAATCATCTTAATCTTTCTATTTAAATATTTTTATGATTATTATATAATTTAATAAAATTTTATTTATTATGCAATAATATTAATGACATTTTGACAATATTCATTTATTTTTAAATTAAAGACAAGAAGATAATAATGGATTTAGAATACGAACACATAAGAAATACCCTAGAATTTCATATGGATCTATAATTTTTTTTGGTAAACCTAAACTCAACCAAAAATTATTTATTTTCTGAGTTTTTAAAATCATTCACTTGATCTTTATACTGCTTTAATATGAAGTTTTCTTGTGTTGTGTAAGATTTTTAGGTAATTATTTAATCATTAAAAATATAAAAAATTATCATGATAAAAAAATATTTTATATTTTAAATAATGATTTATAACCGAGAATAATATTTTATCGCTAATTCCAAATACTGTAGTTATTAAAAGTAGGAGGGTGACATTTTAGACTTTATATTTATATAAAATAATATATATGTTATAATCAAAGGAAAGAAACTATAAATCTCCCCAATTTCGAATTTTTGATGATTATGGACTAAATTTACTCATTTAATTAAATATAAGTAAGTTTTGGGCTGACTTTTAGATCTTATCATATTATCTTTTACCATAATTACTCGATTTAACTTTAAAGAGGTAACAATTGTTTTATTATTACAATTCTTAATAAAAAATAAAAGGAAATTATTTACAAATTTTTATAATCTTAGTTCCAAATTTTAGATCTATTTTTAAATATTTATTTTATATAATTGAAAGAAATTAATTTAAGATAAAAATGAAAAACAAAAAATAAACTATTTTTAGAAAAATGCATTTTAAGCCTAAAAATGAACTTCTAAAAAAATAGAATAATGATGAAACATATGTAATTAATTAGATTATATATATTTAAAGGACAATTGTTATAATTTAAGATGAAATGGTACTTTTAAATTAATTTCTTTAAATAAATGAAATGGTAGTTTTACCAAAAAATGTTATTTTTCAATATTCACTGAAAAATCAACAATTTTCTAGAAAATTACAAAAAATTAAACCTAAAATAATTTTTATATGTTGATTAAAAAAATGTTTTATTTTTATAAAATTGAATTTTTAAAAGTGGTATAAATTAATTATATAATACACACAAAAAGCAATAAATCATTTTTGAAGATAACGATTTTTTGAAGCATAAAACAACATTATTGATAATTGAGTGCTGATTTATTTTTAATTAATAAATAAATTTTTATTATATAAATACATTAATACATATTTTTCATAAACTTTTATCAGTATATATACCTAAAAATTTAATGGCTAGGTTATGACAGCCTCATTTAAATGAAAATATTTCGTTGTATATATGAGCCTAGTGTTGCATATTGTATACAATATTGACCAGAGTGTTATTTTTAAAATAAAGGGGTGTTACAGTGAGGGAGATAAGATGACATATATAAATTATTCTTAGTTTTTAGTGGATCTAGATTAAGTTACAATGATTTCCAAGTGAGGTTTTGATATGAAACATCATTCATTTCACTATGAGTTGGTTACTATTTAATATTTTAGCTGAATATACCTACGAAATAATTTTTTATGTTTTAAATATTTATATGTGTTTATGGTGACCTCCAAAAGTTTTATTTTTATGAATTTTAGGTTTTCAAAGGGTTTTACACTTTTAGAGTGGATTTTATTTGGGAAATCTTGATAACACAACATGTAGTTTAGAGAAAAAACATCATGTTTTCTTATTTTTTGGAGAAGGGTTGAAGGTGATGACTATAAAACATGTCTGTTTGGGACATAACATGTAGAGATACTCAGGTTATGGCTAGGGGAACCACTGGAAACCCCGTGTTGGGGTATTTGACAATGTTTAATATTTGGCTGGACCCTATGTGGGGTACATGGAGAGGTACCTCTTGTTGGGTACACACCATGTATGAGGTAGGAATGATATGTAATTTGTAATGTACCTGATTTTTGGGATATGATACACTTCTATGGAGGAACATTGGGTGTACACACTATATAAACTAGGAGAACACCATGTAATTTTCCTTCCTTGGTGTTTTTTTCTTAGTTTTCAAACTGGAGTTATATTTAAACTACTTAGGAGTAAATTCTTAGCATTATTCCATATATATTATGATGGTGGAATCCTTTCATAATTTAGTTTACATATGGGGGTGTTTTTATTGGGTGAGATTTAGTGGAAGGATTCACTTTGGGGGGTTTTATTTAGAATCCTTTAGATTATTGGGTTGTGATGTGAGGCCCAAGTGAGGGAATTTTTTAACGATCAACATTGTTTGTGGACACCAAGTGGGGTTTCTTGAGGTTTTTTAGACATTTCTCAAAAGGATATATTAACTAGTGATTTGGATTTGTAATTCTAATTTTTTTAGAGTGAATTCTTTTTTATTCTTGGATGGGTGTCTTAGCTAGTTACTTGTGGTTTAGTTCACTTAGAACCATCAGGATAGGGTGACCCCATGGGGTGCTAGGTATGGATGGATGACATTGATAATATGTTGATAAGGGTTCGAGGGACCTTATAGGATGCCCCTATAGGAATAGGTGATGATAATGGATTGGTTGGAATCCATAGTCACCATATATGGTTTCCTGTGTTGAGTGTGGATTATGGGTTGATATGGGTGTGATCCAGGGAATCGTTGTGGGTGCCTCGTGTTTTGTTGACCATGTGAGGGTCAGTTCTTAGCTCAGTGTTGGAGACTTTAATTTTCACCTTTAAACCTATGGATCATGGTTTCATCCAATGTGGATGTGATGTTGAAGATAAGTTCGATCATTGGTCGACCAAGTGTTTTAAGGCTTATGTCTGAGAGGTTTGAGGTTGTTCATATTATGTTTTGAATGAGATTAGATACCTTTGGGATATTATTGGACTAGTAATTAGCCCTGAGAATTATAATATGCTTCATTATACTATTTTTCTAGTTCTCGGTGGGTTTAGGTAGATAATGTATAATATATGTGAAGGAACCCACTATATGTTTAGTGTTGTCTCTAGATATGTGATTTAAGATCATGAGGTGTTGAGGCACTCATAGAGTGGGCTATGTAGACCTAGATTCTATGTCTCTCAGATATTGGGGGTACTATTTATATAGTTCTGTGTTGATAGGTCATGTTGGATCAACTAGTTTAATAGGACTATTTGGATTTAGATAGGTTATCACTAGGTTGACATAGAGTTCCTACCACTAATTCAAATCATTCCATTGGATTCTTAGAGCCTCATATATGCATGATATTTTCCAAGATTTCCAAGATGAGATAACAGAGTTTAACCTTAATTCCATTAACTTTTTATAATTCTAGAGATACTTGTGATCTGGAAGGCACACTAGATTTCATGAGGATAGGGGGATAGGTGCTGTAAATCCTTTGGAGTGGGATAGAGTGTGGTAGATTTACCTTAGGTGTTAGGCTAGAACAATAATTACTTTGTTTTATTTTTTTCAAGTACTTTTTATTTATTTATTTTATGATATTTTTTTATTCTACTGGATAGTCCTATCACATGTTCAATACACATGTTGTTACATTTGATGTATAGACCACCATTGTGTTGGTACCAGGGTGAAGAACAGATTATGGTGGGCCATGGAATTGATTTTGTTTGTCAAAAAAGTGATAAACCATCATTTTCTCCAATGATTTGAGCCCCAGTTAAGGTTTGAGGATCTCATGTGAATTAATTTAGCACAAAAAATCAATAATAATTAACTCATTTTAATTGAAGACACATTTGATTGAAGTTCTTCTCGAGTGATCATTACATGAAGGATCTGATGTCAAACCCCTCTTGATCATACAAACCTACATTGAACATCCAAACATACACCAATCATCGAATTCTAGGTGATAATGTGGAGATCCAATAATTCCTTCGACATCATGATAATCACCATAATCGTATCCCTTCGATCCACAAATAGGTTCTTGGGTCGATTTCTTGGATGAATCATTTATCTATCTAAGATAACTGAAGAAGATATAGGAGATATGAAGAATTAGGGGAATGAATAGTCTCATTTAAATGAGATCCTCTTTGCTTATATATAATAGGTTAATAACTAAAAAATGGTTCCCCAACCATCGTATAAAGAACAACCACTAATTAATTAATAAATGAAAAATTATGATGAACTAACTGCATCATAATTTGTTTTATATTATTATTAATTACATGTAATATATAATAAATATATTATATGATAATCCTAAGTCATTATCTCAACTCATAATTCGTATAAATATTAAAAAATCCATTAATGTTTACATAATAATCTTATATATAATATTTTTCCTCATATTCACATAATGCCTTGTGAACAATTTTAATAAATAAATTCAACACAATTAATCTATACTTGAATAATAATGAAACTTTTTATCGGTTGGTGTTCTTTAATTATCAAACAAATCTCAGACCCTATTATGGGGCCCACCTTGTCCAATATTCATATTCATTAGAGTAGGGAAGGCCCTTCAATACACTATTGTGTGTGAACCTCTAAGAATTTATCTCGATATCAATGAATATTATTCATAGAATAGAAGGGGAGTATGGAAACCCATCAATACCCCTAAATAGATAAATAATTTTGTCAGAATGAGAACCTTCCCATGAAAACACTCCATGTAATATAATATCTTTTCTTATGATATCTTATAAAGAAGGATTCACACTTTATTTCAACATCCATTCCTAACTTTCTTGATCAAACTGGACAATCTTCACTTCTTCTATCATGTAAATCTATTTAATAAAGATACTACCATCCTGATAAACTGGGACCGAGATATCACTTCCTTAACTTGGAGTTGAAGCATTCTATCTTGGTCACTCAACCAATTCCGTGACACCAAATATGAACCCAACACAAGATACATCACCCCCACTTCAATGTAAATTTTTCCTTATATCAATGTATGCGATCAAAATGTACACATTGATAATGATATCAAGTTAGTATACCAATACAAATTTTCATGGATAGGAACAATGAATGATACCTAAAACACATAGTGTTTTTATTGATGGGTTAGTCCTATTGATCTCATCTACTCGAAATCCCTAAGTAAAAAATTTATATGAAAAAGTATCAATTCTTACGATCCCACAACACCTGACGGTCACACATCATTTGTGTCCTATTAGTATGATGTATCTGGACCATATGATATATGTTTAAGATTAATTACATGGTATCTCTAGGTTCTCATTATATCTTGGGAACTACTATAACCTTTTTATAAAACATCTAATATTAAGAAATTAACCTAAATAATATGGCTAAAAATGTATAAAAAATATTATGCTAAGATAAATAGATGTATATATTAAACTATATATATGTAATGGTAATAAAAATTCATATATATGTTGGTTATAAGGAATCCACTTTCAACACTCCCACTTTCACTATAGGAAACTACTAACATGTATTAAACCACTAGCTCTCATATGAGAATCAGGCTTCTGCTAAGATATGGCTTTAGTTAGGGGGTATTCCATATTATAATATGTGGCTACTATTCTAATTGCGAATTCACAACTCTAAGAAAAATACCTTAAGAAAGGATACTTTTGAAGTATATTCCTTTTCCATTGGTGTGTAATGGGATCCTTGGAAATCAATGATGCTATAGTATTATCACAATATACTTGAAGAAAATATACACTTGTAGGCATGAAACCAATGTATGAGATGCTAATGTAAATCCATACTACCTCCTTAGCTATAGGAGAAGTGATGATATACTCAAATTCCGTTGTAGTGTTAAAGCCTATCAGTTTGAGTGAGCTCATCCAGCTTACTAAACAACTATTCAAGAAAGATATATATCTTGACTATGAATTAATATTGTCATGATCTATATGGAAACTATAATTAGTGTATTTTCTCACTACTAGTTTCTCAGTTCCTCTATAAAAAATTAATACACTCTTCATATGTCTTATGTACTTCGGGATAGTTTTTACAACTTCTAAATATATATTTCCTAGTTTATATTAATATCTTCTCACCATGATAAAATAAAAGTCAACATCAAACCTAGCATAAATAATATCATATATAACAGATCCCACCACTGAGGAATAAGTTATTACACTCATTCTTCCAATCTACTCCAGTGTTTGTGGGAACATTTTCTTGGAGAGAATGATACCATGTGAAATTTCCAACAAACCTCTACTGGATTGTTTCATATTATAAATTTTTATTAATTATTCAATATATGGACTTTGAATTAGCCTAAACAACCTTTATGATCTATATCAATAGATATTGATCCCTATAATGGACGCTGCTTAACCAAAGTCTTTCATGGAGAAGAATTCATTTAACCAAGTACTAACTGACTGTAATGATAGTACTTCATTAACCATAATTAATATTTCATCAGTATATATTACAAGGAAAATTATTTCATTCCCACTAACCTTATTACAAACACATGGATCACTTTTATTCTTAAGGAAACGAAATTAACTTATGGCCTCATCAATGTGAATATTCTAGGGTTGTGATGCATGATTCATACCATAAATGGATATCTATAGATTTCATACTATATTAACAATCTTTAAATTAATTAAACTATCAGATTAATTCATATGAACATTTTCAACCAACTTCCCATTTAGAGAAGTAGTTTTAACATCCATTTTCAAAATATATTAATTATGGAAGGCAACTAATTCAAGTAAAATTCTAATGGATTTTAGCATAACTTCTAGTGACAAGGTATCTTCATATTCTATTCCTTTAAATTTCCTAAATCTCTTCTCTTCTAGTCAGTCCTTATAGGTATTAACTTTACCGTACATGTATATATTTTTTTAATATCCATTTTCACCCAATGGGTTTTACATTAGATAGATCATCTATTGAAATACAAACTATATTTTTGTACATGTACAATATCTTATAATTCAGGGAATCATTCTATTTAACATTATCCTTTTATTATACTCCTTTTTTGTAGGTTATAGGTTTTTCATTCACTAAAAATAATGTGTCTCTTAAATCAGTGATATGAGAACCATATCACTCAAGATTTCAAACCACTCAAGTTTAACTATGACTTATTTTTTTCTTGGGAACATCTTCATCTCCCACAATCTATTGTGGTGATTATTCCCATACCAACTTATTTGAATTTGGAGAATTAACTTCATCAATGTGAATATTTCTCCCACTATTTTCATTGGAAATGTGTTACCAATCTATAAAATTTGAAATTATTTTCACAACAACATTTTTATTTAAAGGTTTATATATAAAATATATTGTAGTTTCTTCAGGATAACATATAAAGATACAATTCATGATTTTGGATGCCAAATTGTCAATAGTTATAGTCATGAAAAACATCCTCACATCCTCATACACGTATGTGTGAAATATTGGGTTTCTTTATACACAGAAACTCATATCAAATATTATATTTTTCTTTTATTGGTATTCAATTTAGAATATATTCCACTGCTTACAATGTGTATCCCCAAAAAGATCAGGTAAGATTTTGCCAACTCATAATTAATCTGAACATGTCAAGAAATTTCGGATTCCTCCTCTCAATAACACCATTTCACGAATGTGTAAATAGAGGAGTGATTTGGGATGCTATCCCATGCTTAATAAAGTTATCAATTAAAGCTTGGTTAAGATAATATCTACCTCAGTTTTAGTGGAGTGCCTTTATCATCTTACCAAAAAACGTTTCTACTTCATGTTGGTATTAATTAAGAAACTAAAAGGAATCCAACTTTTCCCTCATTATGTATATGTTTCTATACATACTATATTCATTGATAAAAGTAATAACTCAATGACCTAAAATTTTAAATAATATGTTTTTCTTGATTATGCGAGTTATTTTGTACTCAAAAAAATTATATCCTTTTTAATAAAGTGAATATAATTAAAATGAGACCATTGAGATTTGATTGTTATATGACCATTGGTCAATAAAACTGTTTGAAACTGTACTCTTAATGTTATTATTATTGTTTATAAGTATGAATGATCGTGGTTAATTAATACAGAAAGAAGAGTCAATGGCCCCATCCAGTAGACTCTGGTCGTATGAAGCCCATTTATCAGAGCTTGGGAAGGAGGTATCATCACTGGACTTTTCTCTAGACCAAGCCCAAGCTGAGCTTGAATATATTAAACTTGAGTGTAATCACCTTGGGGAGAAGTTCAAGCTGATAGAGATCACCACTTGGGAATTATTGTCTGAGCAGTCCCAAGATTCTTTCACCATTTCACACCTCACTCTTAGGTCTTATCTATGTGTTATAAGGGGATATTTAATGCGGCCTTAGTTACTTTGTGTAATAATTATATATAAATAAAAATTGTTATTTATTATTATGGTAAAATTTCTAAATTTCAAATAATAGCAAAAATTCAAGATTAATTTATATAATTTCCATATTATTGATGAATATTGGAAAAAAGGTATTTTAAAATATTTTTTATACTTTAAATAATTAATAATGTGAAATGATTCTAAAAAAATTGTCTTCTATAGTTTTTATCAGTAATAAATTGATATTCTAATAAGACAAACTTAATTTTTTGTGAATAGTATATTATGAATAGTAATATTACCCCTATGAATAGTATTTGACCAATGGAATAGTAACCTCACTTAATTAAGTGTAAATATAATTTCGGAATCTTGAATGGTATTGTGATATAATATAATAAGAAAATAATGGTTTCTAAAATTATTAGTTAAGTATATGTATTTTTTCATGTAAAGAGTGAGTTTACTTAAAAATTAGATTAAAAATATTCAGAAAATTATTTTCAAAAATTGGATTTTATTTTTGAATTGTACATGTAGAAAAATGGTTTGGGTGAATTTATGAGATTTTTATAAAAAAGTTTTTTTTCAATGGATAGTAAAAATATAGTTTTGAGTTTCAGTGTGTTTAATGACATCATTAGTGATGTAATAATTCTGGTTAACTTGTGTACAATAAAATATTTCATGAGGTGTCCCATGTGACCAATACCATTGGAAAATACCCCTAATGAGGTGTCCCTTGGAAATTAATAAAATATTCCCTCACTTTTGCTATAAAATACCAACCCATACCTTCATTCTGTTCATTCCAAATTTCCCCTCAACAAATATCTGGTCTTTTTCTCTCCCAAGGAGCCGTCCCAAGGTTCCCACAAGCCCCCAAGGTCCCAACCTTCATGTTTTTGAAGTTAATGTTCATGGTAAGGGAACCTTTCACCCTTATTTTTAGTCAAAACTTATTTTTTATGTTATGTATTTGAATTTTCATTTTAATATGTTGGGGTATGATATTCTATATCCATATTATTTTTCATTTTTATGTACATATGATGAGATACCATTTTTTCTCTCATCAATTCATTTTCTGAATTTTTATGTAACACTGTTAGGCTGCCGAATTTTCGTAAAAGAAATCGCATCGTCTCTTTTCTTTCGAGTTTCCTTTTCATGTGTTATGTCATTCAAATATCAATACCATGATCTTATTTATTTTTTATTCTCTCACCATACTATATTATGAGTTATTATGAGTGGGTTACCCTTTTCCCCTCTCTTTTTAATGCTTTTATAAAACCATGTAATATAGCTGTTATGCTGCATAATTTTCGTCTCAAAATATCTCTCTTTTTCTCAAGAAATTCTTTTATTTTATTTCAGTGAATACCCAAACCAATTTCATTTCTAGGGGAATTCATCAAGAAATAAAAATGATATATTTATTCTGGAACTAACATAAATAAAACCTTAATTCCTTTTCCATGGGTTATAAATGACATTATGATCTTGTTTTTAAAACTTTTTAAAACATCACAAGTTTGATATGAAACCCATTTCTTTTTTCTCTTTGGGTTATTTATGAAATGTTTGATTCTGATCTATGTGAATCACATTAATATAAAGATATATTAAGGGTTCACCCTGATGGAATTCCGATGCATTGGGAAAAGTATATATCTCTAGAGATGACAAGTTTTACGATACCTTAGTGAATAACCTTGGTAACTTTTATGACACCTTGGGGATGTAACTTGGTGATATGATTATGAATGACTAAATTTTATGTTGTGGACACATTTTCATGTTATGTTTCAATTTATTCTTGTGATATTACTCTTTATCCCCATGTTATTATTATTATCTCTCAAGGTCACATGTAAACTATTTCACTTGTTTTCCTTACTAGGCCTCCTTCTCTTCCTTTCCTTTGATGCATGTCTCCAGGTTATGAGATGTAGTAATTATACTTAGGATGAACTTTTCAAGAATATTTTCAAGGGGATTAAAATAACGTTTTTTGTTTTCATGTATTATATACCTTTTTTTCCAAGACACTAGACTTTAAAGATCCTTTATTTTTAAGATGAAATGAAATTTTATATAATAAAAAGGCGGAATACCATAGTTGGAATAAAAGAATATTTTAGTTATTTTTGAAAACTAGGATATAAAAACGTTAGGTATAACCCTATAAAAGAGTTTAAATATAGGATAAATTCTTGGTATTTTGGTGAAATATTAATTAAGAGGTTTCTGAACTAATAAATCCCAGTCTGGATATGAACAAGTGTGGATGTGGCTCTGGAAAAGATGTACCTTGGTGTGAAAACTCCGACAAGGAGTTTCAGGCTTGTCCCACAGTATCCTAGTACATGACAACAGGCCTCGCTGCACCTCTAGTTTTACATTAATGGGGGATTTTTTTCTTAATCTCAAGCTTTTTTTGAATCATTATGAAGCATTTATAGAGAAATGTAATTGTTTAAGAATGAACCTTTAAAAAATAAAATTATTTATAGTTAAAAGATTTGTAAATGAAATAATATTCTTACTAATGTTTTATTTTTTTTGAAAATGGATGGAAATATTAGGAACCATGCGAAAGGTGAACACAATGGACAATGCACCGAAGGCCCTCCAATGGAAGTTGGAATGGAAAAATTAATGCGAATGATGAACCAACTAACTCAAGTTATGGGAGATAACTCGAGTAATGTTGAGAGACCAATTTCTCTATAAAGGAAAAAAATTATGTTGAGTCCTTTATGAATCAACGACCACCAAAATTTAGTGGATCTACTGACCCATTGATTACTAAATATTAGATCAGATATATCAAAAAGATATTTTTTGTGATCTTCTATTCAGAACAGTAGAATGTCACCCTTGTTGTTTACCACCTAGAGGGAGAAGCTAATCAGTGGTGGGAACTGATTAAAAATATGATTCCAGTAGTGGAGGTTGAATCTATGGAGTGGGAAGAGTTCATAGTGATCTTATTCAATAACTATTTCCCTCATTGTATGGGACAAAAAATTGAGAAGGAGTTTCTCGAGCTGAATCAGAAGGAGAATGAATTTGTTGGAATCTACAATATGAATTTCACAAGACCTTCCTGATACACCTCAATATTTTTCAAGGATATTAATGGTATGGTGGATAGATTCATTGGTGGACTAAGACCTAATCTACCAAAGAATCTAGCTAACTGAGACTATGATACATATGAGGAGATCGTTCAGAGTGCTATGAAAGTTGAATAAGTGTTCGGTGAGATACAATGATCTTATAAATCCAATAAAGGAAGAGATCGATGGATCCATGATTAGGGAGGAGCTTTGATCAGGGAAGAGGAGGCATGCAAGTGAAACACCCCGCATGTAATATATTTGGGAAGAAGTATTCAGGGAACTTCCTACTTGTGAGAGGGAAGTGCTACAAGTGTGGGAGAGATGGCCATCTCGTGCAGAATTGTCATAGCGAGGTTAAGCCTAAACTTCACAACATTAATTGAAAATAGAAGATGGTGTAGGTTCTATATGAAGTCCATTTCTTCAAGTGTGGACAACATGTGAACTTTTCCAATCAGTGTCCAAATCCAAGAGCAGTGGAGGGGAATCACCATCAGCCTTAGCATAGGATAAGGGAGAAATGTCGTGAATTTTCTATATCTATGACTAAAGTTAAAGCTCTAAAATATATGGTGGAAAGTTATCTTGTTGTTATCTCAAAGATATCAAGTACTTTTTTTTGATTCTGGTTCTACGCATTCCTTTATTTCTTCCATGTTTGCAAATAATTTTGAATCAAAACCTGAATTTCTTAAAGTAGAGTTATCAGTCAAGACTCCTGGTGGGATTATCCAAGAATCATCTATGTTTAGAAACTCTAGTATTTACTTTAGTGAGTAAAATATTATAGAAAATCTAGTAGTCATTCCCATGCTGGAATTTGACATTATATTAGGGATGGACTGGCTCTGAAAGTATACTGCTATGATCAAATGTAGAAGCAAGGAAATATTAGTATTCTTGAATTTAAAAACTATAGTTATTTTCTAGGGAGAGATATATCAACCTGATATTTGTCTAGAAGAACCTCCTATAACCTTTTTTATGGAGTTGATCGGTGAAGAAGAAGAAGAAGGAAATTAGAGTGTGAGGATATAAAATTTCCCCATCATCCATGAATAAATTGACATATTTCCTTAGGATTTACCCAGACCTCCCCAACAAAGAGAGTTAGAGTTATCCATTGAACTCATACCTAGATCACATCTGATATCAAAGATCCCATATAGGATGGAAAATATAGAGATGGATGATTTAAAGAAACAATTAAAAGATTTTTTAGAGAAGGGGTTTATCCGACCAAGTGTGTCTCCTTGGGATCACCTGTTCTCTTTGCGAAGAAGAAGGATGGATCAATGCATCTATGCATTGATTATAGATAACTGGATGAGATCACAGTGAAGAAAAAATACCCTCTTCTAGGAATTGATGACTTATTTGAAAAACATCAGGGGGCTCAATTCTACCCAAATATTGATCTTCGATTTTGTTATCATCAATTGCGGGTGAAGAAAGAAAATATTACAAAAATTGTCTTCCAATCAAGATATGGGAATTATGAGTTTTTTGTTACACCCCTTGGATTGACTAATTCTCAAACTATATTTATGGATTTTATTAATAGAGTCTTTAAGGAATACCTTGATCACTTTTTGTTTGTATTTATTGATGATATTATGATATATTAAAAAAGTTTCATGGAGCATGAGGATCATCTAAGGGTTATTCTGAAAACTCTATAGGAGGAGAGGTTTTTTTTAAAATTAGAAAATTGTGAATTTTGTTTACACAAAGTTGATTTATTAGGGCACATTGATACCAATAAAGGAATCATAGTTGACCCTAAAAAGAAAAAGTTTTTATAGGAGTTGCCTCAGCCTACAACAATAACTGATATTCATAGCTTCCTTGGATTAACAGGATATTATAAGAGGTTTGTGAATTGTTTTTACGAATTTCAAATCCATTAACCATGTTAACTAAAAAAGGGGTCAAGTTCATCTGGGAAAAGAAGTGTAAGGAAATTTTCCATGAGGTGAGGAATATATTGGTTACTGCACCCATGTTAAGTATTCCCTCAAGTGGAGAATAATTTGTTATTTTTATTGATTCATCTCTGAAAGGGATTGGGTGCGTCTCCATGAAAAATGACAAAGTCATTGCTTATGCATGTCAACATTTGAAGACTCATGAACAAAACTATCCTACACATGATTTGGATCTAGTTGTGGTTGTTTTTTCTCTAAGGATATGGAGGCACTATCTTTATGGGGAGAAATGTGATTTATAAACACACCATCAATGTTTGAAGTATATTTTCACACAAAATAAATTGAACATGAGAGATTGGGGATAGTTGGAGATTCTTAAATACAATGATTGTTCAATTACTTATCTTTCTAGAAGAGCAAAAAAAGTCACTGATGAATTAATTTGGAAAGACCTAGTTGTTCTGTCCATGATGAGGATTCAAAGAGATCCCTTGATCTAAGACCAAGTGAAAATGGACATGGGAATTATAAGGGATGGTACATCATCAACTCTATCCCAAATGATTTCTCAACTGTCATTACAAGGGAAGATCAAGATGTCTCAGAAAGAATATCCTTTTATACAGAAGAAGTCTAAGGCTGTGAAGAATGGGAAGTTTCTTGAGTTTAATATTATCAATAATATGTACTAAAATTTCATACAAGACTATGTGTTCTATCTTTTAAAGAAATAAAGAAGGACCTGATGGATGAAGCTCATAGCTATACTTTCTCTATTCATCCAGAAAGAATGAAAATGTATAGGGACGTTCAGGATCATTTTTGGTGGGATAATAAGAAAAAGGAGATTACTGTCTACACTATAAGTTGCCTAGTATGTCAGCAAGTGAAGGCAGAGAAACAACTTCCTAAAGGGGTTCTAAAACCACTACCGATACCAACATGGAAGTGGGAAAATATCACTATGGACTTGTTCACTAGTCTCCTAAGAATTTCCAAAGGAAACAATGTGATATGGGTTACTATAGACCATCTCTCTAAGACTTCCAATTTTATCTATATTCAGGAAGATTTATCTCTTGATGAAATTTCTAGGGTTTAGGTGAAGGAAGTGGTGAGGTTGCATGGAGTTCCACTTTCTATCATATCTGATCGTGATCCAAGGTTCACATAAAAATTCTAGAGAAGTCTTTAACTTTCTCTGAGTACTGAATTGAATTTCAGAATGACCTATCATCCCAAAACTAATGGCCAATCTGAAATAACTTTTTGAAAACAAGAGGACTTTTTGAGAACAAGCTCAATCGAATTTAAGGGCAGATGGGATCAACATCTCCCATTAGTTGTGTTCTCTTACAAAAACAACTTCCACATAGGAATTAAAATGGAACCCTACGAGGATCCATATGGGAATACATGTAGAACTCCAACTTTTTGGGATCAAGTTGGTGAGGGAAAGCTTCTTGACCCTGATCTTGTAAAAAATATGACGAAAAAGGTTCATGCCATCTAGAAACACATTAAGGATGCTCAGAGTCGGCAAAAGAGCTATGCTAACAACCATCGAAGAGACTTGGAGTTTGTTGTTGGAAAAAAAATCCTTTCTTTGAATTTCACATTATAAGAGAGTCATGAGGTTTAGGAAGAAAGTTATTCTCTTCCCTAGGTTCATTTTCCCCTATGAAATCCTTGATCACATATGAGTCGTGGCATATCAGCTTTCCCTTCCTCCAAATCTAGCACAAGTTCAGGATGTCTTCCATGTATCCATTTTGAAGAAGTACATACCTGACCATTCACATGTACTAAATCCAGAGGTTGTACAAATGGAACATGACCTTTCTTATGAGGAGCATCCAGTGGAGATCTTGGATCGTAGAGACAAGGTTCTACAAAACAAGGCTACCCTCCTTGTTAAGGTGTTGTGGAAGAACTACTGTAACTCCCCCAGATTTTATGAGATATATTATTTTTAATTTCTTTGATGTCTTCTATTATACACTACACCAATATTATCTTGTACTATATGCAACACCGTATTTTCTTTTAGTATACGCAACACTATTCTTGGCTCGTTTTACACACAATTTCATGTTAGTTTTGTGGATATTATTATATGAAACATTAAGTATAGATTTTGTTTATTGTATAAATGAAATAAGTTTTGATTATGTTATACAGAACACCAAACAGAGATTTCGCTACACGCAGCCCTGACTTGACTTGCATTACATGTAATCAAGACCTTCCTCGATAGCGTGTGTAGTACACAATACCGAGTTTCTCTAAACGAGATATTATTATAATATTATTATGAACTAGCCGTTATGAATAGTAATACCCACTTTCTGAAATTTAATAAATTTTAACATTCAAAATGGAATTCATTTTTGGATTCGGAATATCGAAATTAGCCTAGGGTGAATTTTTGATATTTTTTTGAAAACTTTCAATTTTTGATGAATAGTGAAAACACTAGGTTACTATTTTAAAACCGAATTTTTATTTAAATAATAAATTATTTTATTTAAATTTATTTTAGGTAAAAATAGATACACAATACCTATATAAGTTCAATGTAATTCATTGGAGTCATTTTATAATAATTTTAGATATATAATTTTTTTTGAACTTTTCACCATCTTTTACCCACCTCCTACGAGAATTTGAAAATTTACATAAAACATAATTTTACCGCTTTTGTGAGTAGATTTCTGAAAATCCAAGAGACACAATTAATATCAAGGAGTAAAATGTGATTCAATAAGATAAAATTGTTTTTTGGTGAATAGTAAATTTTTACTTTTATTTACCACCGTTAAAAGTTAATAGGGTAATTAAGGGTAAAAATGATATTATTATTACCCTAACACATGTTCTAATTCTATTTGATAAGTGTAATTAGACCAAAAATAACCTTAGGAATAAAATATTATCCTTTAGGTCCACTTGGATTAGATTAGGACATTTATTATTATTTTATTTAAAGAATAGTTAAAAGAGTTAAAATCAAAGTTTAATAACTAAACCATTTTTAATATAGGGTTATACATAAGATAAATTAGACTATAAATATTAATAGAAAGATAAAAAGATATCCTAAATAATGGTATTTTATTTTTAATTTTTATACATTAAATAAGTTAATTTATTTATTACACAATGATGATGCAGTAATTACATTATTAATGAAATATTAACATAATTGATGTTATAAATACCCAAATAAATGTAATTTGAGACTTTTTATAAATTAAAATATTTTTTAGGTTAACATGAAATGTTATTATTGATGTAATTAACTTATTTTGAACTAATCATGCTGTTTTGATTTTCAAAAAAATCAATTACCAAATAGTGTCAAAATTGACATAAAATAGTTTTTAAAACAAATATTATATTATTAATTGTTATTCTATTACTATAAATCTAAGGTTCGTCCAAATGACATATATATGATTATATATATTAATAATGAACCACTTGGGGTTCGTTTGGCTTGTTATAGTAAGTTTATTAACCATATAGTGTAAGAAAAGAAGAAGGCACGGTAAAAGTTTAATTATTTAACTTAGAGTTAAATATATAAGATATGGTTAAAATAGTAATCTAAACTTGTATAAAACCTATTGTTTGAGATTATTTCAACCCATCCCCACTTTATCTTCGATATAAATCAATTTTGAGCTATTATAAACTGAATATGACTTTATTATAAAATAATATTTTATGTTTTTCCTAAGGTGCCCCTCTCCTCTATTATAAAATGACACCTCCTCCCTCTTCTCATTACACCATTTTGAGCCTTCAAGCTTGGCCAAAAACTGCCCATTTCCATTATCAACTTCAATATAAACATTATAGAGGTTTTGGTAACCTCAAAAGACCAAATCCAGTTTCTTAAGAGGAATCTTAAAGGAGGTACGTCGAAGAATAGGTAATCTCTTCTACCGATTATTTCAAGTTTCTTTCTTCTTCAACTTCTTATTCTTTAGTTGTTTAATTATAAAGTAATAACATAAGTATCAATATTATACGGATATGTTATTATAAATATGAAACAACCCCATTTAACCTTATATCCATCCAACGAAAAATGAAATCACCGCATGTGCGTACGTACGGAATACCGTCTCCACGCCGTGGTGTAATATGTTTTTCCACGAACACCTTACTTGGATGGGTATAATGGTGTAAAGAATACATATATATAGTTATTATAACATCATACTGATTCTGATATATTATATGATCCACTCCAATTCAATTAAAAAATTATGGGAATGATATCATCGCTCGTACGTACGTACAGATTACCATCTCCACGACGGGATGAGATTCATTCTTCATGTTAACCATTAAAGAATGATTAAAAAGTATATATAATGAATAATAATGAAATATATGACATGAAAATGATACTGGATTTATGTATATATATATATATGTCATCTACTTACTTCCATTCAAGTCAATAAGGAAAGGAAAGCAGCGTTTATGCGTACGTACAACCTACCATCTCCATGAACGATGTATTTAATTTCATTTGTCTATCTATTATGTATATATATATACTGAATATATATGATATATAAATAAGGATTTAAATTCTGTAAGTAATTAAATCATGATATAAGTAATAATAATATCAAGAACAACAAGTCCAAACACATACGATAAATAAAACGATTTTACCAAAAACACTGCTTTAACATGGAATTTAGAAAAGAACGGGTGATATAAAGTCATAAGTGAACCATATATGATATCATAACAAAAAATATTATTCTTCAATAATTAAATGACATTATTTAAATAATTATACATGAGGTTAGGATACGTATGAAGCATATCAGACCTAATGTAAGGTATAACCATTCCAATCTCGTTCTTATACAAGATTGTTTATTTGTAAGTATTTACAGGGGTTATTATTATCATCCATGTCCATGTTTTATAAAAGTGTTTTTATGTATGTTTAAAGTCATTTTTACCCATGTTTTACTTTTACCACATTTTATAAAAAGGAATATTTATTTTTTTTACCATACGAGGAACTTTTTGGCTTTTCCGAAAAAAGTACGAGGAGAATGTTTTTTTAACTTATACGACATGAAAGGATTTTTATAGTTTCATAACACCATATTTTCATAAATATTACTCTAAAATATTTCATTAATATTTTGAAAAAATCCTTTTATTTTAAAATTTCATGGCATTTTGTGAAAAGTAGATGATTTTGAAGAAGAAAATATATTTTCCTCAAGAATTCATTTCAAGTGTTTTATCAAAACTATTTTCCATCTAAGATGAAATTATTTAATATGTGTATGTTTAAAGTATTATATCTGTATGATTTACATGGTTTCAATTTTCTTATGATTAAATGATTTCCAATTGTTTTATATGGATTATGTTATGATTGGATGATGTTTATACAACCCATTTTATTCTTTGGGTTATGATGAATGATTTATGTTTAATTTGTGGAACAAGTAAGAATGACTTCATTATGAGATGAGGGAAACCTATATCTCCCTCAAATTCATTGGGTAAAGATTTATATCTCATGATATTGACATGGATTGAATGGTAAGTTAATCCGGTTCAGTGATACAGGACTAGAACGAGGAGTGATCTCGATTCAGAAAGGGACTTTTTCCACTAAGATGGTCTTGGCAGCAATGCCTTGGCTACTATGGAAATCATATCATGTGCTTAATGGTTTTCCACAATTAAATGTTTTATTCCCATGCTATTTATCTTCAATGATGATCCATTATGATATATGCCTTACGTACTGACATGTTTTATGTCATTGCTCAAGATTTTGATGTTTAAATATTTGTTCATGTTTTGAAGTTCAAATGTATATGGTTTGGTTTATTTTCTCCATGCTTACCCTTACTGAACATTTCAGCTCACCCTTTATATGTTTTCTTTTCCCCAGGATATTAATAATGGTTTTAGGTAAGAAAACAAAAGGGGAAGATCTTTATGGGAGATGTTGAAGATCTTTCACCATGATTAGAAGATTGTGTTCTGAGTTTCCAACGACACTAAACTATTACGGTCCTTGAGTGTTGGTTTTTGTTATGTATTAAGTATTCCTCAAAATTATTGTAATGTCCATGTACGCCAATCGTTGGGTCTCTATAGTTGGTATCAGGGGAAATGTTTAGTTAACCATTGTAAATTAGGATGCGAAAACTTTAGTGAGATCCCTAGAGATATTTCTAAGGTATGTCTAGGGATGTCCCTAAGGTCTAGTATAACTATTGGTTACAGTCCTAGAATTATGTTGATGATCATAAATAACCTAGGGTGAACCTAATGTGTCATGGATTAAATAATTTTTGATAATTTATACATCCCATAAGTGACTTTTTATGATTATGTGGTTCCTCGTTATTTTAACTATTTCTTAAACTATGGTTTCTGGTCTTAGTCAATGGAGGGAATGAGAAGGAATTTAGTTAACATTGATTCCAATGGAAAATTTGGTGACTATGATCAATGAAATTATGTAACACCTGGAGAGAAAGATATTGTGATTATGCCAAACTAGTCATCTCGATATATGATCAACAAGGTGAAATTTATTTGTATTCCTAAGTCATCAAATAAGAGGAAGAGGGATTTTTATGCATGTTCGCATGGTGAGGAGCATAGAGAAAGGAAGATTGAGATTTATAAAGAAGGGAAGAAGAACCTTGAGGAATACCTCAAATGGAGGGGAATATGTTATCTATGTGGAGAAAAGGGTCATAGAGTGATAGACTGTTATGGAGTTTAATGTCTTATCTGTTGAGAACATGGGCATTACCCAACTCAATGCCCTGTCCTAAGAGGTTACTTATAAATCAAGGAAGTACTTATTCCATGACAATAATTGAAGAGAATGGATTGAAGTGTTAATATATTGGTTTTCAAGAATAATGTTTTTGAGGTACTTTTATGGTATATTGGAATATCTATGTATTGGTCTATTATGGTTTTAAATAATTATATGGTACCGGTAACCATGAAAAGTGATTCAAATATTTTAGAATGCAGATGATATGCGCATAATGGAGGGATAAGGATAAAATAAATTGTTTGATATTATTCATGAGATCATGATTGATATAGGACTTAGTGATATCATGGTTTGAGTATATAGAATTTTTGGGATTTTGGTATGTGGAAAGAGTTAACTTTTGAGAGCACTCATGTTTTCAATAAGGTTCTATAGTAATTCATTTTCAAAAGAATACATGATTAAGGTATTCACATGTTTGGAATGTGACCAACAAGATATATCTTATGATATATGGGGGATAAATGATGGTATTCATGTGCTTGTTATGTGACATTTCATGTAATTATTTTATTTATACTATGAGATTGGACATATGTATTTTGGATAAGCCTAAAGATTTGAATGGGTTATGTTAGATATCATATTGTATTGTTTAAGGCTAGAACTTTTTGTTATAATAGTACTGTTTTAGAAAAAGGACAACCCGTAGGATGGGCGACAACCCGTCGCGTTAGACAAGGTTGCGGGAATTGAACCAAAATCAAGTAAGTATTTCTTTTAATTCAAAAATTATTCAACATTAGGTAAATGATCTTGAAAACCAAAAATGTTGTCATATTTCCCTCATATCTGATGAATTAGATGGTACCTTTGATCATCACAAATTTATGGCTTTATGACTGTTGGATTTATCATAGCCATGTCTTCTACTACTCTCCATCAGAACTTGATAGTTAGATTTCTCTTCTATATCCATATTTTCACCTATGTTATCCTATGTGGAAAACCAGTGATTAATTAATTTGGGTAACCGTTACATTTCATACTTTAGTTTTTAAAGATAAGTTTTGGTATTCATTTTTACGATGTGGGTTTCAATGAAAGAAACGGTCATGTTATAAACCATTTATAACCCCGACGAATTTCGAGGGCGAAATTCATTTTAAGGGGGGTAGACTGTTACACCCCGAGATTTTATGAGATATATTATTTTAAATTTCTTTGATGTATTCTATTATACACTACACCAATATTAGCTTTTACTATATGCAACACCGTATTATCTTGTTGTATACGGAACACTATTCTTGGCTCGTGTTAAACACAATTTCATGTTCGTTTTGTGGAAATTATTCTACACAACATTAAGTGTAGATTTTGTTTAATGTATAAATGAAATAAGTTTTGATTATGTTATACAGAACACCAAACAGAGATTCCAATACACGCAATCCTGACTTGGCTTCCATTACACGTAATTAAGACCTTCCTAGATAGAGTGTGTAGTACGCAATACCGAGTTTCACTAAACGAGATATTGTTATAATATTATTATGAACTAGACATTATAAATAATAATACCCAATTTTTGAAATTTTATAAATTTTATCTTTCAAAATGGAATTCATTTTTGGATTCGAAAAATTGAAATTATCCTAGGGTGAATTTTTGATATTTGTCTGAAAACATTCCATTTTTGATGAATAGTGAAAACACTAGGTTACTATGTTAAAACCGACTTTTTATTTAAATAATAATTTATTTTAGGTAAATATTGATACATAATACCTATATATGTTCAATGTAATTCATTGGAGTCATTTTATAATAATTTTAGATATATAAAAATTTTATTGAACTTTTCACTGTCTTTTACCCACCTCCTAGGAGAATTTGAAAATTTACATAAAACTTAAACTTACCTCTTCTGTTAGTGGAATTCCGAAAATCTGATAGAAACAGTTTATATCAAGGAGTAAAATGTGGTTCAACAAGATAAGAATAATTTTTTTATGAATAGTAACTTTTTACTTTTATTTACCACGGTTAAAAGTAAATAGAGTAATTAAGGGTAAAACTGATATTATTATCCTAACACATGTCCAAATTTTATTGGATAAGTGCAATTAGACCAAAAAAACCTTAGGAATAAAATATTACCCTTGAGGATCACTTGGATTAGATTAGGACATTTATTATTATTTTATTTAAAGAATAGTTAAAAGAGTTAAAATCAATGTTTAATAACTAAAACATTTTTAATATAGGGTTATACATAAGAGAAATTCGACTATAAATATTAATTATAAAGATAAAACTCTTTCCTACATAATGGTATTTTATTTATAATTTTTAAACATTAAATAATTTAATTTATTTACGACACAATGATGATACCGTAATTACCTTATTAATAAAATATTAACATAATTGATGTTATAAATACCCAAATAAACGTAATTTGAGACATTTTATAAATTACAATATTTTTTAGGTTAATATGACATATTAGTATCGATTTAATTAAATTTTTTGGAACTAATCATGCTGTTATGAGTTTCACAAAAATCAATTACAAATAGTGTCAAAATTGACATAAAATAGTTTTTTTAAAAAATATTATATTATTAATTGTCATTATATTCCTAAAAATCTAAAGTTTGGCCAAATGACTTTGATAAGATTATATATATTAATAATTAACCACTTGGGGTTCGTTTGGCTTGTTATAGTAAGTTTATTAACCGTATAGTGTAAGAAAACAAGAAGACATGGTAAAAGTTAATTATTCAACTTAGTGTTAAATCTAAATGATAAGGTTAAAATAGTAACCTAAACTTCTCTAAAACCTATATTTTGAGATGATTTCGACCCATCCCCACTTTATCTTCTAAATAAATCAATTTGGAGCTATTATAAACCGAATATTACTTTATTATAAAATAATATTTTATGTTTTTCCTAAGGTGCCCCACTCCTCCCTTATAAAAGGGCACCTCCTTCCTCTTCTCATTACACCATTTTGAGCCTTCAAGCTCGGCCAACCCCTGCCCATTTACCTTCTCAACTTCCCTATAAACATTATAGAGGTTATTGTCTCCTCAAAATACCAACTCTAGTCCATTAAGAGGAAGCTTAAAGGAGGTACGTCGAAGAAGAGGTAATCTCTTCTACCGATTTTTTCATGTTTCTTTCTTCTTAAACTTCTTTTTATTTTGTTGTTTCATTATAAAGTAATAACATAAGTATCAATAATATACTTATATGTTGTTATAAATATGAAACAACACCATTTCACCTTATATCCACCCTAAGTAAAATGAAATCACCGCGCGTGCGTACGTATGGAATACCATCTCCACGCAGTGGTGTAATATGTTTTTACACCACCACCTTACTTGGATGGGTATAATGGTGTAAATAATTACTATATATAGTTATTATAACATCATAATGATTCTGAGATATTATATCATCCCCTCCAATTCAATTCAATAATTATGGGAAAGATATCTTCACTCATGTGTACGTACAGATTACCATCTCCACGACGCGATGAGATTCATTCTTCATGTTAACCATTGAAGAATGATTATAAAGTATATATAATGAATAATAATGAAATATATGACATGATAATGATACTGAATTTATATATATATATATTTCATCTACTTACTTCCATTCAAGTCAATAAGGAAAGGAAAACATCGTTTATGCGTACGTACGACCTACCGTCTCCATGAATGGTGTATTTGATTTCATTTATCTATCCATTATGTATATATATATACTGAATATATATGTTATATAAATCATGATTTAAATTTGGGAATTAAGTAAATCATGATATAAGTAATAATAATATCAAGAACAACAAGTCCAAACACGAACGATAAATAAAACGATTTTACCAAAAACACTGCGTTAACATGGAATTTAGAAAAGAACGGGTGATATAAAGTCATAAGTGAATGATATATGATAACATAACAAAAACTATTATTCTTTAATAAGTCAATGACATTATTTAAATCATTATATAGGATTTTCGGATACGTACGAAGCATATCAGACCTAAGGTAAGGGATAACCTTTCCAATCTCGTTCTTATCCAAGATTGTTTATTCGTAAGTAATTACTAGGGTTATTTTTATCATCCATGTCCTTGTTTTATAAAACTGTTTTTATGTATGTTTAAAGTCCTTTTTACCCATTTTTTACTTTTAACACATTTTATAAAAAAGAATATTTCTTTTGTTTACCATACGAGGAACTTTTTGACTTTTCTGACAAAAGTACAAGGAGAATGTTTTTAAAACTTATACAGAATGAACAGATTTTTACAGTTTCATAACACCTTATTTTCATGAAGATTACTCTAAAATATTTCATGACTATTTTCAAAAAAATCCTTTTATTTTAAAATTGCATGGCATTTTGTGAAAAGAAGATGATTTTGAAGAAGAAATGATATTTTTCTCAAGAATTCATTTCATGTGTTTTATCAAAACTATTTTCCATCTAAGATTACATTATTTCATATGTGTATGTTTCAAGTATAATGTCTCTATGATTTACATGGTTTCACTTTTCTTATGATGAAATGATATCCATTTGTTTTATATGGATTATGTTATGATGTGATGATGTTTATAAAACCTATTTTATTCTTTGGGTTATGATGAATGATTTATGTTTAATTTGTGAAACAAGTAAAAATGATTTCATTATGAGATGGGTGGGAACTATATCTCCCTACAATTAATTGGGTAAAGATTTATATCTCATGAGATAGACATGGATGGAATGGTAAGTTAATCCGGTTCAGTGATACAGGACTGGAACGAGGAGTGAACTCGATTCAGAAAGGGACTTTGTCCACTAAGATGGTCTTGGCAGCAATGCCTTGGCTACTATGGAAATCATATCATGTGATTAATGGTTTTACACAATTACATGTTTTATTCCCATGATATTTTATCATGATTGATGACCCATTATGATCTATGCCTTACGTACTACCATGTTTTATGTCATTGCTGAATATTTTGATGTTTAAATATTATGTTCATGTTTTGAAGTTCAAATTTATATGATTTGTTTTATTTTCTCCATGCTTACCCTTACTGAGAATTTGAGCTCACCATTTATATGTTTTCTTTTCCACAGGATATAAATAAAGGTTTTAGGTAAGAAAACAAAAGGGGAAGATCTTTATGGGAGATGTTGAAGATCTTTCACCATGATTAGAAGATTTTGTTTCGAGTTTCCAAAGACACTAAAATATTATGGTCTTCAGTGTTGGTTTTTGATATGTATTAAGTATGCCGAAAAAGTAATGTAATTTCCATGTATGTCAAGATTTGGGTCTCTACAACCACAAATGTGAAGAAGCCAGATGGGAACCAGAGGAGTCTATGATAAGGAAGTTCCCACACCTTTTCTCTTCTAATGGTACGAGTTGAAATTTTTCGGATGAGATTTCTTAAGGGGGTAAGAATGTAACGACCAGAAATTTTTAAAAATATTTGTTTCATGGTTATGTGTTTTATCTTGTACTCAACAAAACTATATCCTTTTTTACTGTAGTGAGTATAATTAAAATGAGACTGTTGGGTTTCGAGTATTATATGACCATTGGTCAATATAAATTTTGGCAAATATACTCTTAACATTATGATTATTGTTTATAAATACCAATTATATTGGCCAATTAATACAAAAAGTAGAGTCAATGGAATCATCTAGTAGACCTGGGTCATACGAACCCCATCTGTCAGAGCTTGGGAAGAAGGTAACATCACTGGGCTTTGCTCTGGACCAAGCCCAAGCTGAGCTTCAACATATTAAGCTTGAAAGTAATAACCGTAAAAAAAAGTTCAAGCTGATAGAAATCACCACTAAGGAAATGTTTTCCGAGCCGTCCCAAGATTTTATCACCATTGAACAGCTCACTCTTAGATCCTATGCAGGTTTTATAAGATGCTAGGTTACTAGTCCTTACTTAATTTATGTAATCCTTTTTTATAAATATTTTTTTTTTATTTTTTGTCATGGTAAAATTTGGGATTTTCAAATATTAAGATAAATATAGGATAAATTTATAGAAGTTCCATATTATTGATGAATATTGGAAAAAATGTATTTTAAAATATTTTTTATACTTTAAATAATTAATATTATGAAATGATTTTTAAAAAATGGTCTTCTATAGTTGTGATTAGTAAGAAATTTAGATTATAATAATATCAAATTAATTTTTGGTGAATTGTAAATTATGAATAGTAATATTACCCTTATGAATTGTAATGCGACCAATGGAATAGTAACCTCACTAAATTAAGTATATATATAATTTAGGAATCTTGAATGGTAATGTGATATAACATCATAAGTAAATAGTTGTTTCCGAAATTATTAGTTAAGTATAAGTATTTTTTTGGATAAATAGTGATTTTATATAAAAATTATAACAAGATTGTTTAGAAAATTATTTACAAAAAATGGATTTCATTTTCAAATTCTACATGTCAAAAAATTATTAAGGTGAATTTTTGAGATTTTTATAAAATGTTTTGTTTTTAGGGAATAGTAAAATTACAGTTTTGAGCTTTGGTTTGTCTAATGACATCATTTAGTGATGTAACAACGATGTAATAAATCTGGTCTACTTTGTATAGTATAATATGTTAGGAGGTTTCCTAAGTGGTCAATACCCTGTGAAAATACAATGGACAGACCCATGGTCTTGCAAATACCACTAATGAGGTGTCCCTTGGAAATTAATAAAATATTCCATCACTTTTGCTATAAATACCAACCCATTACTTCATTCCTTTCATTACAAATTTATGATAAACGTATCTATGGTATATTTACTTACCAAGGAGTCCTCATAAGGTTCCCTCAATCCCCCAAGGTCCCAAACTTAAAGTTTTTGAAGTTACTGTTCAAGGTAAGGGAACCTTTCAACCTCCTTTGAATTTATATTTTCATATGTTGGGGTATGATATTATGTATCCCTATTATTTCCCTTTTATAGTATATATTATGATATTCCCTTCCTTCCCTCATCAATTCATTTTCTGAATTTTTAAGTGACGTTGTTAGGATGCCAAATTTTCGTTATAGAAATCGAATCTTCTCTTTTCTTTCAAGATTACTTTTAATGTGGTATGTCATTTAAATATCCATACCATGATGTTATTTATTTTTTATTCTGTACCTATACTTTATTATTAGTTATTTATTAGTGGGTGACCCTTTTCCCCCTTCTTTTTAATGTTTTCTAAAACCATGTTATATAGATGATATGCTGCAAAATTTTCGTCTCAAAATCTAACTTTTTCTCATGAAATTCTATTATTTTATTTATGTGAATACACAAACCTATTTTATATATAAGGGTATTCATAAATACATAAAAATTATATATTTTATTTTGGAATTTACGTACATAAAACCCTCATTCACTTTCTAGGGGTTAGAAATGATATAATGATATTGTTTTTTAGAGCTTTTTTAAAATATCAGAATTTTGATACAAAACCCATTTATTTTATTCCCTTTAAGTTATTTATGAAATTTTTTATTTTGATCTATGTGGATCAAATGAAAATAAAGACATAATAATGGTGCACCCTGATATAGATTTAATGCATTGGGTAAAGAATTAACATCTAGAGACGAAAAGTTTTACATTACCTTGGTGAATAACCCTTGTAATTTTTATGACAACTTGGGGATGAAACTTGGTGATATGATTATTAATTTATAAACTAAATGTTTTAGACACATTTTCAAGTTATGTTTCAAGTTAGTATTATGATATTCATCTTTATCCCCATGTTCTTATTGTTATTTCCCAAGTTCACATGTAAACTGTTTCACTTGTTTTCCTTATTGGGCCTTCTGCTCACCCTTTATTTTGATGTATGTATCTAGGTTGTGAGATGCAGAAATTGTACTTAGGATGAACTTTTCCGGAATATTGTCTCGGGTATTAAATGAATGTTTTTATGTTTTCATGTATTATTTACCTATTTCTTAAAACACTAGACTTTAAAGATCCACTGTTTGTAAAAAGAAATGAAATGTTATGTAATAAAAAGGAAGGATTCCATAAATGAAGTATAAAAACCTACCCCAAACCTCTACTATAAATGGACCACATACATCAGTATGAACTAATTTTAGTAATTTAGTGGCTCATTCTCCTTCCCAAATAAGGTTTCCTTGTCTATTTTACCTTATAATAAATACTATCATAAATACAGAGTTTTTGTGAACACTTCCAATTTACATGTCAAATCGTGAAGTTCCAAAGGCATGTGTTATATGATTCATTCCTACCAGTTTATCATTGATTTTCATTACAGGGTTTTCAAGTTCATTTATTTAACAACCATTATTAAGATTATCCATACCATAACATATGTTATCCCTATAAAAGAAAATAAATTTATTTTCATACTTGTAATAAATTCTCATAGTGTATTTGGATTCGGCTTTTCCTTAGACCCATTTACCTCTCCCTTAGTCCTTTTCACCATTAGACCTGAAGAATTGGTATTTTTCATATCTTTATCAGTTTGGGGAAGTAATGAAAAATGATATGGGAGAATATTTTTCATGTTTTTCAAATAGTTATTAACAATGTAAGTAAAAGAGTTAGGTTGTAATGTTAAAAGAATGAGACAAGTTTCTTATTCTTGGTTCATACAGATCCCAAGGGCTTCAAGTCTCTCAATGCACCGAATAATCTTGAGATTACGAGGGATTTATTTATTCCCTTCAACTAGAATTCCCCAATATAGTGAACTTGATTTCTCATACCTTTTGTATCGAGTTCTCTCCTGATATAACTGTTGGAGATGAGTTATAATATTATTGGAATCTTAATACTTATACATTTTCTATAGTTCAATAGACAAAGAGGATGACATGACAAAATTTATGTATAACACATCATCTAAATGGTCTTTATTTTTTCTTTTTCTTCCTTACTTTATGCCTAAGGGGGATTTTTAAGAAGTGAGTAATCCATCACATAATGCTTCATTTAATGGAATAATACTCTACACAAGCGCTTGTACCACTCCATGAAGACATGGCCTATCAAGAAATTTTCTTTATCTAGAATTTACCATATTTATAATATGAAATTGGTGTTGGTGAATTAAATTTTTATCCATTCCCTATGATCTGTGAAGACATTTTTGTACTGATTTCTCAGATGCAACCATTATCTCTCTAGGATGTTGGAAGAAGAGATATGAGAACTCAAGCATTTTGGGAATGAATAGTCCCATGAAAAATTGAAACTCTTTGATTATATATAAGAGGTTAAATACTCAAAAAGGGTTCCCTGACCCCTATATTAAAAATTCTAACTAAATAAGCAATAAATCAAAAATTATTATGAACTTACTTTTTCATAATGGCATTTATATTTTCTCACATACTTATAATATATAATAAATTTATTAAAAGATAAAAATAATTCATTAACTCTGCTTTTAATTCTCAAAAATATTAAATGAACCTTTAATATTAATATAATATTCACTCATATAATATTTTTCCACATATTCACTTAATTCATTGTGAATACTTTTAACAAATAAATTCAACCAAATTATTATATAATCAAATAAAAATGAATTTTCTTATTAATTGACGATCAGTAATTTCTGGACAAATCTTAGTCCCCCTTTTTGGGATCACCATTTCATATATTAATATTAATTAGAATATAAAAAACTCTTGAATACACTGTTGGGTGTGTCCCTCTAGGACCTTATCTCAACATAAGTCAATATTATTTGGTGAATGGTAGCTAATTCTTGCTATCCATTAAATCCCCTAGACATGGAACATTCATAGGAAAAAACCCTTCCTAAAAACACATTCCATGTACTATAATCTCATAGTCTCATAATTTATAATAAAATATGACACGCACTTCATGTCATCATCTTTTCTTGATTTATTATTTTTTGATCTAAATTGATGAACATACCTTCTTCTTGCATGACCGTAGATTTAATGAAGGTAATACCATCTTGATAAACTATTCCCATGAAAACCATTCCTCAATTCAAAAGAAAAACATTCTCTCTTGATCATTAAATAAACACCATACCACCAACGACACACCCAAGACAAGCTACCTCACCCAGAATTAAATGTCTTGATTTTCTTATGGCTTAACAGTATGTGATAAAATGGTAAAAATTGTCAATAATATCAAGATAGGAGACTAATACACATGTTATTCTATAAGAACAACTAATGACACTAGATTCATGTGGTGTTCCAATTGGAGGGTAAGTCCCCTTGATCTCATCTACTAAAGATCACTATATGCAGACTATATGGGAAGAAGTATCAATGATTATGATACCCAATACTTGATAGTCACAAATCCTTTGTGTCCAGTCGATATGATATATATATACCATATGACATATGTCCAAGATTATTATCATAGTATATCCATGTTCTCATTATAGCTTAGGAACTAGTATAACCGTTTGATACGACATGTAATCTAAAGAAATTACTATAAATTTTTTGTTTCATAAGTATTAATACTATTATAGTAAGATAAAAACATGTATATATATCAAAATTTAAACATGTAATAGTAATAAAAATATATGCATAAGTTGGGTTTGGGTAACCCACTTTTCAACCTGATTGGGGTGGCCAACTAAGATTTGGTTCTCCATCCTTGTACAAGGACATCAGTGTGTGTAAAATCCTTAGTCTGATTTTAGGTTGATCACAAGACTCGTAGTGTATCAGGTGGAGGAATATGGTTTCGTGTTCGATTAGAGTCGATCTTGTGGATTATAAGTATTTAGTTGGAGAAGTTTGACTATTCTGGAGACCGTGTATACAGCTTAGTTCAGGGTTGATGTGAGAGGCTTATGCATTTATTTTATTCTATGTATTATTTATATGTGGTCAACTCTATGAGAATCCAATTTATATGTGTAGAATTATTTGTATTTTCTTATGTTACACTCCATTTTATAAGGATTTATGATTTTTTGTGCTTTATGATTTCTATTTACCGATGTGTATGTGTTTGGTGTAGTTTCCAAAGATTGGTTAGGTACCACTGAGGCGGGGGGGGGGGGGTATCGGTGTTACCCTCATTTTATGAATTTTTATCATTTTAAATTCAACCTCTTAAATTGGTCATAGTTATTGATCAATCCAATTATTTTTCATAACCTCACCTTTGTGTGAGATAAAAATAAAAGAAAGAAAAGAATGCAATATTTAAAAGTGAATATAATTGGTTAGTCACCCAAATTATAATCTCTTTAGTAGTTTTTTAGACCCCCTTATTTATCATGTTATATGATTGGTTAGAAACCCCAATCATAATAATTAAATAACTAGTTAGAAACCCCTTATATAATATTCTTCTTTAATGTTGATCTATAGATTACTTACTCAATAACTTTCACATTGCTGGTCTCTGGGATCCTTCCAGATTTGGTGCAATCAAGATTCTCCATCGTCTTTAAATAATAAGGAACAATAGTTTATTCTTCTTGAAAGGTTGCAAAATTAAAACACTCACTAGTTTTGATAAAAAAATGTAATAGGATTTTGAAATTATACTTAAACACTGGATGAAATATCTCTACATTCTTAACTTAACTCATTACACCATCGTTACCATTAGATATTATTTAGAAGTTATATATTGGAGAAACAATACCAAAATGACTCCCCTTCCCGCCCCTTTTAACCTACTATATATTTATGTTAATAATAATTAATTAATTAAAATTTATTTTTTCCTCTTTCACACTATTATTTTTATCCTTTTCCATTAATTATTCATATATTTGTACATTCTCTCTCTTTTCTATTATAGAAAATGTAAGAAAAATCCCGACCACTCCATGATCTTCATAAAAAAATTATGGAAAAAAATATATGACCACTCCATGATCTCAGAAAGTTTTAGTTTTATTTCACATGATATTGAAGTATATGTAATATCTATAATTTCTTAATTATCACTTAATCAACAACAATATGTGATTCTCACACCTTGAAGAAATTGGCTACGTAAGACATTTGGTTACATGAAGCTCCTCAGTGTATCAACTACTTGAAACTAATTAGAGAATAAATTATATTAT
Organism: Viscum album; assembly: GCA_963277665.1. Lineage (NCBI taxonomy): Eukaryota > Viridiplantae > Streptophyta > Magnoliopsida > Santalales > Viscaceae > Viscum > Viscum album. The sequence goes on along the minus strand of OY728143.1, from coordinate 933,388,783 downwards.
TTGTATGAAAAAATGGATATTTAGTTCAAATGGTTATGTGAATGAACCAACTACATTGTTTTCTTCTATAAATGGATATGTTGTTTTTCACTAAAAATGGCTATGTTGAACATTGATTATGCATCAAAACTGCAACATAAATATTTGGTGACGAGAGAAATGGATAGGCTAATATCATTTATAGTAGAATAATTATTCTAAAATACCCATGATTCATATCTTATAAATTTGAGATGAGTAAAAAATCATAAGAAATATTATCACCCAAATACCTATACTTATAATTTTATAATTTGATAAATAAATTCCACACCTCAATAGTTTCCCAGATAATTATCTCAATTATTTATTTTCACATTCAATGAATATTCATGCATGTGAAACTGTATTAATATAATATTTATATCATAGGTGTGTATTTATCAATCTTTATATGAATCCAAATAACTCATATTTTCAAAGAAATATCCTCATAGGTTTCTTCTATATTAACTTCATATGTGATGTGTTCTTCAGACATGCCATGATTTTATAGGATCGGTGTGACCTCCTTTTTATTTTGATCGTGAATTTGGTTTGATGTACGTGGATGGGAATGATCTCTATGACTCATCAACATTATATAACCAACATGAAATTGAACTCATGAGTTTTGGGAGTTTGAAGAGGATTGGATCGTTAAATCTAATTTGACTTGGAAGATCAGATGGTAGAGATTCATTCCATTGGATGATGATACTTATTTTAATAATATTTTTAAATATGGGAACAAAACCTATGTCTATCACATTACACATCGAACCATTATTTTTCTGATCTCTCCCATTTATTACTCAGTCTTCGATCAATTATTTGATTTGGAAGTGGGGTTCAAACCCTACAACACTTCAAACACATATATGTGGCGAGCTAACCCATTTTCCACTTTCATTCCACTAGCACACCTTATGGGCACTATATGACCACACACTCCTTTCTACCTATGAAGTTTATTTACTACCCCTATAAAAATACTAGATTTACTAGATGGATTCCATGTGTTTGAGATTTCTCCCATAATGCATGGTCGAGCTGGCATAACTTGTTAGATTAGATAGAAACATTTTTTTTGTCAAACACCCATGTAAACATTTAGACACATTATCATTCACTACCAAGAGAGAACACAATATCCTTTATGAAATATTACTGAAATATAGAAATACATTTTTCTTGGAATTATTTAAATATTATTCACCCAAAAAAGATATGGATTCAATTGTTTCATATATTTTTAACTTTATAAAATTAATTTTTCACAATTAATTGTAATTTAAGATTAGTTCAAAGAGTCATCACATTTACCTAGAGAATTTTCCAAGAATGACATACTATTCCATGAAAAGAATCCCTAAAAATTATCCAAGAATATATAGTTCATAATCAATTCTCTGAAAACATATTGATTCATCATTTCGAATAAATTTCAACACTTGGAATAAAATATTTCTCCAAGAATCGCAACTTTATCCTCAATTATCTACAAAATTATTGACATATGATTGAAAACAAATAAAAAACTTGGGATATACATTTGGTTTATTTTTTTCTATTATTTCATAATAATATGTGTCTTCTCATTGAAACTCTTCAGTCCCTCACTAATAGTCCAGAACCTATGGTTTATTGGGATACATTCTTGAGGCCTCGTCTTGAGCTGGATATGGTGACTGGTCCAGTTAAACTGATATTGTTTGTAACATAATCACATCACATTCAAAAAAAATATCATCATCTCATGTGATATTAACTATTAACCAATGAATTGGAGGTATATATAGTAACCCACTTGTAAATAATCCATAATTATATTTGTTGAAATCCCAAATATTTTTAATGTTAATAAAACATAATTTTTTAAAAAAAATGGATATATCAAGATCAAAGAAGATGAATCATACCTAATTTTAGAAAAATAAATGACAAAACTAATGGTTATAGAAAACTTGGATATGTAAGTCAAAGAACTTACTTTTGAAGGATGATAATTATTCCTAAAAATGTTATACTTTTATGGGGAATAAATTCACAGTAGAGTTTTGTTTGTATAAATATTATCATTTTACAAGATATAAAGTGAATTTTCTATATAAAATATTAATTTGGAAGAAACTATGTATATAAGTATGAATTTCGAGATGAAACAATATAACTCAATGAAATGGGTATTGAGTTAACAAAATATCTTACATCATCATAATATTTTGAATTGAAAACCCATGAAAGGAAGAACATGATATTTATTTTTCAATGCATTATATTTTATAAAAAATTATGATAAAATAAATCAATGTCTAATATAAACAAAACCAAAAGGAAAAAGGTGGCGAATACACATCATATCTCTATAAAACAAAATTTATATGCAAACACCATTACCTTTAATTCTACTGAGTTTAATATGGTAAAACCACAATATTAAAAATGATAAACATATTAGTCACCTATATCAAAATATTATTCATACTTATAATGTTTTACAATCTTCATTTATAATCATTTATTAAAAATATTTTTGTTAGTTATATTTTATTTTCATCATCTGATCTTATTTGCTTCGATTTTTTATTTGGTACAAGTTTCATAATGGTGGTGTTGATTCTTATTTATATATTAAATTTTTATTATTATTTTATCCTTATAGATATTGAAATATTGTTTTAATAATCATTTATAATGTATTAATTTCATTTCATAATTATTTTAGTTATGATTCACGATGATGAAGTTGGTGACATACTTGTTTCACTAATTTTTAACAAGAAAAAATGGTATATTAATAATATGTTTAAAAGTTGTATAACCTTTACCGCACCATAAAATGAAAAATATTTTATCATTAAAATATAATAAAACTATTATTTAGGTTTCTATATTCATCCATGATATAAAAATATATCACTGTTCATGTAGGTGGTCAAACCAACCCAAACAATAACAAGTTATAATTTATGGGCGAGTATGGTTAAAAAAGTGATTATTTTTGAATAATATCATTTTTGTAGAAGATTAATTATATTAATTATATTTTTTAATTTATTTAATATTATTTTAATATTGTTTTATAAATAATTAAAGACAATATGAAAAACAAAATAGGTTACTTTCCTAGAGGTGATAGTCCACATGTACACAAAAGTGTGACATTTGTTTACATCAAATGTAAAGGTGGTATGAATTGGTTTATATTTTCCTAATATTGATTTTTTTAAATATAATTTTTTTAATTAAATACCCCATTTTATCTATAGTTGTAAAGAGGTTATAAAAAATGGATCATGTCGCTTATGGAGGCGGTAGTCCGAACGTAACACACAAGTGATATTTTCACTTTTCAGATGGTTAAGGGGAGGGTAAAAATGGTTTTTCCCTAAAATTAATAAAATTTAAGTATAGTTATGATAATTATGTAGTTATTTATAAATTTTTATATTATATTCAGAAGCGTTAAATTAAAAATTAAAGGAAAAGGAAAGAAAAAGGAGTACTTGAGAATTTTACCAAACTCATTGGAAGATATCCTTTGAAAAATGGATTAAAGATGTGAGATGTAGTCTTTTTAGAATACAAAAACCTATAGTAAGTTTCTTGGAGTGTTGGGTATTTATATAGGGAGATTATTTATCAATATATGGGGCTTGGGTCTTGAGGACAATGGGATGGTGGTGGATCCTTTCATAAGGGAGAAGAGTGATAACATTTGTAAATATAAAAGGTAAAGTCACTATTGAATGGTCTAATGGATATAATAATGGAAAATAAGGGAGTATGTGAAGAGTGATGTTATAGGAGGAATGAACTACAAATTTATGCACATGTTTGTAATAATGATGAAGTCTTTTACTCTTATCTTTTTCTCAATTAATGTTTTTAGGGGTTTCATTGGAAACTAATTAGTATTAGAGTAATTTACCTTTAATGAGTTAGAGTAAAATTGATATAATAAAATATTTTATAAATAAATATTGGAAATATGAAATCCATTTTTTTAATTAAAAAATCTAAGGTCGATAAAAATTAATTGTAATTTTAGCACATATTTAGGGTAAAAACCAATTTTATTAAAAGCGTATTTTTAAGCATAAAAATCATATTTAGGATGAAGTTATCAATATTTATAATTTTTATGAAATTAATTAGTTTATTATTAACAAAATTATATTTATTTGTTTTTAAAATATATCAAAAATCCAATTTTACCAAGTGAAAACTTAATTTGAAAGAGAAAGACTAAAAATTGTTTTTTAGAAAAATATTTCTGAATTATCAAAATGGAAAACATGGGTTTTATAAATTCAAAATATTATTTTTAAATGAATAATTTCACTCCATAAATAAATTTTTGATCATGAATTATTTTATATGTTTTATTTTAAACTTATTGATATTTTCACAATTTCTATGGTTTTAGTAAAAACAATATTTTCACTATTCATAGAAAATAAAATTCTATTGAAAAATACCAAATATAAATTCAAATTTATTATTTATATGAAAAATCCAAAATGTAATTTAATTTTATAAAATTAAATTGTAAAAAATTAAAAGAAATTATAATAAAATTCAAAATATAAATAAAAAGTGTTATTATTTAGAAATATCCTTCTTAAACATTATGTGTCCTCAATACTAATTTATAATTTAAAGGATGTTAATATATCAGTTAATATATTAAAATATTATATATTATTAAATGATCATTTTAAATTAGTTAATATAATTTATTATTAATTAATATAATTATTTGAGAATGAATAATCCTTCTAATTTTTTAATTATATTATTTATATATCGTCTAAATCTATGATATTTTTATTGGATGATAAATTTTTATTTTTATAGGTTTTATTGTTGTTATAATTTTTAATTTTTTTAGTATTTCACGGGTTGCTTAATTTTGTGTTTAATGTGAAAAAATATACCAAACATAGTATTAATTTTTAGAAAAATATATTTCAAAATTTTGGGTTGTTATAATAAAATAAGTGAGAGAAGTGATCATTAAATGAATCAATAATAAAACACTTAAACTAATCCTCATCTCACTTTCAACAATTTTAAAAAAAATACCTTTCCAAATCATCCCAAGCATCCCAAAATTATAAAATTAATCCAAAAAAAAAGAACGAGTCAACATATGATATAAAACAACCATGGGGATCATAATGAGGGAATATATATATATATACTATAATATTAGGTATTATCTAATTCCACATGTCACACATATTTTCTCCCACCTCATTTTTCCATTACGTATCCCTTATCCAACTGTCCACATTCATAAACGAGTACCCGACCAAACTCCTACCGCCGCACTCTCATCACTCCACATCGTGATTTTACTCCATCCAAATCAAGACTTTCCTCCTCTGCTACCCCTATTGAAGACCCTCCATAGAAATCCTCTTCATTGTATGCCTCCATAGAAATCAGTATCTCATCTCAAAGAAACTGCGTTGCATCTCTATATTACGTCTTCCTAGTCTTCGAAACTCCACACTGTCACTCCTTACCAACATCATATTCACATCTATGAATCTCCTCCCCATTGAGACTTTAAGATTTCGATTCACTGGTTCAAAAAGATCCACCATTTTTGCTTCATCATTGAGCGACCTCTTCACCAAGAATGTTATTTGAAATCTACGGTCTGTACTGACTGTCGAGACATGGCCTCCACCTCTTTGGATATCCAGAAACTAGGGTTTTGGAACCTACAACATTCAGTGTCTGAAATCTACAGTCCACACTGAAGTGCACTGTGTTGCATTTGTTGTCAATGAGGCATGTTGTTGTCAAGGAATGAATGGATGGATGTCAGAGAGTTTCAATATGTGAATGACAAAGGATGTGATGGTGATGGTGATGAAGGAGAATGGCCATGGTACTAAGATGCATGTCACTTAGGAGATTCACTAAGTGACATAGGAGATGTGGTTGAAACATTCTCCATGAAAATCAGACGATTGAAGAACTGATCTTAATGTTTCAATACTTGTATCAAGATGATACAAAGTCACAACATGATTAGAAGACCATGCATTGTATTGACAATGCATGAGGAGAGGAAGATGATCCATCCACAACCACTGAGTTAATGAAGTGAGCAGAAGAAGTCCATGCACTATCTCTTAGTGCATGTGAATCAGAAGAAGATCCAATTGATCTCTGATTAGATCAACGAAGCACATTGAAGAAGTTATGTGATTCAGGAGTTCGGTTGATGAAGATCCTTGAGAATTATCTCCTAAGTATAAAATGAGATGATGAAGAAGAATTATAAATTGAGGAGCTGTTTCTAATCAAGAGGATTACTGTTTGAATTCTCAAGAAGAAGATGAAGGAGAAGAATGGATTGAAGGGCATGTGGCATATGGCTTATACTCACAGGAGAACTTTGTATTTGACAAAGTTCCTCATTCTTTGCCTTAGCCAAAAATATGGCCAGCCCGTGGACACCTTGAGGGTTCAACCCCAAGGCATCGGCGCTAGGCACCACACACATGGGGGAACCCGTGGGGCGAGCCCAGGGCGGCAGGACGCACCCAAGACACCACATATGCGTCTGGGGCACACCCGCAGGAGCGCGGTAGGGGCGCATGAGCGCACCGGCGAGTGTCAAGCAGTGCATAGTGGGCGCCAGCGGCGCGCCCGAAGGGAGCAGAGGTGGGCACAGAGCGCGCCCGTAGAGAGAACTCGGTGCGGGGCGGCACCGAGAAGGGAGAAGTGCAACTGAAGGGAGTCCGGCAACGCTTGGTTGTTATACCGCAGAAATTCTGCGAGGCGTTTCGATGTGGGACGCGGAAAAATTCACCGGGAGCGCATCCTGGCCGTCCGAGTGATCGCGCGACAGATCTCGGCCGCCCGATGCATCGCGCCATTCGCGATCTGATCCAGGCCGTCCAAGGTTATTTGATCGCCTGATCCGACGGCTCCCCGTCCGTCTCCTTCCTCGAGCTCAGCCGAAGGCCACCCGCGCATTCCCGCAGCCTCCGTTCGAACCAGAGGCATCCCGATGACGGTTTTTGAGTTCCCGGCCACCTCCGAGAAAACCGAGACCTCCTTTGTGATCGTTAGGCCATAAAGAACCCATTCATGCATTAAAATGTTGCATGCATGCATCGAGAAATAATTCGAAGTTCGGCCGAGGCAAACCAAAGGTGACGAGGCCACGTGTGTTCGTGGTATGCATAGACAAGTATTAAAGAGGCCATGTATTCGTTCGAAAATGCATGCACGTGAAGGAGGAAAATAAAAAGGAAACCCGCGATGAAACAGCGAAGGAAAACAAGATTTGGAGAAAATCTTGAAGATCTGAAATCTTCGGTGATTCGAGATTTATCACGCAGATGGACAGAGGCATCCCTATGCCTATATAAGGAGAGCTCGAGGCTCTCATTGAGTTTGCTGATCCACTGAATATTTGAGGAGTCCCGTGAGAAGCACTTTGTGCCTCGCGAAGTAGAATCCCTGCGCGCACCACTTGCGCGGCAGCAGCCCGAAGCCAAACCTTGACTTCGTGAGTCCCTTGCGCGCTACTTCTTTGCGTGACAAGAAGAAGGAGGTGAAGAGTCCCCTGCGCGCTACCCTTTTGCGCGACAGGAAGGAGAGGTTGGGCAGTGCGACCTTGCGCGCTCCCTCTGTGCACCGCAGCCCCCTGCGCGGTAAGCACTAGCGCGGCAGTGGCCACCCGAGGCCTTGCGTGCCTTGCACCGGTTGCACCCGAGACTTGCACGGCTTCCTTGCACCCAAGGAGTTTGGGCTGTGTGTACAAAAACAGAAGAAGGCAGTGTGTGTGTGCCAAGTTGAAAAGAAGACCCGAGGCCTTAGTGCTTTGTGTGCCAAGTGAAGTGGAAGACCACACTTTGAGTGTGTTTAAGAATTGGAGAAGGCCCTACGGGCAGTAGCTTGTGCAAAGAGGGAGAACCCAAGGTTTAGTGCCTTTGTGTGCAAATTGAACAAGTGAAGCCCGTAGCCTTGTGGTTGTGCACACTTGAAGATTAAAAGAGAAAAAAAAAGTGTGTGTGCAAAGTGGAAGAGTACAAGAAGGGAAGAAGGCCATAGGCATTTGTGTGTGAAAAAGAACTAAAAGGCCGAAACTAGTGTGTGTGAACTTAGTGAAGTGAACACACTTAGAAGAAGGAAGAAAGAGGAGACCCTCACACTAAAGTACAACACACTTGTGAGTGTGTAAACAAAAAGAACAAAGTGTGAAGAAGGAAGAAGGTGTGTGTGCTAAAAGTATTTACACCCATTGTGGGTTTATCACACCAAGGAGAAAGAGGAAGTGCATGCATGCATGCATGCACATGCACATGTGAACAAAGACAAATCTGGTTGTGTGCATTTGAGAAGACCAAGAACAAGAGTTCTTGAAGAATTTGAGAAGCCATGCAGTCATTGCATGAGGATGCAGAGATGCCATGCACTCAGTGCATGAAGTTGGTGCGAGACTGGACCAGACTAAAGTTAAAGATATCAGTTGTCTGAGTATTCAGTAGTTGGAGAGAAGCCAGGTCATCCTGAGAAGAAGGAGATAAATCCTGAGCAAGACGAGAAGACCTGATCAACTCAAGTGATCAGAGGTATGGAGCAAGGCCAGCAGTCTTTATCCCAGACTTCTGAAGATACTTGAAGAGATTAAAGAGAAGAAGAGCTACTCGTGTGACTCGAGGAGCCAGGAGAAGCCCCTTGTGAGACTCAGGGTGGAAGAAGTCTTCAGTGGGATTCTGGAGCAGGCCAGTGGGACTCTGGTAACACTGTGGGACGCAGTATAAAGACCCTCCTGTGGGACTCAGGAGAGATACAGTGGGACTCTGTATCGACCATTGTAATACTAACCGATTATAATGGAGAAACCATTTTGGGGTGTATAACCAACATGGCAAGGACGTAGGCCTTTGGTGCCGAACCTTGTAAATCCTTGTGTCCTGTGCCTTTACATTTACTGCATCACTCGAGGAAAGGCTGAGAGATACAAGAAGAGTGGATCGAGGCTTTAACCAGCCATAGAGGTTTAATTGATAAGGAATCGATTAGTAAAAAGTTTTAAGGGATCTCTGATTCACCCCCTCCCCCTCTCAGTGATTCACACTGATCTGGGCACTTCAATTGGTATCAGAGCGAGGTTACCTCTAAAAGATCCAAGGGAGTCTTTATGGAGTGCAGATTTGAGGAAATGAGTGACCAGCCTCAAATGGAGATATCTGCCAAGACTCAGAAAAATAGAAAGAAGAAACAGGAAAAGAAGATGAAGAAGAAGGTTGTTGCAATTAGAGAAACTCCTTCTATGGAAAGAAATGTGAAAGTCACATCAGATGACAATTCCTTTTATCATTCTTCTGATGAAGCCTTCTCTAGCTGTGATGAAGATGGAAGGAACAATGATCTTCTAAATGCAATCAAATATCTTCAGAAGATAGTCCCCAAGGAAGTGGGAATGTGTATAGCTACAGGACTCCTTGATCTTCAAGAAGAAAAATTACAGCTAGAAGATGAAGCCAATTCTCTGGAAGTCCAATTGGCAAAAAGGGTTGGCATAACCAACACTCTCAGAAAGCTGGTGAAGGCTAAATATGAAACCGTTTCTCTTTGCAATGAAAGATTTGAAGACACTGCTGAAGAATTGCAAAGAAGCCTTTCTGAGAAAGAAATCATTAAGACTGTGGTCAAATATGTTTTCCATGCACTGGAAAAGAGGCACAAAGTTTCAATGAATGTCAGAAATGCTCAACTCAAAGACAAAGTCAAAATGGTGAAGGATCTTGACAATTCATTACTAGAATTGAAGAAGGTGCATGAAGACCAGTTAGAACAGCTGAAAGAAAATTGGGAAGGAAGGATAATAACTATTGAGGATGAGAAGAACTACCTCAATATGAAATGCTTCGAACTAGAGGTGATATTGAAAAATCTGCAATCACCCAAAGATGAATCCTCCCAGTCAGCTGAAAGTAGAAATGTTACTACTCAAGTATTCTTTGAGAAGGATGATTCTAAAAGAAAGACATCCTCTAATGAAAGGGCAACATCTTCTAAAAAGAAGGTACCATCCATACCATCTTGTACTCATGCTTCTAAAAGTGTTTCCACAAAAAGTGCAGGATGGAAAAATAATTCCAAACAAGTATGGATGAAGAAAATGAAGAAGCAGAGCTCTCCTGAAACAACACAACAGCTCCAGAAAAGCACCCTAAAATCAGAAGGAATGAAGAAGTCAAGATTTGTGGGTCAATGTTGGTGTTGTAATAAGTATGGGCACTGTGCAAAGGATTGTTGGTATAATCCACTAAATGTCAAAGCACAACGGAATCCCATGCCAAGGGGGAGCAAGCCAGAAGGAAAGAAGCAACATCCACAGGTCCAGAGACATCTGTTTACTGCAAATAGATTTGGATTACTTGACAACATCTGGGATGATTGCAAAAGTGGTCAAAAAGATACATGTCAATCTCCAACTGTATCCAGAGCTCAAAAGAAGAAAAGATCACAGAACCTGGCTCAGAAAGAATCCTTGGGAAGCAAACAGAAGAGAGGTGACAATGCTCCCAAGAAGATGTTGAAAAAGGAAGAGAAGTCCTTGGAGTCTAAATCCAAGAAGGGTGATGCATCCAGAAGGACCACCAAGAAAACATGCTTCTACTGTGGAAAGAAAGGACACACCATGAATCTTTGTGAACAAGCCATGAAATTAAATAGAAGCAGACTGGACTCAAACGGACAATCAATCCAGAATAATCAGAAGGGATTGGTTGAAAATAAGTTGCCTAAGAAAGGTGGCTTAACAGTATCAAAAGAACAATGTGGGATTTCCAAAACTGAGGCCTCACTTCCAAATGACTTGTTAGTCATATGGCCAAATCAGTTGAAACTTGCCAAAGATCTGCAGAGAGCTAAAGATGAAGTTCTGGCAATTGCTAAGGCAAAAGGGAAGAAGAAGATTTCACATGAAGATGTGTTGAGATCCACACCAGCACAATCATCATTGAAGATCAAATGTGCAAGTGTGAAGAATGGTGAAAATGGGACATCTCGGTTGAGAGAATATTCTCAACCTTGTTGTTCACATTGATGAACCAAGGAGGTTCCATCTTATTCCCTTATACTTCTGGTATTTACATGTGCTAACATTACAGGGAATTGAAGATGATGATCATTCTCAACTGGAGGATGGTTTGGACAGAATGGAGTGCACCCCTTGAGGGGGAGCCAATCTGGAGAAGATGGTATTCTAAGATTTAATACCATCCTGAGAAAAGCTGAAGGTATTCCAATCATACTTTCATCCCTTGTTTCTTAATTGTATTCATCATGACAATTAAGGGGGAGTATTGATTGAAGTCAAATGGATGAAAGGGGAAGCTTTATCTTTGCACCTGAACTTTCTAATGAGTTTTGTGAAGTTGTGCAGGATTTAGCAAATTCATTGTTATATCTGAAAAATTTCAAACCCCTAAGAATGATCTCACATGTGTAGAGAATTATGGACAGCTTTGAATTCCTTGGTCATATCACTCTTGTTTTCTACACCGGGTTAGCCCAAGTAGACTTAGAGCTGATTTACTAAAGGTTCTTTACTAAAGAGAACATGTGACATCATCCCTCTCTCAGTGTTTTTCAAGAAAATGATTTTATAAGGGAGGAAGAAATTTTTGAAAGAGAACCACACCACACCTTTGCATTTGATTTCCAATAAGGGGGAGAAATATTGGCACACATATTGACCCATTCATATGTGCTATAGTGTATTGCCAACAAATACAAAGGGGGAGATTGAAGTGCACTGTGTTGCATTTGTTGTCAATGAGGTATGTTGTTGTCAAGGAATGAATGGATGGATGTCAGAGAGTTTCAATATGTGAATGACAAAGGATGTGATGGTGATGGTAATGAAGGAGAATGGCCATGGTACTAATATGCATGTCACTTAGGAGATTCACTAAGTGACATAAGAGATGTGGTTGAAACATTCTCCATGAAAATCAGAAGATTGAAGAACTGATCTTAATGTTTCAATACTTGTATCAAGATGATACAAAGTCACAACATGATTAGAAGACCATGCATTGTATTGACAATGCATGAGGAGAGGAAGATGATCCATCCACAACCACTGAGTTGATGAAGTGAGCAGAAGAAGTCCATGCACTATCTCTTAGTGCATGTGAATCAGAAGAAGATCCAATTGATCTCTGATTAGATCAACGAAGCACATTGAAGAAGTTATGTGATTCAGGAGTTCGGTTGATGAAGATCCTTGAGAATTCTCTCCTAAGTAGAAAATGAGATGATGAAGAAGAATTATAAATTGAGGAGTTGTTTCTAATCAAGAGGATTAATGTTTGAATTCTCAAGAAGAAGATGAAGGAGAAGAATGGATTGAAGGGCATATGGCATATGGCTTATACTCATAGGAGAACTTTGTATTTGACAAAGTTCCTCATTCTTTGCCTTAGCAAAAAATATGGCCAGCCCGTGGAAACCTTGAGGGTTCAGCCCCAAGGCATGGGCGCTAGGCACCACACACATGGGGGAACCCGTGGGGCGAGCCCAGGGCGGCAGGACGCACCCAAGACACCGCATAGGCGCCTGGGAAACGCCCGCAAGAGCGCGGTAGGGGCGCATGAGCGCACCGGAGAGTGTCAAGCAGTGCATAGTGGGCGCCAGTGGCGCACCCGAAGGGAGCAGAGGTGGGCGTAGAGCGCTCCCGCAGAGAGAACTCGGTGCAGGGCGGCACCGAGAAGGGAGAAGTGCAACTGAAGGGAGTCTGACAGCGCTTGGTTGTTATACCGCGGAAATTCCGCGAGGCGTTTCGATGTGGGACGCGGAAAAATTCACCGGGAGCTCATCCTGGCCGTCCGAGTGATCGCGCGGCAGATCTCGGCCGCCCGATGCATCGCGCCATTCGCGATCTGATCCAGGCCGTCCAAGGTTATTTGATCGCCTGATCCGACGGCTCCCCGTCCGTCTCCTTCCTCGAGCTCAGCTGAAGGCCACCCGCGCATTCCCGTAGCCTCCGTTCGAACCAGAGGCATCCCGACGACGGTTTTTGAGTTCCCAGCCACCTCTGAACAAACCGAGACCTCCTTTGTGATCGTTAGGCCATAACGAACCCATGCATTCATTAAAATGTTGCACGCATGCATCGAGAAAGAATTCAAAGTTCAGCCGAGGAAAACCAAAGGTGCCGAGGCCACGTGTGTTCGTGGTATGCATAGACAAGTATTAAAGAGGCCATGCATTCGTTCGAAAATTCATGCACGTGAAGGAGGAAAATAAAAAAGGAAACCTGCGATGAAACAGCGAAGGAAAACAAGATTTGGAGAAAATCTTGAAGATCCGAAATCTTCGGTGATTCGAGATTTATCACGAGGATGGACAGAGGCATCCCTATGCCTATATAAGGAGAGCTCGAGGCTCTCATTGAGTTTGCTGATCCGCTGAATATTTGAGGAGTCCCGTGAGAAGCACTTTGTGCCTCGCGAAGTAGAAGCCCTGCGCGCACCACTTGCGCGGCAGCAGCCCGAAGCCAAACCTTGACTTCGTGAGTCCCTTGCGCGCTACTTCTTTGCGTGACATGAAGAAGGAGGTGAAGAGTCCCCCGCGCGCTACCCTTTTGCACGGCAGGAAGGAGAGGTTGGGCAGCGCGACCTTGCGCGCTCCCTCTGTGCACCGCGGCCCCCTGCGCGGTAAGCACTTGCGCGGCAGTGGCCACCTGAGGCCTTGCGTGCCTTGCACCGGTTGCACCCGAGACTTGCACGGCTTCCTTGCACCCAAGGAGTTCAGGCTGTGTGTGCAAAAACAGAAGAAGGCAGTGTGTGTGTGCCAAGTGGAAAAGAAGACCCGAGGCCTTAGTGCTTTGTGTGCCAAGTGAAGTGGAAGACCACACTTTGAGTGTGTTTAAGAATTGGAGAAGGTCCTACGGGCAGTAGCTTGTGCAAAGAGGGAGAACCCAAGGCTTAGTGCCTTTGTGTACAAATTGAACAAGTGAAGCCCGTAGCCTTGTGGTTGTGCACACTTGAAGATTAAAAGAGAAAAACAAAGTGTGTGTGCAAAGTGGAAGAGTACAAGAAGGGAAGAAGGCCACAGGCATTTGTGTGTGCAAAAGAACTAAAAGGCCGAACCTAGTGTGTGCACTAAGTGAAGTGAACACACTTAGAAGAAGGAAGAAAGAGGAGACCCTCAAACTAAAGTACAACACACTTGTGAGTGTGTAAACAAAAAGAACAAAGTGTGAAGAAGGAAGAAGGTGTGTGTGCTAAAAGTATTTACACCCATTGTGGGTTTATCACACCAAGGAGAAAGAGGAAGTGCATGCATGCATGCATGCACATGCACACGTGAACAAAGACAAATCTGGTTGTGTGCATTTGAGAAGACCAAGAACAAGAGTTCTTGAAGAATTTGAGAAGCCATGCAGTCATTGCATGAGGATGCAGAGATGCCATGCACTCAGTGCATGAAGTTGGTGTGAGAATGGACCAGACTAAAGTTAAAGATATCAGTTGTATGAGTATTCAGTAGTTGGAGAGAAGCCAGGTCATCCTGAGAAGAAGGAGATAAATCCTGAGCAAGACAAGAAGACCTGATCAACTCAAGTGATCAGAGGTACAGAGCAAGGCCAGTAGTCTTTATCCCAGACTGCTGAAGATACTTGAAGAGATTAAAGAGAAGAAGAGCTACTCGTGTGACTCGAGGAGCCAGGAGAAGCCCCCTGTGAGACTCAGGGTGGAAGAAGTCTTCAGTGGGATTCTGGAGCAGGCCAGTGGGACTCTGGTAACACTGTGGGACGCAGTATAAAGGCCCTCCTGTGGGACTCAGGAGAGATACAGTGGGACTCTGTATCGACCATTGTAATACTAACCGATTATAATGGAGAAACCATGTTGGGGTGTATAACCAACATGGCAAGGACGTAGGCCTTTGGTGCCAAACCTTGTAAATCCTTGTGTCCTGTGCCTTTACATTTACTGCATCACTCGAGGAAAGGCTGAGAGATACAAGAAGAGTGGATCGAGGCTTTAACCAGCCATAGAGGTTTAATTGATAAGGAATCAATTAGTAAAAAGTTTTAAGGGATCACTGATTCACCCCCTCCCCTCTCAGTGATTCACACTGATCTGGGCACTTCACACGCTTACTACAAAAGGTATGTTTTTCTAATTTCGTAGAAATTGTAACCTATATACTTCATTTTGTTTGCATATTTCTGTGTGAAAACTTCATTGGAGATATACGTTACTCCATCGAACCATTCTACAACCACTATCCTTCGGTTTCCCTTTGGTAACCCATTGATTTATCCACATTTGATATTATCTACCACAAACTAACCACTGCCCTTCATTTTTTAATTAGTTATGAACTAATTTATTTTTATCCATGAAGTGTTTTCATCTGAATTGTTTCATGATTTATACTTATAAACTAATTTATAAATAGATGAGATAAATAATAAATAATATGAATATATCTCAACTAGATATTGACGTGTTGTGCAGGGGATCTCCCGGGGTAAGCCTTTTTATGACTGCTTGATTTCAATCACTAAAAACACATCAAGTTATGTGTTTCATATGTTTTAAACTATTTTTCAACTAAGAGAATTATTTTTATTTAACTATTAAATATTTTTTTGCACATTTTATGTTAAATAGTTTTTATGTACGTGAAAAATTCAAATACTCTTCATGATTCCATTCACTGTCATAAAAACCTGTTTTATTCTTTGAAAATCTATCCTTTTAAAAATCTATCTCCCTATTCTATTCCAATGCATAAATAGATATGGGGTTATAATTTTCCCTAAGCGCAGATGTATCCAGCTCTCAATGCATCAAGAATATGGTATTTTCTCCTCTATAGCTTCTGTGTAACATTTCTATCTACTTTATACTTTTTCATTTCACTATGTTCATCCAAAATGTTTCTTACATTATGATGTGCCTATAATTTCTCAACCTATATTGGGGAGTCTTATTATAATTTAACATGACGAGGAACTATTTTTTTTGATTTCTCCATTTTAATTTTTTAGAAAACAGACACCACATTATTGTAATATTAATTTTTTTCATTGCATGACACGAAAATCAAAGCAATAGATCATTATGAGTTTGTTGCAACAGAGGCAACATATTTGTTACAAAAGGTAAAAATATTTACTGTACTATGTTATATGTTCTTTATCTTCATTTATTAGTAGTGTCATTACATCAATGGAACTAACAAAAATTCATTTTTTTCATGTCATTAGCATTTTTCCTGTGATTAACACATACAATACATTTATTATTCTCAATTGGTTACTGTTAAGCATCATATTTCAGGTTATTTTTTTTTAATTTTCTATAATATTTTTTACTTATTCTTTAATGCGAAGTCTTTTTGTAGAAATAGATGTTCATTTACTTTGATGCTGATGATTCAGTTCAAATAAATGTTGAAACGTCTCAAGACTCTGTGGAAACAACATCCAATTCCAATGTACTACATCCCCCTACATGAATGAAAACATAAACAAAAAGGCTGAAGAATATGATTGCTTTTTTTTTTTGGGTGTAATGGAGAGGTAATAATCAAAAGTTAATGATTTTGTTCTTTTCAAATTATCAATTCATTTTTTAATTATGGAAAGAACACTTTATTTCAGTTCATGAAATATTTTCTGAACTTGTTTTTTTCTATAGTTTTTTAGTTTCTGATGACTACGAAAAAAATAGATTACGAGGTTTTGTATATCACCATTTTCACTACTGAAACACTATGATGACAACATCCAGGAAAGGGGATGTAGTGTTGAAAATATTTAAAGTGCTGTTGGATGGCTATTTTGTAAAATGATTTCCTTCACAATGTCTCATCTGATATTATATTATATTCTATTATTTATATGTTCTTTTTTAAACCAGAAACTTCTATTGAAAAACTCAACCTTCTTCTCTGAAAAAACCTCTTTTCTCAAAGGCATACTTATGTAAAATTTCAAAATATCAATACTCAAACTGATTTCAACTTCAAAGATATTCCATGGGAATGAATTTTTCAATCACACAAAAGTTCTTCCTTCTTGAGATTCTGGGTATGTTTTCTATTCCCATTGAACCTTCTTTATATAAGATGTCATTACTAGATAATGGTGTTGTTTTTATCTCAAGTTTCTTAAAGAACAATGGATTTTCAAGCTTCTGGGCTGTGAGTCAATGGATATGAAATTTCTACTTCTGCTAGGAGGTCATTGAGGGCTTAATAGGCTTTTCTATGAACTTTATTTCTTCTTGTTTGTGATGACTTTTGGGGTTTTACGTCCATGATGTAGTGTTACATGATTTCATTATTTTTGATGGTTTTCTGGATATATTAGCTTTCTCGCACTGGATAGTGTCTTTTTCACCCTGTTCAGTGATCTGCTTTGAGGCATTGATGCTGTCCTAGAGTTGCTGCCCTATTTGTTTGATGATAGGTCTTTTTCTATTTCGTGTGATGATTTCTCTAATGGAATGCCATCTATTTTCTAATTATCAATTAAACAACTTTATTTCAGTGCATTTATGTCTTCTTTATATTTCAGTTTTAAATAATTGGTAGGCTTGTCATGGTTGACCAGCTCCTGTACGGGCTTCCTACAATGCATTTTCCACTGGTATGGCCTCCATTTTCAGTTTCACTTATTCCCTCTGGAAGTGCAAGACTATCATTGGGTAGTGCATGACCTACGAGTATTAGTAGTTATTATAGTATGAATTCCCTTCACTAATGACTATGGGATTTTAATACACTTATTCATTAATACAAATGATTTAGTACCATGTGAACAATTAAATTACTTAATATTCATTAATAATAATCTTATGAGTTGTTCATTTATTTTTTCGAACTTGTTTTATTCTCTTGATGGTCATGGTAAATGATTTTTGGGAAAGGTATTATTTTAAATGTCTATTTTTCACATTCAGGTTATTATATGAATATTCCTAATCTATTTAGAATATTTGGGTTATGAAAATTCTTTATACTATGTAGATTCACATCGCATATGATACATATGAATATATCATATCCAGAACATCCCTTATCAATATCTGTTTTATTGAATATTTGTCTCTTGCCATTTGTTTCTTGGGTCTTAAGTAAATAACCCTTTTCACGAGCTTGATCTTTCCATTTATTTTTTGTGGAAATGATTTTTATAATTTAGTTTATTGACATTACTCTCCTTGAATTTTTGTCTCTATTGGGAAATATTTTGTTTAACTGTATCTTCTTACAACATACCTCAGTCGTTGAACACCTTTTTCTAGGTGAAACAGTTTTATCTATCTTCACCCCATGCCTGTTGATAATGACATAATGTCCGTTAACTCTAATTTTTATGGAACTCTTTTTTTATCAGATACATTATTTTTATCTTATTCCTTAATCCATTTCAGCGAATGGTTAATGATCGACACTGCAGGAGAGTTCATCAAAATGAGGATCTTTCAAGGTTGATGGGAAAATCTTAAGCTAAGTAAAGAATAGCTCATAAAAGGTTGCCTAAATTGCAATGTTACAGATATAACACTTGCGTGCAAACACATACAACCAAAATCACATGATAAAATATATGCTTACATGGAAGGATAAGATTGGGATGTTGATCAGTGATTTTAGAGGCACATATGGGTTGCTGGAATAAGCTTTATCTGTGGTACTGCAAGCATTGTCCAAAATAGTAGTTTCTACGTTTCTATTCACCCTGTTTTCGGTTTACTGTAATTATATATTTTTATTTTTATTTTTTCTAATTTTCGTTAGAAAGGATTCATGTTGAAATACTGGAAAATATTTATCCTTATCATATTTATAGTTTCAATTTAAATCATGTGAGATTTATAATTCTTATCATGCCTTTTCCCTTCTACAGTTCTATGATAGTGATACTCCATAACTTGTTGTTTTTCTTTTTTTTTTACATGGAAAATTTTATTTTTATCCTATATGTTCTATCTTTACTTATGATACTCATGACAAATTTTTTATGTGTAGATGGGAATTATATCACATTGCCTTAATAAGCAATCAGTTCATATAAAACAAGATGAGGTGGTTCCTACTCTGATGACCACACACGCAAATGGACTAGGGTTGACCTACTGGAACTGTCCAGCTGTGGACAAGTTGACAACATCACCTGTTCGGGGTTTGAAAACTAAAAATTCTTTTCTCTTTTATTTTATTTTATTTCCTTTAGTTATTTTATTATTTAATAACCTTTTTATTTTGTTTTATGGGTTGGAAAAAGTTGGAAATCACCTCATGCACCTGTTGAAGATCGAATCATACTGTTGTTGGAAGCATAAACAAACATCCAGGTTTGTGTTTCTACTTTTTTTCAATGTTTTTTATGTTTTCCACCTTTATATTCAAATTGTATGTGAGACATTTCCCATTTAATTTGAAGGTTTTTGTAAAATAAATTTAATGCGTAGGCTCCAGGTCACTGTTATCCAAGATGTGATTTAGTGCACACTGTAATGGACATTTGTGAGACTGTTCAGGTAAATATCTGACATAAGATGTGTTTCTCCTGATGCCTCCATCAATGGCATTAGGTAACCCTACATCCATCAACACTACAAGGTTCTCCAAGAGACACTCAATGCATCCTCCATTTTTCATACTGTATGATTTATTTCATTAAATTTATTGTCTTCATTATTGTCATATCTCTTTCCTGATCTTCATGCATCTTTCTTGGTATTTTTAAAGTTTTTTCGGATGACGGTAACATTAAATTTAGAAATGGTGAATGTTGATTCGTAGGTTTCGACCTCTGCAGAGTATATAGAGAAGATCAACCAGCTTAACCATGCATTTATTGTTGCGATGTCGAGGGCCTTTTCCAATGGTGTTTCTTGGACTATAACTTGACCCCTTGATGTTAACAAGATAAGATTCTATATCTCACTATAATTCCGTGATTTTCATTTTCTGCACAACTACATTCCAAACAATATATTATACTCTATGAAAACAATACTCTATGACCTACCTTATTACATTGAAGTATATAATAGTACAATGTTTATGTTGTATATCAAGGTTTGAAGGTGTTAAATACTAGCTGTTCGATAAGTAAATTAAGATTTACTAATATCTAATCATCATTAGATGATTTGATATACTAATCATGATGGAATATTATATTTTTGAACAAATTCCATATCCCATTGTTTTTTTTACTAAAGTATTTCATAAAATGAAATATAACATCGTTTTATCATTTTGTATTTTTTATGATCAAAATTAAAGCATGAAATTATATTTCTATTTGTAGGTTAGTGAACCATAAGTTTCCTGAAACCAGTATGTTTTTCATTGATATTGATGAGGTGGTATCACTTCTAAGATATAGCTTTTAAAGGGGTTCTCTATTTGAGTTTTTCGAACACGAAAGTTTAGTTCACGTTCTTATTTTATATCATAAATTTCATTTTTTCGACATGAAGGCCTTATTTTTTATAAGTAGAATTGATGTTGTGGACAATGTTATAATTATTAGTCAATTTCATTGAATATTGTCTGAATTATCCCTCCATATTTCATTTAATATAGATATTTTGTATGTTTCTATTCTATCTAGGAACTGTACACTATGATGTTTGAGAACACTAAAATACTTTTTTAATTTGAATTAAATTTTTTATGGCCAGATGCTCTCCCTATCATTATAATTCATAAACCTTATGTCTTCCCCCTTCTCCGAATTGTGTTGAACTCCACCATGTTGTTTCTGGCGCAACCAAAGAGAGATTTAAGTGAACATCAAGTGGTCATTTTCATCTGCTCGTAGATACCCTCAGAAAAACAACTCCATAATTGATTCTCAACCTGAATTGATGCTCAACCTGATGTCAACGCAGAATCTTCCAAGCACCTGACATGAAATCTAGTGATCGTTCATGTAAACTTATATTAGATTTGTTTTGTTCCTTTAATCATACATGTGTGACCCCTCCCCATATTACAAAAACATTATAGTGGCCCTTCAGTAAGATGTAGATATTTTATGACGCACTTGAAATCCGTGAGTATAAAGCCTTCATGTTCAATATGTTGCTATAGATCTACTTAAGGAATGTGGGTTTGTCTGTAGAATGTTTGAAGTGAAATTTCATGCCATTGGACTCAACAATGAGTAGGAAAATAATTGGGTCAACACTTCAAATGCCCCCTTCAACTTGGAACAGTAAGGGATCTTCACAATTACAACAATATTATAGTTAGGATTTCTCTAGACCATCATGTTTGCAACATGATATGTAATGAATCCATCCACTCCAGTTATGATGAGGTTTTTGGGTGAGTATGCCGCCAATTCACAATATTCCAAGTGAAATTGATTCTATCATATCTTCTGCTCACCAGCATTGCATGTCTTTCATTCAAAGCATGTTTTTATTCCGAATTTTGGAAGGAAGTTTGTTAAAACATAGTATAGTTTTTTACATGCATGTATGTTTTCTTTGTATAAAATAAAATTCTATTCACTATTTGATATCATGAGCATATGTTTTCCATTATATTTTCGTCATTTTTTTAATTTCTTAGTTGTGTTTTTCTTTTGTATTAGATAAAAAAGTATTCAATTGTATTAGTAAAACATGATATACATATCTAAATAATTTTTATTTTGTTTCTACTGTGATATGGATTATTTTTATTGATTGAAATTGATTTTATTTGTTTTCTGTATTGATTGTTGTTTTTTTATTAAATGGTATGTTTAGTGTTTATATGAATCTTTTAGCCTTTAAGTTAGTGAATGTTCTGATTGGTAAAATCAATCGAAGTCAATTTACTATTTCTATTGCAGGTCTGTGCGACTTATGATTGGTTTATCTGCAGGCACGACGGTGCACTACCCACAATAAAGGGGCCCCATCCATTCATAGTAATAGAGAATATGAATATGCAGGATATAATCCATTTTTATTGTGTTTCTTATAATGTGATATGAATTATTTTTCTTTAGTTAAATTGATTTTATTTGTTTTTTCTGTTCACTACTGTTTATTATTAAATGGTATGTTAAAATTTTATATCAATATTTTAGCAGCATGATTACTCAAAACATAGTTTGATTAATAATATAGTATCCATATGAGATATTGGTCTTTGTGGGATGATGTAGTAGTGAAATATTTATTATCATTTAAAATGTTATGAATATATAATCCCAATTTATCCATCTAATTATTACTGTCCACATTCCATGAATCATCATTATCTTCCTCCATCATTTGAATGACATGTATCACTTTTTCAGGATCTTCATTCCATGTCGTTGTGATCAAAATGAGATTCAGTTGGAGATTTGAAGGAAAATTTATTTCTTGATTTTCTTGAAACATATTTTTTTATGAAATATATATTCTATATCAATGAAATAGATATAATGGAATGTAAATGTAATATATATTTTTTTTACTGTAGATGATTTATCAAATTCAGATTGTATGATGTAATTCAGTGAACAATTATTTGGGGTAGTGGATCTAAGTCGGTGGGATTTTAAATAAATACCCTTATATGCACTCATTTGTATTATGAGAATAAATATAAATTTATGATTGTAGATAGAAAAATAGAGGCCGAAAATCAATCACTTATTTTGGGAATATTCTTTATCATCATGTTTTCTATTTTCCTTTTCTATCACAATATGGTGAGTAGAGTTTTTTGAACCTTTTCTTATTGTATCTACACTTTACGTTCTTATTAAAAGAATAAATTATGTGTATTTTTTATTCATAAAATATACATAATGAAATTGAGTGTATTTTAAATAAAACTAAAAAAATTTAATATTTAATATCACGATATTCTAAAATGATTGAGATATATAAATTTGATCTTTGGTATGGTTTTTGGGGACTTTGTTACAAAACGTTGTAGTTTCATTAATGATATAATCATACAAAGAAGGAAAGGTATTAAATATGCGATTTTAGTTCATTATTTCTAGAAAAATACATTGTGTTGAGGCCATAATTCATCACTTCATTTACATCTTCCAGTTATTTTTTTCTTTTTTTCCTTCCAATTCCATCCTTCTTTAAAATCTTAAAATGACATTTACATATGATGATGATAGATTAAAGACACCACATCAAATTCTTAATTATACTTCATATTTTTCTGAATCATTTTACATCATTTTATTTTATTTTCATTCATTTTCATATATATTTTCACATACATGTTATTATTTTCCCTTTATTATCATTATAATCGATCACTAAATCTGTAAGTTTATCATAATTTAAGTAATTTTCATTATTAACTACTCTAACTATTAAGAAACTTTTGAAAATTATATTTGAATAATAGCGCCATGCGTATGCACTTGCGAGGTACTAGTAACATTAAAAAATAAAACCTATTTTATTAAAGTTAAAACCAATGTCATAAAATAATAATGGTATTATAAGATATCTCCTTAATCCTTGAATCATTTCTAGGATTTTTTTAAAATGCATTAATAAATCAAAATTTTCTATTGAAATTATTTTAAAATAATTCTAAGACTAATAAGTCATGAAACCATATAAAATTGGCTAGAAAAACCCCTTCTTATAAACCATACAAATAAATAAATAGACATACCTTTTTAAAAGATAATTAGTGTTAAAAAACTAATTAAAACAATGAAATTTACTTGAAAGAGAATTTTAGTAATTTCCATAGACATATGAAATGTACAGAATTCATTTTGGAATAAAAAATATAAATCCATTTAGACCCCTTTCATTATTGGAATGGAAATAATTAAAAATATATTTTAAATCCATAATGGGTAATCCATATTGATATATATGAAAAAAAAACTATTTAAAAAACCCAATAATTTCATTACATGTTAAATTATCATATTTAACAAAATCACTCACCTTAACTACTAGAAACAAGTCACTTTTGATGGTGATAGAAAAATTGAGAATTCATTTGGCCTAAAAAATTCCTACACATATAAGTCCCCATGGTTAGACTATCTTATAACCATAAATATTATCCCATATGACACTTAGGGTTCTAAGAAGTCAAGAAAAATGAGGTTAAGAAAAAAGAGAGAAAATAGGAAGAATATTTTGAAAGATTGAGGAGATTTACCAAAATTAATCACTTGGAATTTGAGGATTAGGTCCTTGGAACTAAGGAGGAAGTATGAGGTAATTCCCAAGAGGTCCCCTTAATCTTAATAATTTAGAAGTGTAGGAAAATAGGGAAAACCCCTTAATAATCAATGATAGTAAAAATAGAAATTCATGGAATTTGAAAATGGTAGAGAAATGAGGTAGCCCCCATTTTTAGAAACCCACCATAGAAAAACACATTTCCTCATATATGAAACACCACAGTCAAGAAGAAACAAGTGTCTCCATACCTAGGATATCATGATATAGTTGTCTGATTCTATGAAAAAAATCACCCATCTGACTAAACTCTATGGAATATCTTCACATATGAGTTGTGGCCCTACCCCTCATCCAAATTTTAAAAAGGAACAAAAACAAGCCCCACTAGATAATAATGATTCAATATAACATAGTCTCTCATCTATAGTGTGGTAACCATTTGCCCAATTTTTTTTAATGAAATATATATAATCTATGCTATGGCCTCCCTTTTCCAATAAATGGT
Organism: Viscum album; assembly: GCA_963277665.1. Lineage (NCBI taxonomy): Eukaryota > Viridiplantae > Streptophyta > Magnoliopsida > Santalales > Viscaceae > Viscum > Viscum album. The sequence continues at coordinate 933,364,057 of OY728143.1, read as the reverse complement.
CAACTACAGTTCAGTTCTTCTACTCCTAAGGAATTTTGAAAAAACCAAATAACCAATGATAACACCAAAAAGATCTAAAATAATTTATAATTTTTATATATTATATAATAATCACATGGGGGTATCACAATTCTCCCCACTATTCCACATTGTACCCCTATAAAAGTATAGTAAAATTAAGAATAATTAAAAAAACTCAACACCCAATATAAGTGGTGGGAGTATTTGGGATAAAAAAGTGGGTCCCATGTGAAAGGAATACCCAAAAAAACACAACTCTCCAGACATCAAAAAACTAAAACCTCAAGCATCATCAAAATCACAAAGAATAATCTACTCACCAATCAAGATATACTACATTCAAATATCATGAAGAACTCTAATTAGTCTCCCACAATTTATAATTCATCTAGAATTCCTATGTAAGTGGAATATAATCCTATGAATAGGATACTACTATAACAAAAATGTTCCCTTAAAATAAAAATAGGGAAAAAACAATCCTCTATCGACCAAAAAACTACACATCGATCCATTTAAGAATACATAAAGGGAGTAACATCCAAATGAAATCAAAATACCCAAAGAAAAGTTTAAAAAAATCTATAAAATACCATAAAAATGGACAAAAACACAAATCAACAACATGACTCAACAAGAAACAACACAGGTCTAACATCGGGTCTAAATAATATTGGGAGGGTATCTTGGGACCTTAGTCTTGGTAAATTAACCCATGATCAACCTAATAGAATAACCTATCTTGTCAGAACCCTTAGTATAAATGGAATCAATCCAATCGCCCTAGTCACCCAAGAACATTCCCAATGATTTCCTATGTTTAAGCTATAAAAAATAAAACCTCAATGCCAAATTTTATCTCAATTAAATCACACATCAACAATCATAAGAGGCATAATCAGACCAATGTGGCAAGAAAATAACCAACAACGACTAATCATATTTTTAATGTGAAACCATGTTTTTTACAATAATAGTAAACTAAACATGAATTACCTAAAATATTTTTAATTATATGTAAAACCATCTAACATAAATAATAATATAAATAATCACCCTGATCTAGAAGTCTTAGATAATGGTCTAAGGATAAAGGAATTCCTTGAAATAAAAATATATTATGAGTCTAGGTAGAGTCAAGTACTCTAAATATAATTCATAAACAACAAAAATGGATCCCCCTTAGAAACATTCATAGGTATTGAATTTACAATTTCCATCAAGATCATTCATGGAGGCATATTCTCAGTAACATTAAACAAAAAATCAGTCAATTTATGACTCATAAAAAAATAAAACTACCACAATATCATCCAAGTTACAAATCTAAAAGAAAAATTCACCAAAGATGGTAATTATTTTTAAAAACATTAATATTTCCTTTTTAAACCACCACACGTTTAATAAAGGGTCTAAAAATCATTTTTTAATTAAATATCACTTAAAATTATAAACTAACAAATATATTAAAATAAAACTTCAAATTTATAAAACTAAGTGAAATCCATTAAAAAATATATTTAAAATTTTCAATAAATTGAAACCCCATCTCCTTATTATGGAGTTCCAAAACATTCATGATGGATTTGAAAACCACCAACATTCCTTTAAAACAAGAAACCAAATCTATTTCTAAATTCATCTCCCTGTAAACATTTCCAATTTTTTTTTTCTTATTTTCCTTTTAAACCCAACCACTCATATAGTTACACTAAAAGTGAGTGAATTGTTTTTCAAATAAACCATTAAATTGGGTTTAGATCCAATATATTTAATTAAATCCAAACCCATTATACAAACTATCCTTATGGACACATTTCAAAATGGAATCATTTTTTATGATAACTGAATTTTCAAACATAAACATCATTATAATGGAAGTAAAAATAAATAATTACAACAAAATTAAAACATAATCGAATCCAGTATAATGAGCACATCATTAAATTTCCCATTAATTGACCTAAAAATGAATAATAATATCATTTAGATCACATTGATAGTGAATGGAGGATAAAAAATTAATGTTATATAAAAAATTTTTAATGACTTGGATGAATGGTTTAGCATAATATTCACTAATAATGAAGGAATATATGAATCATTTATATAATTTTACACCTTATATCTAAATGGTATATCAGGCCCTAAAAGATATTCATTAGATATAGATTTTTTCTCTTTTTTCATTCCAGAACTAAAACCACAAATGTATTTGATATAACTTAGTGGGGTTTAACAAAAAAATAATATATAAAAATTAAATTCAAATTCAAGAATCTAATACCGACTACCCAAGGTAACTTGGGGATTAAGATAAGAAAGAGTGAGCTTGACTCTCCCCAGACCCGCATCTTGAGTCCCCACATTATTATTTATATACTACCGGACATCCCAAATAATTGTATTACCTCACAGAATCTAGGAATTTTTATTAACCTAGTCTATAAGACCATTTGTAACAATATTGATTAGGATAACCTAATACGTCACAAAAATTGGCCCACCACTTGTCCTGATGAAATACCTGATCCCCATCTGTTTGAAACTTGTGCCTCAGTATCGATAAGACATTCTTGGTAATGATTCCTCCTTTTAATAACAATAAAAACATGTAATGGAAAATATAATGAAAATTGATAATTGGAATCCATACATTTGATCTCCATGAAAATGTAATAAATAGTTTTAAATAATAGACATTTCAAACATGACATAAAGAAAAACAACACCAAAATTAGAAATAATATATGAAATAGGCTTTTCTAGTTTTTATAGAGAATCAATTTAAATAATTTTAAGTCACATATAATAAAAATAAATACATCACATAATATAATATAAAAACTACAAATAAATGTATAATAGGATGACTTAGATGAAAGTAAATCCTACAAAAAAAACAAAGAACGGACATATTCCATACTAACTCTATGTGACCAATGGTTATCACTCCATCCAAAATCTTACCTATATTAATAAATATGAATTTTAATATCAAGAATGAAAACTTGGGAACTTAGAAGAAAACTTCAAAACCACAGAAAACAATATTGTTGTATCTATAATGTGGGATTTAAACATGACAAATGGATTTCCAAAAAAGAGTTTATAAAATTCCTTATATTAAAATTTTCATAAATGATAGATAAAAATACAATTAAAAATAATATTTTGTATATAAAAAGTATTAATAAAATAAATCACACGCTTGATCGTGTTTAAATTATCATCCACCCGTTTTTCCCAAAAATAAAGGTATAACCATGATTTTTTAGGAAAAAAACCTTCAACCATTGAAAAGAGGGTCTTTTAGATTCATGGAAAAAAATAATAATTTTAACTATTTTGAAAAACATTTTTTAAACTATATTTATAAAACAAACATCACTTTTCCCTTTAGAACCACACTTTGCAAAGTATTTTTCTTACAAGTTTGTATGCAAACCTAATCCATAATATATATTGAATATGAACACAACCAGAACCAAAATACTGATAGAATATAACAAAAATAAAGTATCATGATATGGATCTATATAATGAAATTATAATCTAGTGCATACATACATGATGTATATTATTATTCCCTATATAATATTCTTTGGGAACTACACATCTCGGGAAAATCACTAGGCTCTAACATGAATGATTCAATATATAGATCCTCAAAACACTAACCAATATATATTATCCTTAAAATTATGGGATATTATATAGTATCACTGCTTAAAAAATATATCATGTTAGCCCACTAAATGAAATTCAACCACAATCACTATAAATATTAAAGTCTAAAGTAGGGTCACCCTCATCCAAACACAATAACCAAATTTTCATTCTATAAAACTCAAGCGAAGGTAAGAAAAAAGTAAAGCTAAGTGATCATAATATAAATAAATAAATACTATTTAAAAAAAATCTTATCTCACTACCAATACCCTCTCAAGAAACAAACCCCTTTCGTATCATCCCAAGTGTCATATAATTTTAAAATTCTTCTTAATAAGGGTACGTGTAAACACTTGATATAAAGAAAATTGGGGGATAAAAATGAGGTAATCCCAATCAGAAGTTAAACCTCTTTAATTAAAGATCCAATTGACATCATGAAATAAGATTCTGATTCCATGTTAGATCACTAATACATGGAACATTTCCATGAAAAAAAACATTTTGAAATCCCTTTGGAAATCAACATTTTCCTTTGAAATGACCTTAAAATCATCAGAATAGTAATATGTCTTGAAATAATTAGGCATGGTAAAAACAAATAGGTTTTTATAAACTACCACTTTAAAAAATTTAACATCCATTATTGAAGAAAATAAATTTTCAAACACCTCCTTAAAATGATTAAATCACATGATGTTTATTTTTTGTCATTTTTAAGGACATATGGAATGCATAACATTTATTTTGAAATAAAAAATATAAATGCATTTAAACTCCTTCAATTAAAAGGATATAATTAGTTAAAATCCTATTATAAATTCATTATGGGTACCTATATTTGAATATATTCATAGGAAAAAATGTAAAACACACAAAAATTTGATAACATGTTAAATTAAGTAAATTTATAAAAACAACTACATGAATAATTAGAAACAAGACACTTTCAATAGTGATAGTGATATTGGGAAAGGAGATTGCCTTATAAATCCTTAAACATCCAAATAAACATGTTTAGACAAACCTTTAACACTAAATATCACCCCCATGTACATTAGGTTTTTAATACAATAAAACCAAGTGGAAGGAAAAAGGGAGAAGATTAGAAGGATATTGAGGAGTGTGTAAGGGATTTACCTATAACAATCACTCAAAATTGGAGTAGGGAGGAGCATGGAATCAAGGAGGATGGATGATGGGGATCCTAATATGTACCCATTATCCCAATTAATGATAAAGGGATAAAAAGTTGGAAAAAAATAATAATTGAAGTGGAGAAACTTGTAAAATTCAACGAATTTAAAATTTTCTTGAGCACATCCACTATGTTGTATGATATAGTATGAAATGGATCCCTTTTTAGTCACCCAACACATCACTAACCATATCCTATGAAGTGGAATACCAAAATGAGGTTCAAATAAGGGCCTTGATCACTTGTATTTCACAATTAATTCATCCCATTCCAAAACACAAAGAAAACACATAAACAAACTCCATGACATAACATCACCCTGGAATAACGGCCTTACCCTATATCTGAAATTCACAATGGAGAAAAAACATGACCCACTTAAAAATAGTTCCCACCATGCCATAACCCATACTCCATGATATGATAACCCTTTTCTTTAAAAAGTTTATATGTAAAATATGTAGTATATGATAAGGCCTCTACTTTCCATAGTGTGGTTGACTAATGTTTAGGTATTCTACTCCATGGGAATTTTGAAACACCGTACAACTAGTGAGGACACTTGTATATTAAAAATAACTCATAATTAGATGATATGATATATTGCAGTGATGTGGGATTCCACACCATTAGAATATTGAAAAATATTCAAGAAATATTATTCACAATCATTAATATCCTAGAGGTTATGATTCTATGATCAAATAGAATGGTCTAGATTATCCAAACCAAAGTACGCCTGAAAAAATAGAACAACTAACACCCAAGTATTAATTTCAACTATAAAAAATTAATATATAGGAAAAATAATTATTAAACTAATGGTATTATGTAAAATAAATATATATTACATTCATATGTATATGAATATTGAACATAAATTTATGGTATTGGGAGTTATAATGTGTTCGATCAAGCGGAAGTTTGAGGTAGAGGTTTATTTTTACAAATTACTTTGAAATAATGGTTTTTTATGTTAAATTTCAATTATGAGATTTTTTTTCTATTTCTATCAAAAACCCATATTTTTTATTATTCCCAATTTTTTTATTTTTTTACATGTCTTATTACTTTTTAATTTTTTAGTTCACAAATCAATTGAAAGGATGATTGTATGATTAACCGTCCGTATCACTTATTTCTGATCAAAAATATTTCTAAAATATTTATATTTTGTTTATCTTTTTTTATGAATGTTATTATATATAAATTAATTATGATTATAGGATTTTTCTATTTTATTTGACTATATTTACAAAATTTGGAAAGGAATATTTTTTAAATTTTTCAAATGCATCATTTTCTATTGAAACTGACTCCCTTAAGAAAAGTTTAAAAATAACCATCCATTTTAACATTGTACACATAAAATAATTTTCTCAAAAAGTTCATTTTTTCATGTAGAATATTACTCTCTACATTTTCATGTTTTTAAACGTAATTTCTATTCCTATTTTATTATAAAATATTTTCTTTTATAATAAAAGTTTTCAAAATTAAATGATATTTCCACTTATTTTTATAATACATTTTTCTAATGTTCTTATAATAGTGTTTTTATCTATGTCATCATCATTCAATGTTTTTTATGATTCACTAGGGGAATTATCTAATGAGACCATAAAACTTATTAATCTATATAGATTATGATCATTTATTGTTTAAGCTTTCATGAAACCTATTCATTTTTCTTGGGTTAATTAAGATATGATGGAATTATGATTATTTTTATATTAATATGGAAGACATATGTATGGTTTTATTATTTAATGGGTGTAACAATAATTATATATCACACAAATTCATTGGGTAAATATTTATATCTTAATAGATAACATGAATGGGAAAAGGGAGTGAACCCAATCCACTAACATTTAATTAAAATAGAAAGTGAACCCAATTTACAATGGGATGCTATCTTAAAATTGGTAACGGTCTTATAAATATGATTTAATAAAGGAAATTATTTTTATGAGATTTTCTATGCTACATTGATATTCCAATTTTTGCTTTCATGGATCATGATAATTGATTCATTTTCAAACACTCCTATGATTATTGTTCTATTTTATGCAAAAATACTTACTCCTTGAATCATGATTGATGATCTATATTTTATTAGGCATGATTCACTAATGTTTTTTACATGAACTATGATTGTGTTTTCATACCCATATTCACATATTATTCTCACTTATGATATTCAATTAATATCTATCTTATTTAGTCTTATTGAGAATATGAGCTCACCCCTTCTTATATTTCTATTTCTTAAGGTTAAGAAGAATGTTATTGTGTATGAATTTTCTAAAATGGTTTCACATATGAATAATATATAGGAGATATGTAGATGATATTTAAATTTTTTTGTTTATCTGACTAGTAACCAAGGACACTAATCCTATTGGTCTTGTTGAGAGTTTTATGGTGACATGTAATGAATATTCATGTTACGTGGCACAATATATATGTATTTTATGGTTTGTTAAAATAAGCTATAAACTAGTTCTAGACTACATGAGAATAATTCTACACACTTTTTAAGGAGAAAAACATATATAACCACCTTTGAATGATGCACTCCCTAGTGGACACCTCGATGATATCATGGGTAAGATGTTTTGGTTTGCAGACATGGTACACTACTTGGTCACCTCAAAAGAACTTCTATTATTTTTCTATGAACAATTTCCAAAATATGAATAAAATATTAATGGATTAGGTTTTTAATGACCCATACTTGTAGAAAGTTTATAGTTATTAGGAGATTATGAGTTGTATACCAATTATAGAAATAACAACCCTATTATTAATTACACACTTAAACATGATTAATTACATAAAAGTGAAACTTAGAAAAAATATGAGGATAAAGATGTCTAGTTTCTTGGGAAATTAGGAACATTACATAAAAATGTATAACATAAAACATAACATCTTTATTGAAAACTTATTTTACATGAACAAAACATTACTTCCTACTTAGCGTTGCATGGGATAACCTGAGGACATTCTTAAGAAAAGGGTGAGCTAAAAATCCCAGTAAGGGAGTAAAAAGGAATAACATGAATAATACAGTACATGTTATGAAAAATTCATATTAATGGATCTCAAGAGAAAAATGACCATAAATCCATGATATAACATGATTATCATAACATGGAAATGTGGCAACAACATTTAACATGATATTAGCATGAGCCAATGCTCATTGCACATGGAGCATGAGTAAACCCTAATTGCACTTTAATTAGAATTTATAAACCCTCATTGAACTTGAATTATCATGATTAAAGCCCAATTGCACTTTAAATATCATTATACTAATCTTTACCCAATGCATTGGAGCGATATAAGTGTGCACCCTTCTTAATCATTTCATTTCATGCACAAGTGTGCCACATGGATCATACAACATGGAATACTTTATCATAATCATTTATTCCAAGATAATAAAAGGTTTAAGACATACATGAAGCTACATAATCAGTAAGTAAATGTGCATAAAGGTTAATAACCTCGATAGGGAAATGGTCATGGTATTCACTACACAATGACTTTGGCTTGGAAAATCACGGTGCAATTTCGACAACATAACAGTGTGACATAGGATTTCATAAAAAATGGATGATGAGAGGGATAGGGGTATCTCATAATATGTACATGAAATTTAATGTAAGGGGTCCAAATATATACAAGTACCAACAAATTTATTCAAATTTAGATGCATAATATAAAATAAATGCTTGAATGTAAATGAGGAGAGAGAAATCTCTTACTAAATTTTGGCATGGTAACGAGCATACATGGGAGGAACTAATGAGAGATAAAGGGGTATATCAACATTAAAAAATATGAAGGGAAGTATTGGGTAGGTTCTAAATCACACCCAAACATTTTTAATTGAAAATAAAATGGCATAACATTATAAGGAAACTTGGACAAAAATATGGAAGAGAGGAAAGTGAGGATCCCTTACATGGAAGTGTGATCCCAAAGGTGTAGGAGAGGCTTGAGAGAGGATTAATTAGAGTATTGGGTTCATTGGGAGGATTATAGAGAAATCAAGGAAGTGGTTTTTCGAGCTCTAAAAGGTTTTACTAAAGAGGAATGTGTGATTGAGTGGACTTATATAAGAAATAAGAAGGAATTCTTTATTATTCAGGTTTTGGACCCTACACATTAAAATAATAAAAAACACCAACCATCCCTTGGTTTTTGCCCATGTTTTTTGCCAAAGGAGAGTGGAAAAAAATTATTTTATAAGTTCAATGTCATATATTATAAAATAATTAGGCTTGCTTATATGGAGGTGAGTCACACTCTCAAAGATATCAATTTAAAAAGTTATATTTTTTATAAGCCTTGGAGGGTACACTAAGGAACCATAAAATTAATAAGAAAATATAAAATCACATTATTTTAATGGTTAAATAGATATGTGCCAAAAATATATTTTATAGTATTTTATTACATAACTTCTGGGTCATTATGATTTCATAAAACACATTATATATTAAACAATATTAAATTTTTACCCAAAAATTCAACTATCTTAGAAAATTATGAAAAATTCACCATTATATAATTTCAACAACCTGAATCCAAAAATTATATTCATTTTATCTAAATTATTTTCTAAATATGTAAATTTTTTTACTTTTAAAATAAAAACCAGCATTTATAAAAAATTCATGGGTTTTGACAAGAGTCATTTTTGAACCTCAATAAAAATTTCAACTATATTTATAAAATATTATATGGTAATTTATAATTAATAAAAATTAATTTAGTAATAATATTTTATTAAATTATTATATAATTCAAAAATCGATTAATTCGTCAAAATATATTTCTTAGTTGAATATTAACTAATAATACTATTTGTGCTTTAAAAACCATTTACAAAGTAACCATAATAAAATGAATGTATATTCTTTATACAAAAATAATTCACATAATCATAGTAATAGGGTCTTGTTACATAACCCCTTATAACACCCACATAAGACCTAAGGGTAAGGTGTGCGATGGTGACATACTTTTGTGGTGGTTCAGATAACATCGCTCGAGTGGTAATCGCTATTTACTTCCACTCCTCCTATAGGCGGTTCTGTTCAAGATTAAAATGTTCAAGCTCAGCATGGTCTTGGTCAAGAGCAAAGCCCAGTGATGAAAAATCCTTTCCGAGCTTCAACAAATGAGCTTCTTATGGAGAAATGTTACTGGATGATACCATCACTTCCTTTGTCTGAGTAAATTGGATTCATTAAAGCCCTATATTTATACTAATCATGTGATCAATGTTCAAAGGCTATATTATCAACAATAAATATTACTAATGGTATTTTAAATTCCAAAAACATAAACCAAGGAAGTGCATATGTTTTATATAATTAGTTTACATAATAAGATATTTAATTAGATCAAGAGGAATTTTCATTAACAAAAGTTTGGGTCGATACAATATTCCCCCAATAAGAAATTTCTCCCTCAAAATTTGCTTTTCCCACACTAAAACAGATGATGGTAAATTTGCTTCATCACTTCCATCAATTCCCACATTGCTTCTTCAAACTTGTGATTTCAACACAACACCTTGATGAGGGGTATTTTCTTATTTCGTAGAACTTTTCCCCTATGATCTAAGATCATTACTGATTTCTCTTTATAGGAGAGGTCATTATCCAATCTTACCACCTCTTCATTGAGTACATGAGATGGGTCTAGTATGTACCGGCCCAAGAGTGATGCATGGAACACATTATGTACTTGAGAAAATTTTAGTGGGAGTTATAGTCAATAGTCCACTACTCCAATGTAATCAAGGATCTAAAAAGATCTGATGTACCTTGGAATAAGCTTTCCCTTCTTCACAAATCCCATAACTCTCTTCCACGATGATATGCAGAGGAATAACTTGTCACCAACATTAAGATTTAGGTCTTTTCGATGATTATCAGCATGGATTTTTTGTTGAATCTGAGTAGCTTTAATGTACTTTTGGATGGTCTTGAACTTCTCCACCATTTCTTTCTGGACCTGGGAGTTTTCTCTCCCCAAATTCAACCCAACATGCCAGAGTTCTGCATCTCTTCCAATAAAGGGCTTCAAAAGGAGCCATTTTAATGCTTGAGTGGAAAATGTTATTGTAAGAGAACTCAATCTGAGGAACATGTTGTTCCCATACCCCTATGAAGTCCATTGAGAATTATATCAAACTATCCTCAAGTGTTTAGATAGTATACTCAGATTGGCCACAATTTTGAAGATGATAATCCAAACTGAAGTTCATCTCAGTATCTAGAGCATGTTGTAGAATCTTCCAGAACATAGTGGTGAATCTTGGATATCAATCAGATACAATAAATAGTGGTACTCCATGTAGCCTTACCACTTCTCTGATGTATATCCATTCCAGTTGATCCAATGAGAAATCCTCCAGAATTTCAATGAAGTGTGTAGTCTTCATATGATGATCCACAACAACCCATATAGAATTGATTTCTTGTGGATTTCTTTGTAAGTTAGTAAACAAAGTCAATGGTGATGTTCTAAAATTTATATATTGGTATATTAAATGGGTGAATCATCCCCATAGACTTATACCTCTCATCCTTCACTTGTTTACATACCAAGAACATTGATGTATACTTAGAGATCTCTTTCTTCATGTTATCCCACCAATAACACTCTCGTAGATCTCAATACATATTTATATTTCCTTGTTTAATGAAAAAATTTGAACTATGTGTATCCTCCAAAAGTTCACTCTTTACCTCCGAATTTGATGAAACACTTTGTCTTCACCCAAATCTCAAAATTCCTTCTTCATTAACATTGGAATATGTGGATTTACCTTTTCTGATAGTTTCAAAATTCTTCTGAATTCCCAGATCATCCTTTTGAGTATCCTTTAACCTTTCCAAACGAGACGGTTGGGCCATCATTTGTGAAAGTATTTTTGATGTTCCCTTCTTTATGATTCCCATTTGCATCTTAATCAAATATAAGAAGATTATATCCATTTCAATTCTCATTAATGATAGAATCACTGGGTCCTTTCTACATAGAGCATCCACCACCTTGTTCGCTTTCCCAGGGTGGTAATGGATTGTACAGTCATAGACTTTGATCAGATCTAACCATCTATGATGCACATGTTCAACTCTTTCTACATAAACATATACTTGAGGATTTTGTGATCAATATATATTTCACACTTCACCCCAACGAGGTAATGTCACCAAAAATTTAATGTTAATATCACTACATCCAAGTCCATATCATGTTTTGAATAGTTTTTATCATGAAATTTTTATTTCCTTGAATCATAAGCACTGAATTTCTCATTTTTCTTCCACACATATCCCAAGCCCTTCTTCTAAGCATAATAGAATACAACAAAAATTTATCCACTTGTGGGTAGTGTGAGGATGGGTATAGTGATAAGCCTCCTTTTCAACTCCTTGAAGCTCTTTTTTCATTCATCACTCCAGGAAAAAGTAATTCCATTCTGAGTTATTTTGGTAAGAGGGTTTGACAATCATGAGAAGTTTCTCAAAAATCGGTGATAATATCCAGCTAACCCAAGGAAGCTATGGATATTAATCACCAATGTTGGACTCGAATATCTCTTAATTGCAGCTATCTTTGAGGGATCCATAGGTATCCCACTGCTTGTGATGATTTGAACCAAGAATGAGAACACCTTCATATAGAACTCACACTTCATTTACATTGAATGGATCTTCTCCATTCACAAGGTCTCTAATACAGTGCTTAGATTATCCTCATGCTTCTCCCTAGTTTTGGAGTATACTAGAATATCATCTATAATGGATTCAAATTTTTCTTCGAGGTAATATTTAAATACTATATTCATAAAGTCCATGAAGATTGCTAGAGCATTAGTGGGACTGAAAAGAATTACTATGAATTCATAGTTCCCATATCTTATCTGAAAAGTAGTCTTGGGGATATCCTCCTTATTTACCCTTACATAGTAATATCCTGAGCGCAATTACAACTTGGAGAAGTATTGTGCTCCATGTAACTGATTGAACAAGTTATCAATTCAAGGAAGAGGATAGTTGATCTTTATCATTATTTTGTTGATCTCACGATAATCAATGCAAAGGCGCATTGACACATCCTTCTTATTGAGGAAGAATACTAGTGCACCCCATGGTAAAACAATTGTTCATATAAATTATTTGTCTATATTCTCCTATAGTTGTTTGTTAATCTCCTCAATCTCCATAACAAAAATTCTTTATGGAGTCTTGGATATTTGAAATTCCCCAGGTATAAGATCAATTGAGAATTCAACATCTCTTATAGGAGGAAGACCATGAAATTCCTTGGGAAACACATCAACAAATTCCCTCACAATAGGAATGTCTTCAAGGATGGTTGCTTATTTAGACTCAATCATCTGAGTAAGATACACATACTCACAAGGAAGTAATATCCATGCATCAGATGGTGGTTCTAAAGAATATTCACCCTCCTCCTTGTACTTGTACAAAATTGGGGGTCAATTCACCATATGGAGAGTGATTTCCCTCTCACAACAATTTATGTTGGCTCTATATAAGGAAAGACTATACATGCCAATAATTGAATCAAATTCCACCAAAGGAAGTATTATGAGATTCAATGAGAAGTTCAATAAAAAAATTATGATAGTGAAGGAGTTATGTTCATGGGATGCAATGAATTCCCCATTTTTCGTTCTTACTGACATCTTTACTTACATGACCTGTGATGGTGTTGGGATTTTTCTACTAAACTTTTGGGATAAAAAAGAATGTGTAGAACTAGAATAAAAATTCATGCTCTCTATTTCTGAATGAATAAATTGTGTACCTTTCACTACTTCATTGTAGGGGTTCTCTTCGGCAGTAGTGATGGAAAAATATCACCCTTGCTTCCTTGGAGGTTGTTGGTTGCCTCTAAAAACCCTTGAATGAGGAAACTGGTTTGCAAAGTGCCCTGGTTCATTGCAGTTGAAGTAATGAACAATGCATTGAGGGTATAACTGAGCATTCCTCTATTCTATTATAGGAGTGGGTTTTTCTTGTCAGCAATTAATGGCTAGGTTTCCTTTTATTCCACAGCTAAATAATTTCTTCTTCCCCTTTAGGAAATTTCTTGGGTGCTTCTTTTTGTACCTTTGGTAAGTGGGGTGCTATAATTTCTTAGAAGCATTGGATTTATTCATCAGACCACCATAATTAAATTCCACTTTCCATTTCTTATCCCCTTGATACCCCTGAGATTTTCTGATCTCCATTTCGACATTAAGGAAACATCGGACAATTTTTTCATAGTTATTAAATTCACAGATCTCCAGGGCTTTAGGTAGGCTGGGTTTTATCCCACCAAAGAAGTGGTCAAACTTGAATTCAGGTGTGACAACAAAGCCTGAGGCATATCATAAAATCCTTGTGAAGTTATCCTGGTATGATCTGATGGATTCGTCTTCTTTGTCCTTGAGAGAAATGAAGTCCCTTTATATTTTAAGTCGGAGGGTGCAAGGAAAATATTTATTGAAAAACATTTTTTAGAAATCCTTCCATTCCAAAGCCTCGATATCTTCTCTAGGATTCATATTTTATATCAATGTACACCATTGACCTGCTTTAACCTCCATATGATAAGAAGAAAAAATAACCTTCTATTGTTCGTAACATTTAAGGATGGAGAATATCTTTTCAATGGAGTTGAGCCATTGTTCAGTGATTGAGAGATCAATTGATCAACTAAAAGTATGAGGCCTTTGTCTCATGACACTCTTAATTGCTGGTTGTTCTTTCTCAGGGGGATTTGGAAAATCCTCTTGACCCATGTTTCTATTCAAAAGATGATTTAGTTGAGAGATTATCATGACAAAGTTTGTGATTCCTACTGTCATGGAATTGGGAATCTCATTAGAACAGTCATCACATTGATCTTCACATCGGTTGTTAGCCCATGTACTCATATTACCAGAAATTAGATTGAATAAAATAAAATTTAGGGGTAACACATAAAGGGTAATCTAAACACAAAATGGAAATCTTAAAAATTTCTTTTATTTCCTTAACATATGAATTTATAGGCTTCAGTCTTTGTTATACGCGATCTACTTACCAACATATATTCTTAGGGGAATTTTTTTATTCCATTAATAATGTTTCATACTAAGCTTTTGAATTTACCAAATAATATCCCCCAGGAGTGTCATAACCAAGAGTACAACATGTCCCATTGTTGTGCCCAAGTTCCCATTTGAGTCTATCTCAAAGTGGTGTTTTCTTCTTTTACCTCTAGATACATCTATTCTAGAGCAACCTCTACTTGTCCATATATATACAAGGATTTATTTTTTGATAAAACACTTAATCTATAATCTCCAATATTTAGGGATGATTTTATTATACTTAGTTTTATCCCGAAGGCATTCACTAGGGTTTTCTAATCCAAATCCCAAAAATAACTAAACCTACTCACTGATACAAACTATAACAACACTACTCTTTATTACACACTTAAACATGATTTATTACATAAAAATAAGATAAGATTGAGGATCGAGAGGTATAGTTTCTTGGGATATTAGGAATATTAAATAACTATATAAAACATAAAACACAACCTGTTTATTGAAAACTTGTTTTACATTACCACAACATTCCTTCATACTTATCATTGCTTGGGAAAACCTGAGGATATGCATAAGAAAAGGGTGAGCTATAAATCCCTGTAAGGGAGTAAACAAGGAATAACACGAAAAATATAGTACACATTAGGAAAATGGAATATCAATGGAGCACAAGATAAATATAAACATAAAGGCTTGTTATCGCATTATTATCATAACATGGAAATGTGGCGACAATATTTAACATGATATTAGCATGAACCAAGGCTCATTACACATGGAACATGAGTAAACCCACATTTCACTTGAATTAGAATGAGGTAACCCTCTAGAATGAGTAAAAACTAATTTTACTTGACTTATCATGATACTAATATTTACCTAATGCATTGGAGCGCTATCAAGGCACACCATTCTTAATCATTTAATTTCATGCATAAGTGTTCCACATGGATCATACAACATAGAATAATTCAACATCATCATTTATTCCATGATAAAGGAAAGTATAATACATACAAGAAACTCTATAATCAATAAGTTAATATGCATAAAGGGGAATACCCTTGATAGATAAATGGGCATGGTGTTCACTACCTAATGACTTTGGCTTGGAAAATTATGGTAGAATTTCAGCAGCATAACGATGTGACATAATAATTCATAAAAAATGGTTGATGAGAGAGAAAAGGGAATATAATCATATTTATTTTAAATTTCCAGTATGAGTGTCATATAGATGCATGTACCAACATATTTAATGGAATTTATATGCATAATATAAAATAATTCCTTGAATGTAAATGAGGAGAGATAAATCCCTTACGGAATTTTAGCATGGTAACAGGTGTACATGGGAGGAATTAATGAGAGAGAAAGGTGTATATCATCATTAAAAAATTAGTAGGGAATTATTGGGGAGGATCTAAATCAAACCCCTACATTTTTAATTGTAAATAAAAGGGCATAACATTATAAGGAAACTTGGACATAAATAAGGAAGGAATGAAAGTGAGGATCCCTTACTTGGAAGTGTGATCCAAAGGCTTGGGAGAGGATTGAGAGAGGCTTCTTGGTATATTTGGGTACCTTGGGAGGATTTTATAAAGAGGATTTTAGAGATTGGTCAGGTGCCAAATGGTTTGAGGGAATAGGAATGGGAGATTGAGCAGGTTTATAGGGGAAAATAGAGGGAATTCTTTATTATTTAGGTTTTGGACACTACACATTAAAATAATCAAAACCCCAAACCAGACCATTGTTTTGGCCATAGGTTTTTCCAAAGGTGAGTGAAAAACATTATTTTATATGTCCAATGGACTAAAATTTTAAAATATTAGTCTTGATTATGTGGAGGTGAGTCAGACTCGCAAGGAAATCATTTTAAAAAGATAAAATGTTTTATAAGTCTTGGAGGGTACAATAAGGAAAAATAAAATTTATAAAACAAATATAAAATCAAATTATATTAAATATAAGACATATATTTTTATGACATACCTTTTATAGTTTTTTATTACATCTCTATTGGGTCATTATGAGGTCTTAAAACTCGTTATATATTAAACGATATTTACATTTTACTCAAAAATACAGCTCTCTAAGAAAATTATGAAAAATTCACCGTAAGATAATTTCGACACCCTGAATCCAAAAATAATATTCATTTTATCTAAGTAATTTTCTAAATATGTTAATTTTTACTTTTAAAAGAAAAAATGACATTAATTTAAAATTCATGGGTTTTTACAAAAACATTTTTCAAACCTAAATAAAAATTTCAATTGTATTCCTAAAAAAATATATGGTAAATTATATTTAATAAAATATAATTTATAAATTATATTATATTAAAATATAATTTAATTCAAAGATCCACTAATTCATCAAAATAGATTTCTTAATTTAATATCAACAAAAATACTATTTGTGCTTTAGAAACCATTTACAAAGTAACAATAATAAAATGGATGAATATAATTTATAAAAAAATAATGCACACAATCATAGTATTAGGGTCTTTTTACCTAACCCCTTATAACAACCGCATAAGACCTAAGGCTAAGGTGTGTGATGCTGACAGACTCTTAGGGTGTCTTAGATAACATCGCTCGAGTGGAAATCTCTATTAACTTCCACTTCTCTCATAGGTGATTTCTCTCAAGATTAATGTGTTAAAGATCAGCATGGTCTTGGTCAAGAGATAATCCAAGTGATGCTAACTCCTTTTCAAGATCTAACAAATGGTCTTCGTATAGATAAATTCTACAGGATGAGGTTATCACTTCATTTGTCTAAGTAAATTGTATTTGTTAAAGCACTATATTTATACTAATCATGTGATCACTATTCAACGGCTATATTAGAAATGGTAACAATTCTTAATGGTAATTTAAAATAAAAAAAATAAACCAAGGAAGTGAATTTTTTTATATAACCATTTTACATAATATGACATTCAATTAGATGAAAGAGGATTTTTCATTAATAAATGTTTGTGTCATTATAGAAGAGGTATATTATGCGCTAAAATTTTGTCATAGACTTTCATGTGGTGGACAATTTTTACCTTAGTATGGATAAGAAATTATTATAGTGCATAATTTTTTTTAACTATAATTTTCATAGATTCTAATTTTTTTTCGAAACATGTAAAAAATGCCAATTCATCAAAAGGATATCCAAAATAATATAAATTCCCCACCAACATTTAATTTTTTGTTAATTATTTGATGTATACGGTATTGAAATTGTGGGGTAATTTCATGTTTCCTTTGTATTTATCTATATTCCATTGGAACTATATTTTATTTATAAATGGATTAAGGTTGAATCTTATAGAACTATGAATTTATGATTTGTAATAGAGTGTTTAGGGTCACAAAGTTTTTAATGGTTTCTAATACCTTAGGAAATCATTAGTGATTACAGAATCTATTTTTTCATTTGAAGTATTGAACAACTAATGATAATGTATGGTGTCAACCATGAAATGTGCACTTCATGATTCCTAAAGATAATTGGAAAGCTATGCTATCCAATGGGGAAGTATATTAATCCTTGAAAATATATTCTAAGCTAACCAGAAGGGATAGAGAAAGAAGTTATAGGATTCAACTAAGATATATATAATTTCATTCTAGACCCCCCTTTATATATATCCATACATAATAGTTTATGGTAAATATTGTCATTTACCTATTGAGCTACAATAAGAATACCATAGTGTTGTGAAATAAATGAAATTATAATTAAATAAATATTGTAAGTATAAAAAGTTCATAATGGAATATCTTTATGGGATTATAATAGAATAATATGAAATATACTTACTATATAAGTAAAAGAAAAGATCAATCCATTTAGAAATTATTTTGATAAATGTATTCTGTATTTGTTATTAAGTAAAACAATTATATTCCTAGATGAAAATCATGCCTGGAAAGATTTTTTCTAAATGTATTGGGATATTTATTATAATTAATAAATTTCCATTTAGTGTCATTGATATTAAAGGATATTAATAAAAAACTCTTCATGTTGAACGGTAAATAACTGAAGAAGTAAAATGAATATTTTTAGAAAGAAGTCATGGTGGTTTCCACTCTACTCCATGACGTATATATGAAAATTCCCCTCGGTTTCCTCTTTCTTAATAACATATTTTAGAAATTAAAATATTATGTTTACTATTCATTAATAATTGAATTATGAAATTCATTGAAGATAGTTTTTAAGACAAGTGTCTGGGAGAGAACTTGTTAGGTTAGGATTTAAATATTTTACTTTGATTTATTTTGATTTAGTGTATTCCTGAACTAAGGAATAAAAAGTGAAATTTAGTTTTAATATTTCCCTTCCCCATGAATAAAAATAAAAAATTCATAGTGTGAAACATATATAGATTATTACAATAGGGGAATGAGTTATTAATTGAAAATAAATAAGTACAATAAAAATTGCAAGATGAGATACATGAATTATAAACTTGGACTTTGGAACTCTATCAAATATGAATTATTAAATCCTCATAAAGCCTCCATAAATGATATTCGGATTTCTCATATGAAATTGAAAAAAAATATTTCGGTAACGAATCTAAAAATCATACTATGTCTGGAAAGCACAATTTTATGGGAGTTTTCTGTTTAATAAGTGTTTGAGAGACTTGAGAACTGATTTCCGAAGAATTTATTTCATGCATTTAATATTAAACATGGTATCAAGAGAAACACAATAAGTTGTGATATATTAGATTGGCATTTCTAAAAACTCATATAATAAGTTACTTTCCCAAAACATAGTCTGGAAAAAACCAATAAGATCTAGTTGAAATATGGCATGAAAAGTTTTGGGTATGCCTGAACATGGATAAATAATGGGAAAATGATATATTAGAATATCAAATAGGGTGTATTAAGGAAGTTTGAAGAGGATTGATGAAACAATGAGATTAAGGGAGATGTATTAATTACTGTTTCAATTATTAAAAATTTAATATCATTAAATTCAATTCAATTTGAAATCCTAGAATAATGAATTTGGCTTCAGAGGAAGTGGTACCCTTGTGAAATTAAGGAAAAGTTTATGTTCATGTTCTAGGGAGAGATCCATCTAAAAATTTTAAAATATCATTTTATGAATTTATAGAATTTTTCCTTTTAAATTATTAAATTCTAAAAAAATAATTTAAATTTAACTTCTGTTGACCATTGTAGTTATTAAAAATAGGATTGATAATTTTGAATTTGGGTTAATTAAATCACTTTATAATTATGTTGATAAATCCTACATTAAAATTCTGATTTCTATTTTTTTTCAAATGAAATTTAAGTTCTAAAACCTGAAATACATTAACATTGATGATGAATGAAGTATTTGGTACAATAGTTATGAGTTTTCTAGAAGTTGGTACTTCCATAAGTCCGTTGATGAAATTATTAATGGACTCTCATTTATAAAAGTGATCCTTAAAATACATAAGAGTATATCAGATACAGAAAATGCATGAAATTGGAAACTTACTTTAGTGTATAATATTTAAACTATGATACATTATAATCATTTAATCTCATGTAATATTTATTCAAAAGTCAACAGAAGAAAATTTTTAAAGGGTTCTCATACATAAACTCACCATAAGGATGCATAAACTTATTTCGATTAGTCAATGAATAATATCATAAGAGTAGTTTCAAATGTTACAGAAGAGAATAATTTTATAAATAAAAGACCCTTACATGAATATATAAGATTAATTTTTATACTTCATAAATGTAAATAAAAAATCTTATGTTGAAATATTTTCAATGTAATGACTCTAACCTTGGATTCATAATATCCATTTTTTAAAGCGTAAGAGCCATTAAGAATTAATAAGATTCAATTTTAAAAAACAATGAGATATTTTAATGCAATTATTTCAAGGATAAAGAATTATTCTAAAGTAACTTATAAGAAATATTGACATGGAGGGGTCCTTTATTTTTCAAAACAATCATTACTCAAGTTGGATGAAACATAAAAGTTATGTTATTTAGAATATTTTTTCATAGTTGTAACCAAGGGAATTTCAAAAAACCATATCCATGAAGATAATATCTAGTATACGTTGATTCTATTTGAGGAATGTAACACCACTTTATTTTCTGATATATTACTTTTTAAATAAATTTTATGCATTTGATAACTTACTTTGCATGAAGCCCCGAGCTTAAACAAACTATGATATACTATAAAAATATTATTATTAAATAAGACTGTTATCCCTTACCCATTGGATTAGAATGTATTAATTGAAATAAATAAATTATCAAAAATATGTTTACAAGTTTTATATATTGAATATAAATTAATGTCTTGGAAATAATTACTCAAATTTAAATGTCTAAATGATATCATTTTGTGATTAAAGATAAATTTTTCGAAGTATTGAATTTTTCTATATTTTATTTAATTTTATTAGTTATAAAATATTATTTTAATGAAATATATTTTAATTTGATATAAAATAAATAATCATTCTTACATTTTTTATCAATTGGTTATTAATGAAGATAAAATCATTTTATTGTAAAAAGAGTTAATTTTTAGAATTTTTTTTGTTCCATAATGATGTTTTATCTTAGTAAATTAAATTTATCTCCATTGATAAATGATTTTAATGTAATTTTAGGATAATTGATTCAATAAAATATATTACATTTTTCTAATTATTTTCATAAGGAAAATAATGAGGTTAAAATCATTTTTTCTTCAAAAATACCTTTTCACAAAAAATAGTTTTTACGCATTTTGTGTATGAATATTAGAATTAATTTATTCATATTGTTTTAAATGAATACTTTAAAATATATTTCACATCTTGATTCATCATAATAATAATTTTTTTATAATTAGAACTTAATTTTGGGTCGTAATGAATAGTAACCATAATATAAATCTTTGTGCCCCTATAAGTGTTAAAGGGTTAAAAGAAGGGGTTAACCTAATGTTTAAGGTTTAAAACGTCACAAAAACATGATTTAATTTAGTTGGTGGACTATATTTAAAAATAAAACTTATTATCTATGAATCTTGGTATATTTTTTTCTACTTCTCCATTAGAGCGACATTGTTATATTTTAATGTTCTTAATATTTAAATGTTTTCCACAAGCTTAACTTATAAAAGGGAACATCCTCTTCTCACTTCCCCACACCGTTGGATCTATTTACATAGACCAATATCTGAAAAATACTCTCCCAAAATCATTATCCATGAACTATAGGTTATTTAATTTCTAAATACCCATCAAATAGGCCTTAATTGTTTTTTCAAAAGAAGATACTAGAGGAAGAGGTATATGTTCTTACTGACATTCTCAAGTTTATTTCTTCATAAACTTTCTTCAGATGTTAATTAGCCATCTTAATAAGATTAAATAATTTTATTTTAAAAAATTATATTTTTTTATGTTAATTTTATATCCACTTTCTATCCATTTATCATCTTTTAGAAAATGATAACGTCGCTCATGAATTTGTGTGGACTACCACCTCCATGAAGTTTTGTGATTCATTTTTTCCTTTAATAAAAACATGGATGGTCATAAGGATAGATTTAATTATTATATATCATATTTATGATATAATTATGATTATGTAATGTTGAATAATTATTTACCTTTCCTTCCTTCCATCCATCAAAAAGTAGAAACATCACTTGAGCTCATGTACGGACTATCGTCACATTTTCCATCAACACCGTATATAGAAGGTTATAAAAGTTTATATAATGAATAAACTTGATAATTATGTCATTATTAATTATTTTTACAAGATGAAACCATGACCAAGGATTGGGTACTAGAACTGTTGAATCGAAATATGGATGGAAAACATATCATTTTTTACCCAACAATTCATTTTAACGAAGAATTGTTAATCAAAGGGTAATTGGAAATTGTAAATGAAATTTATATGCGGATTTATATATGAATAATATAATATGATAAATTTATAATTAATATATATTTATTGTAAATTGTGTTTTAACTCATATGAATCAAGATGAGACTTCATGGATGGGTTTGTGTTATAATCTCATTTATTTTCAAGATTTTCTATATTAAATTTCCATTGAGGGAAATTTTATGATCTTTATCCTTTAAAAAACATCCATTTTCATCTCCTATATTTATTTATATAATTTAAAATTATTGGTTTAATTTTTATCACTTGGTATATAAAATGACAACGAATTTATTTTTAGATAAACTGACCATATTTATTTTTTTGGATTATGAATCTTTCTCATCAATGTATTTATTATTTAAAATGTTTTATTTAAGTTTTTATTTATACATAAATATTTTAGAAATATTATATATTATATATTTGAATTTATTTACATATTAAAAAAATTAATATTTTCAAATTCTTTATATACAAATCACTTTTGACTTTTTTTAAAAAGTTTGAAAATAAAATCCTCTTTTAATGTATACAACTTGAAAAACTTCTTCTACCATCAATAATATTCTGTTCTTTGAAGATTCATCTAAAATATCCATTTTTATTTTAAAAGAAAATATTTTTTGGAACACTCTATTAATTATTTATTTTTAAAGTTACAAATAGAAAAAGATATATTTTTCAATTTTAAAATAAATGTTGAAATGTTGTTTTAAAAGTATATATCAACTATGTTAATATTATTTAAGTATTATTATGAAACATTTGGGATATTTGATTATGAAACCATCAAATTTATTTCTTGATATGTATTATCATGATGATATTTTGTGGATAATTTTACAAATCCCATTACTTTCACATTGGTTAAATAAGTTGTGATGAAATATTTATAAAACTCATTTCTCTTCCTTGAGTTAAGATATGATGAATGATTAATATTTTTATGATCTTGTTGAAAAATTACATATGGTTTTAATTTTGTGAAATATTTTCATAGAATTATATATACGTCCAATGCATTGGGTAAATACTGATATCTTATGAGGTAATAAGGACTGAAATTAGAAGTGACACTATTTTAAAAATGGAATCTCTCTACTATGATAGTATTGGTTGTAAGGTTTGACTAAGGAAATGATAGAATGTGTAGTGGACCCAATCCATTATAGGACTCTATCCATTATAATAGTCTTATTAGAGAGCCTTAACTAAGAAAATAACTTCCTATATTTATGTGTATGCCATAAAATCGTGTCTTATACTTATGATATGATCTCATGGGTCATGATTGATTATTCACGATTCCACACAGTTATGAATTATGTATTTTCTTATGATAAATTTTTATGCCATGACTCTTGATTAGTGATATATAAATTATTGGGTTTGAATTATGTAAACTATGATAATGTTATCATACCATTATTCTAATATTATACTCACCTATGATCATTTATTAGATATCTCAAATTTATACCCTTATTTAGAATTTGATCTCCCCTATCCTTATGTTTACATTTCCTCATGTTATGAAGAAAGGTTTTAAAGTGAGCATGTATAGTTAGGGCAGTATTCCAGAATAATTTTATGGGAGATGTTTAACAAATTTCACAGAATAATTTAATTATGTATCTTGTCTCTAATTAAACTAATCCTTTACAGTTATAGTAAATGTATTATTATGATATGTGTTGAATATTCATCTAAAATGATGTTATATTTTTGAATGAAATTATTGGGCCACACTAGTTTATATTAGAGTAGGGTTCATTTTTAGATATCAGGATAGGAAAAATTTACTGAAAAACATAGGGATACATTATAAGTAAATGAAACAATATAAGCGTTTTGGTAGATTAGAGATTTTGTAGTTTCTTAGCAATAAAATTCCTATTTAGATACAAAGATGTGGATAAGTTATTTGGAATATATATACCTATGAGAAATAAAACTACAAGGACACATAGGTATTAACATAAAATTCACCTCGTTAATGGAAAAGAGGCATAATTTTACACCCGTTTTAACACTCATGGGGGTATTCTATTGCAAAGACCCATAAATTTCAAAGAAATTTTTTCTTAAATTCTTTGGGATTTTACGAGTACGCAGTTTCTGACGACACCTGATTTCGAGGCCCGGAGTGCACGGAATCAATTTCTGATGTTTTTCTTGGGTACGTTCAGTGAAGGAACAAGCGGGTTTTTCTCTCTTTTGAACCGTTACTCAGAATTGAAATCCGAGGGCACCAATGAAATCGCAGCGCCGATATTTTCTTAAGATAAATTTTACCGTTGATGTGTTTTCTCGGGAGAAGAATTTAAATTTTGGGGTTTAAGTGAGAAGTAAAAAAAATTGTGTACAATTTTATTTAATTATCCTTAAAAGTTAAACTATCTCATGGGAAGTTGTTGGTGGGGCCCAAAACCACCCAAATTCTCATGTGTGGTTATGAGGGATGTGGGGACCACACGAGCACCCATCTTTTCACATTCCATAACCCTTAACCCCTTTGAACTCCCATGATAAATACGTGAGAACTCCCCATTAAACATTGGTATCCTTTAATTGTGTAACTCTCCCCTCTATCCTCTTTAATCATGCCAACACACTTAATCAATTAATGTGAGTTATGTGTTTGAATTTTTAAAATTGAAATTCATGGGTTGAAGTAATAAAATAAGATAAGTCTTATTTTATTTTGGGGGGTTAGTTGTTGTGTGAAGATATTGGGGAGAGAGAGATATAGTTCCTTCCGCGAAGAACGTCATCCTCTTCATTGAAGAATGCCAAATTCATGAAGTACGATGACACACCACCTTTTCTTTTCTCAGTGACCAAAAGGGGAGACACATCTTTCTCCTCGGACGTTCTCAGTCGACGTCTATGGAACCTCACCCCGCGACGCCGTTTTCCGCGATGCTCATCGTTCGACAACTTTTGTTGAGGTAGGGGTTATTTACATTCATGATTAATTTAAAGTTATTCGTTAATTAAATTGGCTGCTTGTTATCGACATAATGGGAGGAGATCGGACTGCACAAACATGAACGATCCTCCTCCCCTTTTATTTGTTGATCCTCGTTGAACTTTGCAGCAAAGGCGGTGCGGTGCCGTTGCACCACGCGGAAAAGAAAGAAACCGCGGCCGGAGCGAGCCATGGTAGTGGGTCAGGGCATCGTCGCGCCACACCGGTGAAGCCGAAGAAACTACAGCCGGAGCGGGCCGCGACGGTGGTGCGCGACGCCGGTTGGACAGGAGCCCTGACCAAAGGGCGCGACGGTTCTTCAAAGGGGCAGCCGACAGAGTCAGCCGCCGGCGCCACCTGGAGGCGGGACCCCCTCGGGTCCTGCAGTTGAAAAAGGCTTGCCATAAAGGCCGGACGTTTCAGAAACAGGGGGCAGCGCCCCCTTCGCACCCCGATCGGCCGAGAGGCAAGCCGTGACCGGCTTCCGAGTTGGGCCGCAGGCCTCATGGGCCGGGCCGGGCCGCGCCTGCCGGGCCGGTCCGCACCAGCCGGGTCGGGCAGTACCCAAATGGGCTAGACCTGGACCCGGGTCGGGTTGACCCGGTTCGGGCCGACCCAGGGGGTATTGGACCGGGTCGGACCGGGCCCAAATCCCCTATTTTCAGACAGATTCATTTAGACATCCATATCTTGGGCTACGGACCTCTGATTGATGCACCGTCAATTGAGTTGGGATCCTTGGATCGAGAAGGATATTTTGGTATATTACAATCAAGCTTTAGGTAATGTTTGGCTATGGCCGAGTTAGTTCGAAACCGAAACCAACCGGGCCCTTGGAGCGGAAACACTTATAACTTAACGACCGGATGTCCGAATGACATGCTGTCAATCACATTGAATTCCTCTTAGTGAGACGGTCCTTTTGGCTTACTCCACTTGAGGTTTGGATGCAGCTGAATTATGGTCGGGTTGGTTTTAACATAATTACCAACCTGTCCCCTAGGACGAAATGCCAATAACTCTCAAACCGGGCGTCCAATTGACGTGCCGTCTATCACGTTGAGTTTCTATTGACGAGAAAAACCTTTTTCATACATAAACTCTGGAATTCATGACAATTTATGTATCGGACCTCTTGGATCGAGGAGAGGAACCTCCCAAAATCGGGCGTGCTGTGTGCGGGAACCCTAGAGCTGGCTGCGACTGTGACGACGATGGCGACTGTACTTGGATCCCACGTGGGTTCTCCAGTAAGGACAACTGTAATTTGATCCTACATGGGTGAGGCAGCGATGGTTACTATACTAGGATCCTACGTGGGTTTGGCAGCGATGACTTCTGTACTTGGATCCTACGTGGGTTCGGCAGAAGAGATGATTCAGAGGCTACATCTAATCATCTCCACCCTTCTTCATTAGTAGTAAACCTGTGTGAGCTGAGTCTTGACTTCAATCATTATCATCGATATGATAGACTTGGTTTCCTGTGTGGATTGGTTTGTGATTTCCTATGTGGATAGGGTTGTAGTTGGCCTCGTGAGTTGAAGCCGAACTTGAAATGATGAATTAGGTATTTGTATGGGAATATACCTAAGTAGAGTTAGTTGTTACTTCGTGTTTGGATCCTTCATTTGTGGTTTATCCATTGTGGATTCTAGGAGACCTTCAGGGGTCTCAGGGTCGCTACTGAGTATCGTATACTCACCCCTGCATGGGCTATGACCGCACTACATTGTGTTGGATTCAGACGACACACAACGCTGATCGTGGTTGAGGATTGTGGAGCGGGATGGTACCTAGAGGTGGACTATCAGGTGGGACGTACACGAAGCGGACAGACAGACCCGAGGATCCGACAAGACTATATGTACCCACCATTCAGGTGGGAATTCCAAAGGACGACTTGGTGGTTGCTGATTTACTTTACTGCTTTTGTTATTTCTTTTCAGTTGTACTGTACTTTCAGTTGGGTTTGTATTCTGGCCCATTTAATTTTCAACACTTACTTTTGTACCCAGTTTACATAGTGTTTACTTCATCTTGCATACTCTATGGTGTTTTCTTTGTTAGACAAAGGAAATTCCTTCCCTTTTATCAGGATTTGCGCCTTTGGAGCTTGTCGCCATCCCCTGGCCTATGGTAGATGGGATTGGGGTTGTCACGACACAGGCCCCGAGGACGGGTCGTGACATCTTTAGATATTTCATATTTTATTTATGAACCATTAAGATTAATTTGGTGATAGAATCTATGAAATTGTATAAAAAACAATCATGATATAAGATAAACTTAAAGTGTCATGGGATAAAATAATTATCCATAATTTAGGACATTGTAATAATTATTTTCATAATCATATGATTGATTACTATGATCTTTGATGGAGAATATTAACACTAAACTTTTTTGTTTTAGTAAACAGATGGAACCTAAGGGAATCATGTGAAAACATTATATGATGGAAAATTAAATGACCATAATCATGAGGAAAATGGGATATAGGTTGAGATATCCAGAATTTATTCTCAGCCAAATCTCAATTTATGAATGATTATATAAATCATGCGAAAATTAAAAATAGAAAAAGGAGGAAAACTCACCATTGATCTATTTATATGAAAATGTACACTATCCTTTAGTGGTCTCCTAAATCCATTTATTTATGAGAAATATATCAATGATATAGATAATATATTATACATTATTTAGTACTCTGAACATGGGATGATTGTTTTAGATGTGTTTCATTTTGAAGGTAAAGATGATCAGTGGAGGAATCTTATCAAGAACATTAAGAAGGAGGAGGAAATTGACTCCATGACATGAGAAGAGTTTAAGAAGTTATTATTCCATAACTATTTCCCTTTAAATAGTCACAATAATATGAAGAGATAGTTTCATTAATAGAATAAGAGGGATTATTAATCCATTAGTACCTAAGAGAAAAAAATCACTAAACATTGAATGTATGATTTGAGTTTTATCATTTTACCTGAATGAAAATTTGACTCATTGTTTAGTGTCTTAAGACCATGTATCAAAAAGGTATTGGATATAGGATACATTGGTAGTTATAAATAAATCATTTGATGTGATCTCAATATATAAATAGTGATTGGGGACTCTTAGTGTTTTTATCATTTATGGGATTAGAAAAGAAAGATGTAATTTTGAGAAAATATTCAAAATAAGGACAATGAAGGAATGAAAATTAATCTTAATTCATTTGAAAAGTGTTGAAGAATACATGGGGGAAATTGACTTATGGGTCCATGTAAATTTTCTTATTTTTTGATAAGATGTTTATCAAGAAATAGAATTCCGGAGCAATGTCAAGAGGCTAGTAAATGAAATGAATGGAGAGCAAGCTCAACTGAATTTTCCAACCACACACTAATGATAAAATTTCAAGGAGTATACAAAGTACACACATCAATGCATGGATTTTCTCATTAATTATGAAAATTAGAATAAAAAACCTATTAATCCAAGATAAAAATGGAAATCTCATGAAATCACAACTGCTAAACTGGGTTAAGAGAATGAAGTGGTAAATTTTACAATTACCTTCCACTCTAGAATTGTAAATGTCCTATTTGATTTTGGATCTACCCACTATTTTATATCTGAATAATTTTTATGAGTGTGAAATCACCACCACAATGATTAAATTCTAGGTTAGTAGTAGATCTCACAATTTTATAATGACTACATTTCAAGTTTAGAAATACCCTCTAATAGTTGTTTGTGGGAACATGATTTCTAAAAATATTATTGTTGTGCCTCAAGCCAAATTTGATGGTGTTTTGGGCATGGATTCGATCACTATTTATAAATACCACATCAATTTACAATGAAGGGAAGTTATATTTTTATTTTGATTTAATCTATGATCATCTTTCAGTGTGAGGATGAATATGAACTTCTAATTTAATTTTTTTTCCATATTATGGGTTATATTACCTATTCATGAGGGATATTTTAAAAAAATGGTTATAGGGAAACTCTATATTAAAGGGGTTAATGTTTTGGGAATATTTTGATATATTTATTGAATACTTGCATAATATTCCCTTGACTAATGAAGATTAATTTTTAATAGATCTCATACCTTGTTCTACACCCATTTGACATACTCCTTAAAGAATGGACCTGATTGAGTTCTTTGAATTAAAGAAGGAACTCTAAGATGATATAGATAAGTGATGTATATTATCTAATGTGTATACATGGGATTCACCTAATTTTTTTTTATTATGAATAAATATAGGTTAATTAATCCTTACATTTATTATTAATAACATAACAAGATCGTTATCAAGAATAAGTGTCCTCTAATATTGATGAATTCTTCGAACAACTACATAAATATCAACCCTTTTATAATATTTACCTTCATATTGGATATCATCAATTGAGGCTTAAAAAGGTAGATATACCCAAGATAGCCTTTCATAAATGGTTTGGTCATTATGAATTAATAGTAATTATTTTTTTACTTACTAATTAGCTTTCCATATTCACATGTTTTGTGAATATATTTTATAAAGATTACCGGGATCATATTGTGGTTTTCATTATATATAGTATTATTATATATTCCTAGAGAGGTAGAGAATATGAGGGTAATTTACGAATTGTGTTTAATACATTGATGAAAGATAACGTGTGTGACCAATTTATAAAGTGTGAATTATCTATACAAAAATTTTAATTATTGAAGGATCGATTGCAGGCACATGTTGGACTGAAGTTAACCATGTTCAGTGAGAGCCAACCTAGGCCAGGAATATGATATAGGGAATAGAGCCAGTAGGAATTGGGAAGTCTCATGTATAGGGCCCATGATGCAAGTGGCCAAAGTCGTGAATAGTGTGGGTAAAAAGAAGATAGGGTTGATTCCTGGTTGGAGTTGTGTATAGGCGGTGCAGGTGCTGAACACCTTTGATGGTTCAACCAAATATCAGTTGAGTAATTTTTTATATACTATAAAGATTAGCCCTACTGATTTAAATGTGAAAGGAATTTTTGTGTTTACTATACATGCAATGAAAGAAAAACTCTTTGATCATGCCGTCCACCAATCCCAGCTATCCACTTAAGTCCCACACATTGTGATCTTGAATTTGACTTGATCCCACACTTCATAAGTTCAAATCAATCCTTTGCAGAAGAATACCGCTTTATTAAACCTCTTTGTTGGCTGTATCTCTCCCGAACCACTAGTTAGACATAATAAAATTGATGTTAGTCGCATGATCACTATGTAACCACCATGAACACCACCGATGGTACTTTAATTGATATCCAAATCCATTTTTATGTATGATGTTGTGAGAATCTAACTTAGGAAACATTGTGAAAGTTGTAAGAGATCCCGCCGGTGCTCAAAACTATGGAATGATCACCCTTTGATCATGAAATTGAAGTGAATACAATCAAGGAAGTCATCATGATAAGTTTATGACCAAATGAACTACAACCTATATAATGATTCTTGTCTGAATTAAATTTTTTTTATCAGATGTTTTCATACAACATTGTGTAAATAAATAGAAGCATCACATGATCAAACTAAATGACCATATGATGAAGAAGATGTTTTTTCCTTGTCACATATATTGTCTACCCCATAAAAATCAGCACCACTCATGGTCCGACCTCACCAATAAATACCCTTATCCCATCAAGAAAATAGAGATGAGTGGGAGAAAGGGGAGAAGTGGAAAAGAAGGAGGAGAATATAGCTACCTCCCCTAGGAGAGCCTCCTTTAGTGTTTGTGAGAACCTGTACATGATTGTTTGAAGATCAAGATATTTCCTGACGAACTTAGTGTCTTGTGATTACTGGTTCATGCATGGTATCCAGGTGATTGAGTGATACCCATGTGGTTCGTGACTTCACAAATAGGACGTTCATCCATGCTCACTATCTTGACTTAGGTCTTGTGATGTAGATAGCCACTTTATCTTGCGGTACATGTAGATGACCTTAGATATGATCGCCTCCCAGTAGTTGGAGAGTTAATCACAAGGTCCCATGGAGATCATGTGGTTTTAGTTGGTTAGTTGAGGTCATAACAGTCTTATTTTGTGGGGTTCCTTGATTATACTCTGTCGATCTGAAGATTTCAATAAAGGTTTCGAAAAGAATACAACAATGTACATTCAAACCCACAGTTATGAAGTGTCACATGCCATTTTCCATGAAACCCAAACATTAGAATACATGCATATTGTGACACTGTAAACCCACCATATCACTAAGCCATGAGTCCCTTGTCTTGATGGTGCTTTCATACAGCCTTAGGCAAGGTAATATTTTCATACCACACACTTACAGATCCTTGGCATAATGTGAAATTGGGGTTTCCACAAGAAAACTAACATATATGGTGTATTTTATACATGTATCGATATTAATTTCTATTCACATCTTTATTTCCATAACAACTCATTTTGATTATGAGATATATCAATTGGATGTCAAAATTTATTTCTTTGATGGGAATTTAGTAAATGTCATTTATATGATACCACCCTAAGGTTTTGAATTTCCAAATGAATTTTCTAGGTTAGAAATTTATAATGGTATATTAATGGATTTTTAGAAGATTCTCAAAGTTGGAATATTTGGTCTAATGATACAATCCAAGTGTTTGGCTTCCTTGAAAAAGTGGCTGATTATTTTGTACAAAAACATATTATCAGTATTGTTGTTGTGCTTCTAATATTGTTTTCATATTCCACAATTTTAATAAAATATGATAACATGTCTTTACATTATATGAAGATATGTTTTGGTAAATGGTTCTCAAGGACAGTCATGTGTGAAGAAACCTATACACTATTATCAATATCTAGAGAGATAGATCTAAGAGGTTTGTAGGACTTAATCAGGATACATACATAGGTAATGTGTAAAGAGGTTTGACATGGAAAACAATAAAAATGTGGATTTAGTAATGTTGTATTGAATGAATCTTATAAAGATTCAGGATCCTTTAAAAGTGTTAAAAAGGATAAATAAAATTACATATATGATCACCATAGTATCTATTATACATACCATATAGTTTACTTGATTTTTTGTTTCCTATTATATAAAAATTACTAGTATATAAAAATCCAATCCTTGTGAGAGTCAATGAACTTAAATTAAGAAAATAATTAAGTACAAAAGAAGGACTATTAGTATTTCATTTTCTTTTAGAGGAGTGACTGATATCCATGTAAAGGGTAACATTAATATATGTTTCTAATATGATATATATGACATTAGATCTTATTAAGATTTTGTGTTTTGTCTGAAAGTTTGAGCTATCAACTAGAAGAGTTCAAGAAATGACACCTTGGTGGACTCAACAACATATAAATAGTATATCATTATATTAGATGGTGTGAAGTAAGTTGTTTGTATAAATAAGCTCATTTCATAACATGTGGGATTTCTTTGTAAAAAGGGAGAAAAGGAGATTTACTATGACAAATATGGGTCTATCTTTCAAGACAAGGAATCATATTATCACTAAAGGGAAGAAATATCATTTTCAAATACCATATAATATAAGATATCATTGAGAGGATTGATTTTACAATATATTAGTCAGATATAGAGAACAAAGTATTGGATCCATTTATAAAGCCATCACTATAATAACAACAAAAGGGTCATGTTAAATTATGTGGTATATGACAAAAAAGATATCAAATGTAATAGATTATTAATTAATATTGATTTTATAAAAAATTAAATATGATTTTATCATCCATTTTTGCATGATGAAATTTATTTTTAAAGGAAATGGAATGAGAATATCCCCTCACGGTATGATATTGAGTTGTCCATAATTGATGATCATTAAAGAGTATTATTGGTTATGATGAAAGGTCATGATTATCCTAATTAGAATATTGTACTCAATAAATATAGTTATATAAAATAGAGGATGAAAAGACTCAATAGGTAATAATTTGTGGCTTATTACTTGGACTGACCCACAAAAGTATATCACATGGAATGTCATATAGTCATCAATATACTTAATGGTATATTATTGTTATAAATACCCATTACTCAAGGTTGGGAAAATAACTATAATGAGAGGCTTAATACATTAATACCATTCTAAAAAACCTTGATTATTTTCTAATTAGGTGGTGGTTGGATTTATTTCAGATCTTATATTCTATTGGACCATACCACAAATGATATTAATTCACTCTTGTTATGAGAAAACACATATATCCTTTGATTTAATTTGATTATTAAAATTTATTTCCATGATTATTTGAGTGAAATATAATGGGTTCAACTACTTGTATAAGAGACATGTGATATTATGATATTCTAGATGAGTGAAATATGATATATTCATTGACCTGGTTAGTATTTCTAATTATTAAAGAAAGTGAGAGATTTTGTATTCCAGATTGACATGTTCAATTTCTAGTATTCCCTAGATGTCATAAAAAATGTGATTATGTAGTTGTGACTACGATATAAATATTATGCATCATGTGGTGGACATGTTTATATAATGATATGTTTTTTTATTGAAATCACACTAAAACCCATTATAAGTTTAGTAGCACATATGATTTCTTAGTGGCAACTCTTTTATTACATTTATGAAAGATGAATTTAATATTTGTTTTCAATAATAAAGAGGCCCATAGAGTTAAAATATAATTCAATTAGGTATCCATTAAGTTTTGGAAAATGTTTTTTTCAATAAAAATAAGAGAGTTTGATAAACCATTTACAAAAGATATTTGGATGGATTCCCAAATTTTTTTGATGTTTTTCATAATGTCCATATGGGATTTTTCTGCAAGGGGAGGTTATTAGAAACATACAAATATGGGATATCATATTTCATGATATCCAAAAATTTTATTTAGTGATGTATGAATACTTGTACATATATCATATCCTATTATAGGTTTTCATCAAAGAGTGCAATTGGGTATGAAACATTAAATATTTGTTGAAAGAATTTTTAAATATATTTATTCCATTTATCTATAATTATAAATCAAATTAATTTATTTATTAACAGTTTATCATGAATAATCATTTTAACTATTCAAAATATTATAAAAATTTATTGAATAATCAAATGAATGAAACAC
Source organism: Viscum album (assembly GCA_963277665.1). Taxonomy (NCBI): domain Eukaryota; kingdom Viridiplantae; phylum Streptophyta; class Magnoliopsida; order Santalales; family Viscaceae; genus Viscum; species Viscum album. The sequence continues at coordinate 933,328,959 of OY728143.1, read as the reverse complement.
TCAAATGGTTATTAATGCATCAAATTCCCAAATATGGTACATGATTCTCAAAATATTCTAATTCTCTTCATTGAATGAAAGGTGTATAAAAAAGTTATATGATATATCCTTTGGTCATACCCTCATAACAGAAAATAATATGTGACAAAATCTATATACCTATCTCATAATTTATCATTATAATAATTTTCTATCACACCTTTAGTGATTTCAGATCCCCTCGATATGATCATGGATCTAGGTATAGTGTAATCCCTCAAAGGCATGAGTCATTTAGCTAATGATGTAGTGATCTCTATTAAGATATTGCATCGAAGAGTAAAATATAATGACAAATATAATTGAGATATAACTAATTTTTTTGTTTTTTATGAGTATTTATACTTTGAAATATAAATCAAACATTCATGGGTTACTCTAACTACGAAAATTCTTAAGACGTATACCCGAAACCCATTAGTTCTTCCATAAACAATGATATATTATAGTTTAATTTTTTCATGATTTTATATAGATTTGATGATGTGATTAAAAAAGTAATTTTTTTTAATATTTGATGTGTTTTCCTAATATTAAGCTTCATTTCATATAATGTGGATATTATTTTAACATATGATTTTTTTACATACCTTTGAATATATTCTCCGTTTGGGTCTCTTACATGAAAAGATAATTAAATATTAAAATTTTTGTGACATTAATGAGTTATTATGGTTTTATATTATCTTCAATAATGTTTTAAATTAAATTATTAACTAGTGAATGATTTATTAAGGGATATATCATGTCTTGGTTTTGCATTTCTGATTTTAGGGACATTTTTTAGAAACATGTTCTAGTTTTCATAACAAACTAAAACAACCTTGATTTTTTTGAAGGAGAGATATAGAAATTTAATTAATGGGTTCTATAGATATTTATATATGAATTTTATCTCTCTTCACATCTAATAGATATTTTCATATAAAAAATAGTTACAGAGGAGGGAGACTAGGACCAGTAACATGATAGGATTATGAGGTCACTCAAACCATGTTGATGATACATTATATTACCAATCATGGGTTTATGTTAGTGAATAGTATCATTTTGGATGAAACACATTAGGATTAACCTTTTATGGTACTTACTAGAGAACATGGTTGAATTATGTATACTAACTAAGAATCATTTTAATTATCCATTTTTCAGGCTAATGTGAGAACGTGATGAAATTGTGTATAAGGTATTTCATCAATTAATATTCTAGTTTTGGGACCAAATTAGCTTATTATGGGATTTTAGATATTGGGTTCTAATGTGAAAATAGTCATTCCAAATAGTATGATGATCATAGATCTACCTTAACCTCAATCTCCCATTGTATATGCCTCTGATTCTTGTTTTTTTTGAAAAATAATAGTTTTCAACTAATATATATATATTCTTGAATTTTATTATTGTTTTCTTAAAAATAGAATAAATTGTTTAATTTAAAGGTAAAATTTTATAATTCAATTTCTTAACATTATGTATTTTTTATAAAATTAAAATTGTTCTTCTGAATTTTTATATCAAAATATCATTTCAAAATTTAATTTCTCAAAGTTATGCATGGATTATTTTGTGGAATCTTACTAGAAAACGTTTCTCACATATTATATATTCCTTTATGGGAATAGTGTCCTTACTTTGGTTAATAAAGGTAGAAGTATAATACCACCTATTTCAATGTGTTATCATTATCCTAGTTTGAGTATATTAGTGAGGGAAAGTAAAGTTAGCCCTCTTTTCATAAATACATGGGATATTCATATTTTGTTTTATATTTTTTTATGTGTTGTGATGTATATCCTTTATTAAGAATAATTTTATTTCTAATTTGTTTTATTCTCATTTTGTGTCTTTTTCTTAGTTAATGTATAAAAAATTATTTAAGATTATTTATTGATGATTTATATACTCTTATTATTTAATTTTTCTTGATTTCTTATGTTTTTTATGTGTTATTATTCAATGAATAGTTAAGAGTTATTTTATACTATTTATTTTATATATAATACTTACTTGTTTTATAAAACCATAATTTCATATTTCTAGTTTGAATTTTTTTAGTTTTATATTTTATTAGGTGAAATCATTCCCACCCTATTATATTGGTCCCTTTAGCAATTATTTCCATACATTGGTGATTAAGAAAGTGCTTCGAGATTTATAACAGGATGGATCATGCACCACCATTTGGCAGCCTAGGTGGGTTCAATAAAAAATGGTATGAGTGCTTATTTTTAATCTATGATATTTGGGGAAACTGATAGATTAGAATATGATAATTAGAACTCAAGAGATGAGTCATGAGTTTGTGCCTGGTAAATACATTTTGTATTGAGAATTGAGTTTCTAGGGGATGTTGGTAAAATGAATTTTAGTGTTTCAGTTTGAGGGATATTATATGGTTTCATGGTTGTGGTGGAAATTTTATAAACTGTGAATTAAAATTTTATTTTTGTATTTGTGAAGTTCCAACCGTGTTTTTAAATAAAAAATGTCCTTTAATGAATTTATAATATTTTATATTGTGCTAATGGGACATTTATGATCAAAATTGAGGATGTTTACTTAGTATTAGTAAAATTTAATGTGTTTTATTTAGTTATCCTTTTATAAATGAGTTTTCAAGTTTTTTGATTTAATGTATTTTTGATTTATATATTTCTCAATCATTCATGACATGCCTATTTGTTTGTTTAAGACATATTTTATGATTTATTTTTTATGTTGAGTGAGTAGCGGGTCTATAAATTTTATTTCTTTTCAATAAATGGTTATAAGAATAATATTTCTGAATTAGTATCTAGAAATATTGAAATTTAAAATTTTAAATTAATGTTTTTTCAATTGAATATTTTTTTATAATCTAAGGTGTAATAATGGATATTTTAGATTGGGTTTTATAAATTCATAGATTAAAGTGTCTGATTTTAAATATATTATGAATATGAAGTTTTATAATTTGATCTAAAATGATTGATTTATGTTATCAAGGTATCTTATATAGAGAAATAATTTATTTATACTAGTATGATATAATTGTTTTAAAGGAAATTATTTTAAAAGCAGTGTAAATAGTTTTCAATAGTTTAAAAACATTTTATATACATGTATTTATCTCGTTAAATTGTTTTTTATTTTATCAACTATTATTTAATGGATAATTTACTTATTTTATTGATTGACGAATGTGTAGTTTTTCAGTAATTTTTATTATAGTAAAATATTTTATATATATTAGGAGGCTGAAAATGGGATAGGGAATACACCAATTTAATGATCACTAAGTTAGATGCATATCCTAATCCAAATGAATTATTTCACGAGAAACTTAATTGGGAAAGTGTGACTGATTAGTTTTATGAATTAGTGTAATTTAATTGTAACTATTTAATTTTTACAGTTTGGATGTGTTTTTGGATTTTATGGTTTTTATTTTCTTTTTCTTCATGGTATCATTAAATAAATTAAGGTGTATGTGTGTTCTTTGACGCACTTGAATTTTTAATATTATGGGTTTCTATTTTTTTTGTTAGGATAGTTATAAATTACCATTAAGCTAGGGGTATTTATTTTTGATAAACATTTTTTTAGAAAATTGCCTATTTTAATATCTAATTATTTTTTACTAGCATTACTCATGATGATATTTCTGAAACTATTTAGTGTTTTATGGAAAGGTAATCTCTCTATAGAATTCATTTATAAATGTTTTATAATTATTTATTAACAAGTTTTTTTTTAACTTCCAAGATAGTAGGAGGTTGGTATACACCTATTTTTGATTTCACATGAGTATTTTCAATTATACATTATGTAAGAAATGTTTTTCAAATTTGTATTTTCAATTCTAAACATGTATTTTTTACTATGCATATTCGAATTGTGAATGTTCCCAAGTTATTAAATTTTTAGGCCTTAGTAATTTATTATGTTACAATTATTATTATATAAATTTGATTTTACATAATTTATGTGTTCTCTTTTTGATTAAGCTAAGTTATATATGTTCTATATGATATGAAAAAAATTCATGTATGTTTCTCATTTAGTATTCTTACAGAAAAATTTAGATTAAAGTTTAACATTAATTTTCTTTCTTTATTTTGTATTTTATTTTATTTCAAATTTTAATAGTAGATAATGATTTACTTGTGATTTATATATTTTATTAAGATTATATAAAATGATAATTTTAAATTAATAAATTTAGACAATGAATGTGATGTGATAAGAATAATTATCTTAGTGATTTACTATGAACCATTAATAGTGAATGAAATTAAAATTTTTGGATGATCTATGTCACATTTTATTTAGAAAATAATTGATCCTATATTATAAAGAGGAACTTTTTTGTTATGTAAACATGTAGAATTTAAAATCTTTTGTTTTATTACTCTCTATTTTTGGGCAGCATTAGAGTTTTTTTATTTAAAATAGTGTTATTTTGAAGATTAATTTGGTTTTTAAAGTTTTAAAGGTATTTTCAAATTATGTTTAAGCTATGTCTTACCAAGTTCTCCTAAATTTTCCCTTATCCCCTTACTCTTCTATGTTTCCTCCGTAGTCACTTGAAGGCAATTGATCATGTCAGCCAAACTCTATGCCTTATCCCTTACTTCAACAATTATTCTTTCTGCATCATACATTTCTCATTCACTCTATATTATTACTATTATGGATTCACACCTATCTTATTCGATATGATTTTCTCATCTTGGTATTGGGATATAGGTCTCATTTCCTTTATCGAGCCACTGGTCCATTAAGTTTTTTCTTACTTATCGAATCATTATATTTTCTTCCCTTTTAAAGTTTCTCAATTTTATATACAATTAAAGCTCACTACCAAATTCATTTCTAACCATTATCCATTTATGTATATAATTTATCCATTTTTATTGAACCTATTCTTGGTAAATAATGATGGGGTATATGGAAGTCTAGGACTTTCATGTTGGATGCAAGTAGTGGTGGTTCTAGTGGGTGAAACCTGTGTTGGCATTGGCATATATATCGCTGCTTGTTTTTCCTGAATTTTTCCACTATTATACAAGGATGATAGTTTCCCTATATTCTATATACCTATAATATTTTAACCTCAAACCACCTTGAAATATCCCAACTATGGCTTTACATGATGGTGATTTGGGTATATTAGGACCGTGATAGTGGAAGAGTTGGTGGCATTATGCTCTGTTTTGCGTTTAGCTATATAGTTTAGGATTTTGATAGTGGATTAATTTTATCTAGTTTTTATGATGTGTTTTTATTATAAGGATTATATGTGGTGACTTCAATGATCAAAGTTGATATTCTTGGAATTTATCTAGATAATGGTTCTACTATTTATGACAATGAATTTTTTTATTTTGTATTCCTATTTTGTAGGGAAATATTATTTGACAATGGATGGTGAGATTGAGGGATGATGGTTTCAATGGTTGAATTTATCTATTTTTTAGTTCAATACATATTCATGGTTTTTTATTCTCATTTTCCACAATTAAGATAACTCAATGTACTATTTACTATTTGGTGACGTTTCCTTATAAAAATGACTTACTGAATAGTGATGGTTTCATTGATGATGAAGAGAGAGGATCCATGTTCTTCAGTATCAACAATAGTGATGAGAATAAATAAAGGATCTTGGTGGTGGTAGTTTCAGTTATAGTTATGGATCATGGATTGAGGTGATGACTGAGAAATTCATTCCCTTATTTTTTTATAATTTAAATTATTTTGAAATTTAAATTTTGTTATATTCATATTTTTATATTTAATTTTTTTTGTATTGGGTTAGGTTTCCACTAAACCCTATAAAATTTAGCTTTTTTGAAAATAAAAAAAAGGATAATGAGAGAGTGAGAGAGAGAGAGATTATTTTTTGTGTGTTTTTATTAATATTTGAATTGTGATATGTTAAGTTATAATTGTTATTTGAAATTTTGATTTTTGAATTATGTAATTTTTTTTGAAAATAACTAGATGTATGGTTTCATAAGGATTTTTTAAGTAGAATGTAATATTTTTCAGAAAACAATGGTTTTTTGTTTTGATTTTTATTTAGAAAGTCTTATATTTTTAGGCAAATGATTTATATTTTTATTGGTTAGTTATTTCCAACGGCATATTTCGATTATGTAAATTTGATTATTTTGATTAGTTCATTATTTATACATTAATTTATTTATAATATATTATTTTTATTGAGTTTGACTATTTTAATTAATCATTTGGATAATATTTTATTCTTTGGAGAAAGGAAAATAATAATCGGTGAATAGATATCGACCTTTTCATTGGGTTTTAAAAAATTTCCATATTATGTATTTTGTGATGTTAGAGAGTTCAAAAAATTATCCTTATTTATATTATTGTTATTAATGGTCATGGGTTTTTTGATGGAGTAAAGTGGTATGGTTGGGAAAAATGTAATACCCATGATGTCAATTTTTAGTAGGTAATTTTTATGTTCATTTCTTTATCATTTATATAGAAGTTTTTGGGTCTAAATTTAGAGTTTTTAATAGTTCCCCCTTCTCGATTGGTAAGGGCGCATGCCCACATCGGTGCCCATGTAGTGAACTTTGAAAATTGGGTGTTTATCTATTTGATTAAAATCATTTCCATGGTAGAGTACATAGGATATCTGTCTATGAGTAGTTCCCATTGTACATTTTAAGACCATAAATATTTTAATTACTGTGATAAAAATATAATCCCTTAATCACCCATTCAACCAAAAATTTGTGATGAAGATTAAAGGGAATCTCTACTAGTGTATCCTCACTCATCCTCTTATATATTGTTGGAACCCATATTTGTGCATCATTCACTTTTCAATCGTAGAATCGAGAAATGTTTATACAGTGAAAAATGTTGAATTAATTTTCATGTAGAACTTGGAAATGGAATACATGAAGGCTTAGGCATTAGATTAAGAGAATATATGGGTGGTAATTATGTTGATTTTTACATAAGAATACTTTTAAAGTGTTACTATGGATCCTAAAAAAAAGTAGGCCAATCCACTGGCCTGCCAGACCAGGGCTCAACTGCAGGAACATATGGGACTAGTGTGGACCACGTCTAGTGGGATCTAGCCAAGGATAGACACAGGATGAAGGGAATAGAGCCTGAAGGAAGTGACAAGGCTTGTTTATAGGGAACGTGGTGTATGAGGCTGATGTTGTACATAGTGTGGGTAAAATCCCATAGTGATAATGCTTGGGTGGAGGTGTGTGTATGTGGTACAGCTGTCGAACCTTGTTTTTTCGGCACGAACGAATATCAGTTGTGACATTAATTATTTAACGAAGGGATTCACCCTATAAAATTTATTTTTGGATGGGATTTTTTCATTTTCTATTCACATAATGATAGAACAACTCTCCGGTCATGCATTCCATCGATCCCATCCATCCGCTTCAGTCTCATGCATCTTGATTTCGAATTTGACTCAATCCCACATTGTATAACTTCAAATGAATGATGCACAATGTGAGACCTCCACCTTCAACAAAATTCTTGAGTTTATTCCTCCCACACCACTAGTAAGGCACATGAAATTCAAAATCAGCCATATGATCACTCATTGATCACCATGATCGACACCTCCCGCCCTTCAATTGATAGCTAAATCCTTTTTGAACACAATTCATCACGAGAATCCAACTAAGGAAACCCATGGAATGCTATGAGATATCCCACCAATGCTCAAATCCGTCACACGGTCATCCATTGATCACACAATCAATGTGAGGAAAATCAACAAATTCATCACAAGAAGTTTCTGACCGTGATAAATTATTCTCCAGGAATGATTTTCATTTGAATTAAATCATATTTTGAGAGGTTTTCATGTGAAATCTTGGATGGAAATTGATACATAACATGTTCAAATGGATTGACCATATGATAAACAATTTTTTTTATCCTTAGCACATACAGTGTATACCCCATACAAAGAGGCACCACCCTTAGGCTAACCTCGACTATAAATACCATGCTACCATATAGAAAAGAGAGATGCATGAGAGAAAGGGGGAATTGGAAAATAAGGATGATAAAATAGCCACCGCCTACTAGATAACCTCCTCATGGGATCGTCAGAAACTTCCTCATGATTTTTTGAAGATCATGAAATCTTCTGATGAAGTTGGGGTCTTGTGATGCCTAGTTCATGAGTGGTATCCATGTGATCACATGATAAAAATGAGGTTTTATAATTAGATAAGATATATCTTCATCCGTGGTCAAAATCCCACCTTCAAACATATGATTTAGATGACCCCATTATCTTATTGTACTTACAGGTGACCCTATACATATCTGCCTTGTCATAGTCAGAGAGTCCATCGAGAGGCCCCATGGAGTTCATATGATTTTATATGGGTTGTTGAAATTCATATGGTCTTATCATGTGGTTTTCCTTGATCATAATTCTTTTATTAGGTAGTGTCCATGAGAGGGTCCACAAAAATATAATAATGGGCATGAAGGCCTTCTATTTTGTATTGTTACTGGTCCTTGTCCATTCAACCCAAACAATAATAGAAATGCATCTTGTAACAATATGAACCATATATAGTATGAAGTTATGAGTCCCCTAACTTTATGGTGCTTTCATATAGCCTTGGGTGTGGATGTATTTGCAAACCAAACCATTATAGATACTTGGCATAATGTCAGAAACCATCACAAGACCCATTTTTGAAGGAACACAATTCGATTGAGCAAATAAGCCTCGTACAGACCCTATATAGCACAAGACATTCTAGAGAACTCATTATAATGTGGGATTCCATTCTTGAATTTTAAATAAAAGATAAATACACCCTTAATCTTTCCTCTAGTTTTGTAGTGTGGAAATCCTTTGTGTCTTGATGTCTGCATGTGGCTTTGGAAGCGACCACCTTGACATGTAACATACCAACAGATTCCCCCATTATTCAAGGAAAACAATAATTGTGTGTGAATCATGTTTCATAGACCCTCTCCATATATCATGTAACCTCACCCATACACTTTTGGTCCTTGATACATAGATGATGTTCATTACTATAGAGCCTTCCGCAGAACCCCTTTAATTTCTGTTGAATCACATGAGGGATAAAGCTTCTTATAAATCCATGAATGAGTGCAGTCCAAACTTATATATGGACTCAAACCACTAAATAATTCATGTTAATTACATTATATATCCATGAACTCCTCTTCCTAAGTGACTAATTTTCCATATAGACTTAGAACATGATCCCTTTTGATATGAACTTGTTGCCCTCAATTAAACACAAGAACCTAAACACATATGTGAGACCGTACTAAGTGAATAGTTTTAGAAAAAGTGATTTCATTAATATTTAGTGGTATTGTGATGACTATAGGTAACCTTATATAGATAATTTTTGTCAAAATAAAATCCTTGAATAATTCAGGTTGGTCTCACGATAAACAATTGACGTGTCAATATTGTCATAATGTAATCTAAAAACAAGCCAAGTTGAATTGGAGACAACATCTTGACATGTAATCATTTTCATGGGTCATTTAAAAGAAAAGTTTGGATGATATCATGGAAGAATATAAACATTACTTCATGATAATGTGATTGACTATTTAAATAAACCCATTTTCATGAAACAGTCTGAAGGCAGGTTAGGATGGTCACACAACTAAGTATGGTCATGTGCAAGACCCCAGACATGTGTACTATTATTATACGAAGACACCCAAGATATGTAAATTAATTTTACAGACACCCATGGATGTGTATGACTTGTCAAGATGATCCCCCAACATGTAAGGAAGAAAATCTAGACCTATCCAGTAGATAATCAAGAGATGACACACAAAACTTATTATACATGTGAACCTTATCTGACAAACCCACCTGGACCCATAACATGTGGACCCCAGAAATAAACCATCGGCTGCATACCGCTTTCATAAAAGAGGTGTCCTTGATAAGATAGGGTTATGTAATAATGAAATCTATTAGTTATATTCTATCAAATATAAATTTCATGGGAATCATATTCTATTTTTATATATATCAAAAGATAGAGATTTAGTGAACAATAGAGAAACCACAGTGTGTAAGCCCAAATCAATGGGAATCTTTAGTGCACAAACCATTATTACTAAAACAATATTATATGTCCCAAAAAATAGTTATGACTCAGTGTGAAAGACCTGATCAATGGGAATCCTTATTACGCAAGACCCAATTACCGACATTAAATATTATTTCTCCAACAATAGGTTATCCTTGGTGCATAATTCACGATCAATGGGAAGCCTCAGTATAGAAGCCTTGATCAATCAGAAGCCTCAGTATGCAAGACCCAATTAGCAAAATAATAAAATATTTCCCCAAAAATAGGGAATTCTTACTGCATAATCCATGATCAATGTTAAGCCTCAGTGCATGAGCACCGATTATTGACATAATATAATTTTTCCTAATAAATATCGAAGCCATAATGTGTAAGCCTTGATCAATGTGGAATCCATCAAAGTATAATAACCAAGAATTATTAAATAATAATAGATAAAAATAAAGTCTTCAAGCCTTATCATCAACCTAAGACTATCTTAGGGTTAAGGGACAAATAAACTACGAGAACTCTAATTCTCCCCATAGTTGGGATATATAACAGGCCTTCCTAAGGCCTGTGCTCTAATAGGGAAACCACTTCAGTTAAATCACCATCATATTTCCTACATCTCAACCGTAGGGATCCAATAATTCCCATGGGTTGATCACTATTACTCATACATCCATAGATGTGAAGTAGGATCATAGACATGCATAATATTATATATATCAGTCTTGACCATTCCCCCATGTACCTAAAGCCTATTAACAAAATAAGGGATAATCAAACTATGATGGATCTGATTCCTATTATAAAATGGGATATGTAGGAATCCATCTTAATGCCAGAGCTCTATACCATATCCTTTCAAATATGGGTCATCATACCTCTCAAAGGGAAACATTAATGTGTAATCCCCACACAGATACACCTGCATGAAATGTGTTAAATATTCTGATATCTCTTATTTCTCAAACCAAGCATGAATCACCTTGTCTTAGAGGCTATAAATGATTGTAACGATAGCATGATGAGAATTAACCCAACGAGGAATCACCATTTTGATGTAATTATGATTATATCTCATCTCATATCAATGGTCTATAAGTCTAAAAATGCAATTTATGTCATTCTTATATGCATAAGTTTTGTCTGTGGGCTTTATTGTCGCATTATTTGATGATGTGGATGCCTATTATAAGAACTATGTAGAATAGGATTCTTATCTCAAACATGATACTTATGATGACTAACTAAGATCCAAGCCTCATATTCACTTCCTAACTGCATGATGATAAACTCAATGGACCACTCCAGACACATGACCTTAAACTATTCCAAATAAACTACATGGGCCTTGATTCATGTTTTCACAGGATACATAGGATGCCTTAAAGAGGTCCAATACCTTCTCCAAGACACCAAATACATTTTTGGACAAAAATAAACTATAGAGTGCCCAAACATGGCCATAACCCAAAGAATCATAAATAAATAAAACATCAACAGATGACCCGTGATATGGACACACTTTTTCCTATTGATACATGTTCCTCCTAATGCTATTAAAATAGGGGCGACTAGCTCCATATCATATCCTAGGAAGGATCTCACAAAAAAATCATAAATCTATAAGAGATTCCCGGAGTAAGAAAAAATTACCCACAAAAGGGTTTTGTGATCCCGACCTCCAATAATTTCAACCAATGTGAGTTCCTAGCCATCATGTGGCATGAAACCTGTAACACCCCGAGATTTTATGAAAAATATTCTTTTTAATTTTATTGATGTCTTTTGTTGTACATTACAACAAAGGAGTCTTGCACAACATGCAACCCTAACTTGGCTGCATTACATGCAATCACGACCTTCCTCAATAGCATGTGTTGTACGCAATACCGAGTTTTACTAAACAACGATATGCTATTAAAATATTATTAAAACTAGCAGTTATGAAGAGTAATAACCAATTTTTGAAATTTTGTAAATTTCATCTTTCAAAATGTACTTCATTTTAGGATTAGGAATATCGAAATTAGCCTAGGGTGAAATTTTGGTATTTTTCTGAAAACTTTGAATTTTTGATGAATAGTGAAAACACTAGGTTACTATTTAAAAACCGACTTTTTATTTAAATAATTATTTATTTTATTTAAATTTATTTTAGGTCAAAATTGATACATAATACCTATATAAGTTCAATGTAATTTATTGGAGTAATTTTATAATAATTTTAGATATATAAAAATTTTATTGAACTTTTCACCGTCTTTTACCCACCTCCTAAGAGAATTTTCAAATTTACATAAAACATAATTTCACCGCTTCTATGAGTAGAATTTATAAAATCCGAGAGACATGGTTGATGTCAGTAAGTAAAATGTTGTTCAATGAGATGAAAATAATTTTTGGTGAATGATAACTTTTTACTTTTATTTACCACAGTTAAAAGTAAATAGGGTAATTAAGGGTAAAAATGATATAATTATTACCCTAACACATGTTCTAATTCTATTTTATAAGTGTAATTCGACCAAAAACAACCTTAGGAATACAATATGACCATTTAGACCCACTTGGATTAGATTAGGACATTTAATATTAATTTATTTAAAGAGGAGTTAAAATAGTTAAAATCAAAGTTCAATAAGTAAATCATTTTTAATATAGGGTCATAAATAAGATAAATTAGACTATAAATACTCATTAGAAAGATAAAGAGATTTCATACATAATGGTTTTTCATTTATAATTTTTATACATTAAATAATTTAATTTATTTATTACACAAAGATGATGCAGTAATTATCTTATTAATGAAATATTGAAATAATTGATGTTATAAATACCCAAATAAATGTAATTTGAGACTTTTTATTAATAAAAAAAAATTTATAGGTTAATATGACATGTTAGTGTTGATTTAGTTAACGTTTTTATAACTAATCATTCTGTTATGATTTTCACAAAAATCCATTACCAAATAGTGCCAAAATTGACATCAAATAGTTTTTAAAACAAATATTATATTATTAATTGTTATTTTATTCCTAAAAACCTAAGGTTCGGCCAAATGACTTAGATAAGGTTATATATATTAATAATAAACAATTTGGGGTTCGTTTGTCTTTTGATAGTAAGTTTATTAACCTTATAGTGTAAGAAAACAAGAAGACACAGTAAAAGAAATATTATTTAACTTAAAGTCAAATCTAAATGATAAGGTTCAAATAGTGACCTAAACTTGTCCAAATTCTATTGGATGAGAGGATTTAGACCCATCCCCACCATATATTTTAAATAAATCAATTTGGAGCTATTTAAAACCGAATATTACTTTATAATTAAATAATATTTTTTGTTTTTCCAAAGGTGCCCCTCTCCTCCCTTATAAAAGGGCACCTCCTCCCTCTCTTCCTCACACCACATTGAGCCTTAAAGCTCGTCCAAACCCTACCAAATGATCTTCTCCACTTACCTAGAAACATCCTAGAGGTCCTGGTCTTCTTTAAAGACCAATTTTAGTTCCCTAAGAGGAGGTCTCAAAGAGGCGCTTCAAAGAAGAGGTAAAGTCCGTTACCGATTCATTCAACTTTATTTCTTCATCCAATTCTTCTTATTTAGTTGTTTAATTATGAAGTAATAACATAAGTATCACTCATATACTGATATGTTATTATAAGTATGAAAAAACCCTATTTCACCATCTATCCATCCTCTGGAAAACGAAATCACCGCGCGTGCGTACGTACGGAATACCGTCTCCACGCCGTGGTGTAATCTATTTTACACCACCACCTTAATTCGAAGTGTATAATGGTGTAAATAATAACTATATATGATTATTGTAAAGTGATATTGATTATGAAATAGTATACATACACTCCAATACAATTCCACAATCATGAGAATGATATCATCGCTCGTGCGTACGTACTGACTACCGTCTCCACGATGCGATGAGATTCATTCTCCATGTTAACCATTCATGAATGATTATAAATTTTATATAATAATTAATCATGAAATATATGAAATAATAATGATACTGTATTTATGTGTATATATATGTATGACATATTTTTAATTTCATTCAATTCAATAAGGAAACGAAAACAGCGTTCATGCGTACGTACGGCCTACCATCTCCATGAACGGTGTATTTCATTTCATTTAATCGATCTATCATATATATATATATATGTATATACTGAAATATATATTATATTTGAATCATGTTTTACATTCTGTAATTAAGTAAATCAGGATATAAGTAATAATATCAAGAACAACAAGTCCAAACACGTACGATAAATAAAACGATTTAACCCAAAACGCTACTTTAACATGGAACTTACAAAAGAACGGGTAATATAAAGTCATAATTGAAAGATATATGATATTATAACAGTGAATATGATTCTGTAATAAGTCAATGACATTATTTAAATCATTATACAGGAGGTTCGGAAATGTACGAAGCATATCATACCTAAGGTAAGGGATAATTTTGCAAATCTCATTTTTATCCGAGATTGCTTATTCGTAAGTATTTACTGGGGTTATTTATATCATCCATGTACAAGTTTTATAAAAGTGTATTCACTTATGTTTAAATTCCATTTGACCCATTTTGACTTTTACCCCATGGTATGGAAGGAATCTTTCTTTTATTTACCCTACAAGGTACTTTTTGACTTTTCCAACAAAAGTACGAGAAGAATGTTTTTTTAACATATACGACATGAAAGGATTTCTACGGTTTTATAAGGACTTATTTTCATGAAGCTTCCTCCAAAATATTTCATGACTAATTTCAAAAAAATCTCTTTATTTTGAAATTTCATGATGTTTTGTGAAAAGAAATTGATTTTGAAGAAGAAAGGATATTTTACTCAAGAATTCATTTCAAGTGTTTTATCAAAACCATTTTTCCATCTAAGATGACATTATTTCATATGTGTATGTTTCAAGTATAATGTCTCTATGATTTAAATGGCTTCACTTTTATTATTATGAAATTATATCCATTTCTTTTATATGGATTATTTGATGATGATATTATGTTTATGAAACCCATTTTATTCATTGGGTTATTATGAATGATGTATGTTTATTTTGTGGCACAAGTAAGAATAATTTCACTATGAGATGGTTGGGACTTATATCTACTTCCAATGCATTGGGTAAAGATTTATATCTCATGAGATAGACATGGCTGGAACAACAAGTTAAACCGGTTCAGTAATACAGGACTGAAACGAGGAGTGAACTTGATTCAGAAAGGGACTTTGTCCACTAAGATGGTCTTGGCAGTAATGCCTTGTCTACCATAGAAATCATAACATGTGCTGAATGGTTTCCACAATTACATGTTTTATTCCCATTATATTTTATCACGGTGGATGTTCTATTATGATATATTCCTTATGTACTTCCATGATTTATGTCTTTGCTCAATATTTTGATGTTTAAATTTCAGGTTCAAGTTTTAGCTTCCGAATGTTTATAGATTGTTTTATGTTATATATGTTTTCCCTTACTGAGCATTTGAGCTCACCCTTTTTATGTTTTATTTTCCCCAAGAAATAAAGAAATTTTTTAGGTAAGGAAAAAAGGGGATGATCGTTATGGGAGTTGTTGAAGATATTTTAACATGATTAGAAGTTTATATTCCGAGTTTCCAAATAAACTAAACTATTAAGGTCCTTGCGTGTTCATTTTTGTTATGTATTAAGTATTCTGCAAAAGTAATGTAATGTCCATGTACGTCAAGCTTTGGGTCTCTATAGTTGGTATTAGAGGAAAGGTTTAGTCAACCTTTGGAAACTAGGATGCAAAAACGTTAGTGAGATCCCTAGAGATATTTCTAAGGTATGTCTAGGGATGTCCCTAAGGATAAGTATACGTATAGGATATAGTCATGGAACAATGGTAACGATCTTAGACTTTAACCTAGGATGTTAGATATTGAAGGTACTGACCCTTTATTATGTTATTTTCCCTAGCATGATTTTTTCCTCTCACACTATTCTTTTTGGGTTTTAGACGATGGCTGGAACCCGAAGGAACCGTGTTGATCAATGCAATGGACAATGCAATGATTGTCCTCCTGAACAAACAAATGTTTTGGGAGATGGAGTGCAAAATGTTATTGCTATACTTACACAAGCTATGAATCATTCTGGACTTCCAATTGAGAAGAGAAGGGAACAACATTCTATTGAGTCCTTCATGAGGCAATGTCTACCTTATTTCAGTGGGTCTTATGATCCACTTGTTGCTGAATAATGGATCAGTACCACTGAAAAGATATTTTCAGTTCTTCAATGATCTGAACATGATAAAGTCATCTTAACAGTATATCATTTGGAAGGCGAAGCTGATCAATGGTGGAATCTTACCAAGAATACGAGGACAAGAGATGAAATTTGAGTCCATGGAATGGGATGAGTTCATGAACTTATTTCTCAATAAGTACTTCCCTTGTATTCTTCGAACAAAGATGGAGAAGGAGTTTCTTGAACTAAAGAAAAAGGATGATGAATCTGTTGGTTTATACGAAGCGAATTTTACAAGGCTTGCAAGGTATGCATCTGGCTTTATCATCCATCCTGAAAGTAAAGTTGATCGATTCTTCAGTGGCATAAAACCAAATCTTTGAAGGGCATTAGCTATAAGAGACTTCAGTAGCTATGAAGAAATTGTGCATTGTGCTATCAAGGTAGAAATTAAAGTTGGTTTTACTTATCCATCTCATAGTTTTGACAAGAAACGAAATATAGAGTTCAAGGAGAAATATCAGAATAATGGTGAAAAGAAGATGAATGTTTCCTTATGCTCAAAGTGTGGAAAGAAGAATGGTGGAGATTGTCTTAAAGGGACTAGAAAATGTTTTAAGTGTGGAAAAGAGGGTCATCGAGCAGCTGAGTGTCAAAGTAATGGAAAAAGGGTTTCTAATGATGTGAATAATGAAAATACTGTAGAGAATTCACCACCAACACTTCAATGCTTCAAGTGCAAGGAAATGGGGCATTATGCTAATAAATTCCCTAATCCAAGGGTTAGTGATGATCGACATGAGCACCACTTAAGGAAAAGGAAAAAGGGAAGTCACATGCGATCACTATTGGCGATGTTGAATATGACAACGATGTGGTGGAATGATTAAGTGTTTATGTAATGGGATTCCAAAATAAATTTGTATATAGTATCATGGAATATCGGAATATTTATGTATTGGTATATTGTGGTTTTCAATAATTTTATGGTACCGGTAACCATGGAAAGTGATTGAGATATTTTTGAAAAAAATATGATATGCACATAATGAAGGGATAAGGAGAAAATGAAATGTTTGACTGTATTAATGAGATCATGACTGATATAAGGAAATATTTATATCATGGTTTGAGTATATAGAATTTTGGGTTTTTGGTATGTGGAAAGAGTTAACTTTTGACAACACTCATGTTTTCACTAAGATTCAATGGGTATTCATTTTTCAAGAGAATACATGATTAAGGCCTTCGAATATTTGGAATGTGACCAATAAGACATATCTAATGATATATGGGGATCAACTATGGTATTAACAATCTTGTTATATGAAATCCCTAGTAATCATTTTCACTATATTATGAGAGTGGACTGCAGTATTATGGATAAGCCTAAATATTGGAATGTATTATGTTGGACATAAGTTAGTATTGTTTAAGGATAGAAGTTTTTTCGATATTATTGATGGGATGTTATAGTAATGTAGTTTTAGAAAAAAAAGGACAACTTGCAGGATAGGTGACAACCCATCGCGTCAGACAAGGCTGTGGGAATCGAACCCACAACCGAAATGCGACTGGCCTTTATCGCCTACCTCTAGCCTACACTAAGTCCCTGGTTAGTAGAAAGTAGTTTTATTTTATTAAGCGGTATGATATATGAAGTATAAGTTCATTTTTGGAACCATATATGATTAATCTAACCATAAGATGGACTTATAACTTTTGCTAACCTTTTGTTTGAAACAGATGGAATGACCCATCATTCTATCACATGATCTGCTAACACATCATGAATAACAAATTCAACTTCATTTATTTAAGGGATGAAGTGGAAATTGTTCAATTCACGAAAAACAGTGAAATTGTACCAAAATCATGTAAGTATTTCTTTTAATTCATCAACTATAGGGAAATGATCTTGAAAACAAAAAATGTTTTCCTAGTTCCCTTATATCCGATGAATCAGATGGTACCTTAGATCATCACAAATATATGGATTTGTAAGTGTTGGATTTTTCATTGCCATGTTCTCTACCACTCTCCATCAGAACATGATGGTTTTGTTTCTCTTCCATATCCATATTTTCTCCTATGATCTCCTGTGTGGAAACCCAGTGATTAGTTAATTTGGGTAACCATTATGTTTTATACATTAGTTTTTAAAGATTGGTTTTGGTATTCCTTTTTACGATGTGGGTTTCTATTAAATAAACTTTCGAGTAGTAAACCATTTATAACCTGACGAATTTCGAGGGAGAAATTCATTTTAAGGGGGTAGAATGTAACACCCCGAGATTTTATGAAAAATATTCCTTTTAATTTTATTTATGTACTGTGTTGTACGTTACAACAAAGGAGTCTTGCACAATACGCAACCCTAGCTTGGCTGCATTACACGCAATCTCGACCTTCCTTGATAGCATGTGTTGTACGCAATACCGAGTTTCACTAAACAACGATATGCTATTAAAATATTATTAAAACTAGCCGTTATGAATAGTAATAACCACTTTTCGAAATTTTTTAAATTTCATCTTTCAAAATGGACTTCATTTTTGGATTCGGAATATCGAAATTAGCCTAGGGTGAAATTTTGGTATTTTTCTGAAAACTTTCAATTTTTGATGAATAGTGAAAACACTGGGTTACTATTTAAAAACAGACTTTTTATTTAAATAATTATTTATTTTATTTAAATTTATTTTAGGTCAAAATTGATACATAATACCTATATAAGTTCAATGTAATTCATTGGAGTAATTTTATAATAATTTTGGAAATATGAAAATTTTATTGAACTTTTTACTGTCTTTACCCACCTCCTAGGAGAATTTGCAAATTTACATAAAACATAATTCTACCACTTCTGTGAGTGGAATTTCAAAAATCCGAGAGACACGGTTGATGTCAGTAAGTAAAATTTGGTTCAATGAGATGAAAATAATTTTAGGTGAATAGTAACTTTTTACTTTTATTTACCACAGTTAAAAGTAAATAGGGTAATTAAGGGTAAAAATGATATTATTATTACCCTGACACATGTCCTAATTCTATTGGATAAGTTTAATTCGACCAAAAACAACCATAGGAATAAAATATGACCATTTAGGCCCACTTGGATTAGATTAGGACATTTAATATTAATTTATTTAAAGAAGGGTTAAAATAGTTAAAATCAAAGTTTAATAAGTAAATCATTTTTAATATAGGGTTATACATAAGATAAATTCTACTATAATTATTCATTAGAAAGATAAAATAATTTCCTACATAATGGTATTTTATTTATAATTTTTAGACATTTAATAAGTTAATTTATTTATGGCACAATGATGATGCAGTAATTATCTTATTAATGAAATATTGACATAATTGATGTTATAAATACCCAAATAAATGTAATTTGAGACTTTTTTATGAATTAAACTAATTTTATAGGTTAATATGATATGTTAGTATTGATTTAGTTATCTTTTTTAGAACTAATAATTCTGTTATGATTTTCACAAAAATCAATTACCAAATAGTGTCCAAATTGACATCAAATAGTTTTTAAAAGAAATATTATATTATTAATTGTTATTTTATTCCTAAAAATCTATGGTTAGGCCAAATGTCTTAGATAAGGTTATATATATTACTAATAAACAACCTGTGGTTCGTTTCACTTGTTATAGTAAGTTTATTAACCATATAGTGTCAGAAAACAAGAAGACATGGTAAAAGAAAAATTATTTAACTTAAATTAAAATCTAAATGATAAGGTTAAAATAGTAACCTAAACTTGTCCAAATTCTATTTTATGAGAGTATTTAGACCCTTACCCGCCTTATCGTTTAAATAAATCAATTTGGAGCTATTTAAAACTGAATATGACTTTATAATTAAATAATATTTTTAGTTTTTTCCAAAGGTGCCCCTCTCCTCCCATATAAAAGGGCACCTCATCCCTCTCTTCCTCACACCACTTTGAGCCTTCAAGCTCGGCCATCCCCTGAAATATTCCCTTCTCCACTTCCCTAGAAACATCCTAGAGGTTCTGGTCTTCTTTAATGGCAAATTTTAGTGCCCTAAGAGGAGGTCTCAAAGAGGCGCTTCAAAGAAGAGGTAAAGTCCGTTACCGATTCTTTAAACTTTATTTATTTTTCCACTTCTTCTTAATTAGTTGTTTCATTATGAAGTAATAACATAAGTATCACTAATATACCGATATTTTATTATAAGTATGAAAAAACCCTATTTCACTATCTATCCATCCTACGGAAAACGAAATCACCGCGCGTGCGTACGTAGGGAATACCGTCTCCACGCCGTGGTGTAATCTATTTTCCACCACCACCTTACTTGGATAAGTATAATGGTGTAAATAATAATTATATATGACTATTTTAAAGTGATATTGATTCTGAAATAGTATACATACACTCCAATACAATTCTAAGATCATGGGAATGATATCATCGCTCGTGCGTACGTACGGACTACCGTCTCCACGACGCGATGAGATTCGTTCTCCATGTTAACCATTCATGAATGATTATAATGTATATATAATAAGTAATCATGAAATATATGACATAATAATGATAATGGATTTATGTTTATATATATGTATGACATCTACTTAATTTCATACAATTCAATAAGGAAACGAAAACAGCGTTCATGCGTACGTACGACCTACCGTCTCCATGAACGGTGTATTTCATTTCATTTAATCAATCTATCATATATATATATATATATACTGAAATATATATTATATGTGAATCATGTTTTACATTCTGGAATTAAGTAAATCAGGATATAAGTAATAATATCAAGAACAGCAAGTCCAAACACGTACGATAAATAAAATGATTTAACCCAAAACGCTGCTTTAACATGGAACTTACAAAAGAACGGGAAATATAAAGTCATAAGTGAACCATATATGATATCATAACAATGAATATGATTCTGTAATAAATCAATGACATTATTTAAATCATTATACAAGAGTTTCGGAAATGTATGAAGCATATCAGACCTAAGGTAAGGGATAATTTTGCGAATCTCATTTTTATCCGAGATTGCTTATTCGTAAGTATTTACTGGGGTTATTTCTATCATCCATGTACATGTTTTATAAAAGTGTATTCATGTATGTTTAATGTCCTTTTGACCCATTTTTGACTTTTACCCCATGGTATGGAAGGAATCTTTCTTTTATTTACCCTACAAGGTTCTTTTTGACTTTTCGGACAAAAGTACGAGAAGAGTGTTTTCTAACGTATACGACATGAAAGGATTTTTACGGTTTTATAAAGAATTATTTTAATGAAGCTTACTCCAATATATTTCATGACTATTTTCAACAAAATCCTTTTTTTTAAAATTTCATGACGTTTTGTGAAAAGAAATTGATTTTGAAGAAGAGAGGATATTTTCCTCAAGAATTCATTTCAAGTGTTTTATCAAAACCATTTTTCCATCTAAGATGACATTATTTCATATGTGTATGTTTAAAGTCTAATGTCTCTATGATTTACATGGTTTCCCTTTTCTTATTATGAAATGATATCCATTTCTTTTATATGTATTATGTGATGATGGGATTATGTTTATGAAACCCATTTTATTCGTTGGGTTATTATGAATGATGTATGTTTATTTTGTGGCACAAGTAAGAATGATTTCATTATGAGATGGGTGGGACCTATATCTCCTGCCAAAGAATTGGGTAAGGATTTATATCTCATGAGATAAAAATGGCTGGAACGACAAGTTAAACTTGTTCAGTAATACAGGACTGAAACGAGGAGTGAACTCGATTCAGAAAGGGACCATGTCCACTAATATGGTCTTGGCAGTAATGCCTTGGCTACCATGGAAATCATAACATGTTCTGAATGGTTGCCACAATTACATGTTTTATTCCCATTATATTTTGTCATGGTTGATGTTCTATTATGATATATTCCTTACGTACTTCCACGATTTATGTCTTTTCTCAAGATTTTGATGTTTAAATTTCATGTTCAAGTTTTAGCTTCCAAATGTTTATGGATTGTTTTATGTTATCTATGTTTTCCCTTACTGAGCATTTGAGCTCGCCCTTTTTATGGTTTATTTGCCCCAGGAAATAAAGAAAGATTTTAGGTAAGGAAACAAAAATGGGAAGATCGTTATGGGAGTTGTTGAAGATATTTCAACAATATTAGAAGTTTATATTCCGAGTTTCCAAAGACACTAAACTATTATGGTCCTTGCGTATCTGTTTTTGTTATGTATTAAGTATTACGCAAAAGTAATGTAATGTCCATGTACGTCAAGCTTCGGGTCTCTACAAAACCCAAAAGGGCCATATTACTTTAAAAAAAGGTCATTACTGATTTATGTATGTGGAAACCATTGGTATCTTCTAGGGAAATCTAAACAGATGTAAAATGTGATGTTAGTGATTGAGAAAGGCCTTAAACCCCCCTTAAATTGAACCTTCAGGCGAATCCCATCAAAATATCATATACCGATGAAACAAAATGGTGAACCTGATGAGAAATTATTTAACACAATCATCCATTTAACAAGTAAAAAATGGAGATATTTTCAGGTTTCCCTAAGGCCTATTTTTTATTCACTCATTGGGAAACAAAATAGTAAACCTAACACATTTAATTTAATTGCATTGAACCTTTCCCAGAAAGAAGGTACCACCACTTTATCTTGTAAACTATAAAAGTTATTGACCAAAAATTTACTATTATATATGATGCTACATTGATAAGGTTTCTTGTTTCATCCTCAGTAACTCTTCACATTTTTTTCCATAGAAATGATATTATCAAGAGTTCCAATAGATTTTTAGATCATTGGACAAGTTTATTTGTCCCCAAGGCCCTGATGTATGTTGTCACCAACACACCACACCCTATACCAGTTGGTGACTATATTGTTCCAAGAATACTACATAAATAGCTCCATCATGACTTTGGAATCAGCTAATGAAATTTTTCCTAAGATGAATTCCCACTATCCATATTTTATGTGATAGGCCACAGGAAAAGTAGTGGCCCCTATTGCCATAATCAATCAGTTTGCGAGACAATCCCTAGAGCACATAAGGGAATACCTTCCCTACCTTAGGGAGGTGGGTGAGAAAAATTATTAAGTCAACTAAATCACACAAGAGCTGCTTAAGAAGGTTCCTATACATTTTGGCCATTACTGCTAACATGTGACCTTGAATCTATAAGGATTTATAGAGGAAATTTCACCTACACCAAATGTCTAGGTTGGGGTACCAAGTAGGAGAGCCCACCAAGGGTATAAAAAAAATATAGATCTAGAGTAGACTTATATCCTTGATACATCTAATCTATTTGAGGTCCACCAGTTTATCCAAACTGTGGCCCAAAAATAAATCCTAGATAACCACTATCTAGAATCTTTTGACTTTATCACAACTAGACTTGGTGCCTTTGGAATCCCATGGAGAACCCCATCATATATGTATGGGTGTATGTTCATCGTATTTTACCCTAGGATGATCCTCATCTTGGGAACCAACCCCTAAAATGGTATCATGGGATCCTAGCCCTCAAACTATTTCATAGTCCCCGACCGTCCAAATGGTACATCGGGCTTTGACCCCCCAAACAAGGTACTCTAATGGGGAGGATCACTTTCAAACTTATGTCTCAGTAAATATGATATCACTCATAACTGAAGACTCCTCATCAGACCTAGAAGAACAAGCTTTTGAAGTTTACAAATATAGCCTCATGTAGTTAACTGAGTGAAAATAGTTTGGCCTACCTTCTACAACTTTCATTTGAAAATAAAGGCTCAACGATATCATTCAGACATCTACTAAAGGTGTTCCCAACTGTGTTGGTATTTTATTGGGTAATGATAATAGAGTATATGGAAATTAGAATATATGGATTCTGTATCTCGGTTCCATGTTAGAATCCACATTATTACCGACTTACCCTACCACCAATAGAGGAAAGGGTGTTTTTTCATGAATTTTTCCATCCATCCCCTCAAATATGAAAAGAAAATTTCTTTAGAACAATGGATCACCCAACTCCAAGGAGAGAATAGGTGTCTCTATGAAATAATTGCAGGACTACTCTGGGGATCTCTATGACATAATTATGTACTAGTACATGCTTTTGGAATCCCTCCTTGTAGTGAAGTGACCCAAACAATAGAGTTGGGGGGATTTTCATATTTCTCCAACCCTCATAAAGTGAGATCCAAAAATTGTTCCACCATTTCCTACTCCACAAGACTGAGAGAATTTTCAAAGTTTCGACCACCTCATTGAGGATATTGTAGTGTCCATGTTTCTTCAGATGTTTCCACAAAACTTTTAAGAGAGTCAAAATATTTTAACTTGTGGGAAGCATCTGTGTCATGTAAGACACCCAATGCTTCATCATTTGCCCCTGGACAAATAAATATTGGGAATCTATATCATGGGATCCAAATTTAACCATACGACTGATCCAATGGAGGTATAGATAAAAATTATAAGAAGTATCATGCTCCCCATCTCTTGAAGGTAGACAATGGAAAGTATATTCCTTCCAATGAAGACATACTCCCAAGTATTTCAACTATGCCATGGAAGATGACTTGATAGATCTCTGGATGATGAGAAATCCAAGTGAGCTGGGGATGGTAGGATATGAAAATAACTTATTCTATAATCATTGTCTGAGTCACACAATATAAGTTTTCTTTTCCATTAAATACTAGCTACATGTACAGATGGACATGGTGATATTGGAACCACCAACACCTGAATCCCTAACCTGGTCATCTATATGCTCTAAACATGACAGACATGTTGTGTAGTAGATCTTGTTCATAAGGATATATGTCCATATTTATAATGAAGATTTAACGAAGCATATTCATTCCAAAAAATTATGTTCCTAGGTATTTTGACTATTATATGGAAAATGGTCTAATGGAACTTCTAACAATAAAGAATCCAAATGAGGTTGGGTTGATAGGACATGTTAATCATTTAACCTACCATCAATGTCTTGGTAACACAATAGATTGATTTGTTATCCTTAAGGGTTGGTTTGAAATATAGGTAAGTATAGGATTGATATTGTTGAAGGATCCCGAAACTCATGGAACATGTATAAGAGTTATCCAGGCTTCAATGGGTGAGCCACCTTCCTGATAGGTTAGTGGTGCTCATCCGTATAAAAAGATGTTAAACTGTATGAATATCATCCTTATCTCAAGATGTTAAACTATGTGGTTTTCCTCCTTGCCACAAGACATTAAACTTCAAGGCTGACGTCCTTATCACATGACATTAAACTGCATGGATGACGTCCTTACCACAAGACATTAAACTAAACAACTGATTTCCTTAACATAATACATTAAACTATTTGTCAGTTTACTATACAAAAAATGTTAAAATAAATGGCCATAATCCTTAGAGAATTACATTAAACTATGTGGATCACATCCTTACCGCAATGACGTTAAAACCACATAGATGAAGTACTTTCCGCACAAAATTTAAATGATACGGGGTTTCTAGAATAATGTACGGATTGATTCTCATAATAATGATATATGTAGGGAAGTTAGATTATATATCTTGGCACAACCACCTATATTCACTTCCTTACCACATGATAAAAAACTACATGGGACCTGTCCTAGTATTAGGATAACAAATGGTGTGGCATTTCAATGCCTAGGATCCAATGTCAACATTATGAGGAAATTTCAATTTATATAAGAACCACTAAAATACTAAAATCTCGATATTAGATATATCATAAAATCCACATTTCCCCTCATATATATGCTGAGGGTATTCCTCGAAAGGTGATCTCCCCAAAATCTAATATCTGGGTGTAAAGAACACATTGGACATAGTGTAAAATGTGGAAAGGTTCATAAAATAGAGAGAATTCTCATATCCCTTAGAGTTTAATAAAATTATTTTATCATATTGGGGATGAAATCAAAGGGAAGGTATAAATCCATAATTCCATTCATTAAGTCCGTCTACATATTCTGATGGAATATAGATGATAGGAGTGGTCATATATCCCCACTTCAATCAATGGAATTGACCAACATAACCTGTAAGTCAAGATCACACAAGAATATATTCTTATACAATACCTTGTTGAAGGGATAATGATTTGTGGTAATAATAGAGGATCTCTACTAGTATATTTCTGTTAAGAACCCGGGACATTATCAAATTCTTATACCTACAAATAGGGAAACTCAACACACATATCATTATGAACAAGCGGTTTCGCCAGACCAAGGGTAAATTGTTTCTCCTGTCCTAGAGGATTATCATCATATTATGGAAAAGGATGAGGTTTCATATTGGGCTCATATTCACATTCTAACTGGGGATAGTTATGTTAGAGTGGTGCGTGCCTCGAGATATGATCATATCCCTATTGAAAATTTTTGTCATCATATTCCAAATCCCTAAGATCATAATCATATCCCTATTCTATTTAGGGATCACCAAGTGAGAGGGGAACATGCCTCAGGATTGGTGCACACCTTTGTTGAAAAATGACTACTGACATATTTTAATAGCTTGGGATCAGGCTCATATCCCTATTATGGCTATGTCTTGCCATGTTAGAGAAGAACATGCCTAGGTGGAGACTCATATTCCTATAAAAAAGATACTAAAAATACCCTATTAGTTTATAAGAGGAGGTTCATATCCCTAATCCCATTTCAAAGGTCCACCGACATATTCTGGTAAGGAATGCATACTTGGACCAGGCGCATATTCCCATTCCAACCATGTCTCACAAAGTGTTAGTAGAACATTCTGTTGGATATTCTCATACTCCTATCAAATAAGACCAATGACATATTCCAAAGCCCCATGATCACGATCATATCCCAGTTTTGGATGAGTCCCACCATGTAAAAGTGGTACAAGCCTCGGGATAGGCTAATATCCCTACCAGAGAAGCTCATTTGAATAATCTAGAATCTTGTCTAAAATAAGATCATATTACAACAATACTAGATGGTAATCAATAGTTCCATTACCCCCATAGATAAGTCTTATATCCCTGCTTAATACCATAAGTCATGAAGGAATATTCCAATCATGATGGAGAGTGAGGATCACACCCTTGAACTGGTGAATTCCAAATCCCCTTGAGGTTATTTGAGAAACATTCTCAACACCCAAAGGGTCCATAAACACATCCACCATGTCATAAGGTGATCATTATCCTGGTACTACTCCTCGTGTTAGTGTATAGATAGATTACCTGAATGTTACTCCTGAAATCCACTTTGGTCCTCCTCCTAATGGTGATATCTACCACGGATATGGAAATCCTCACCTTGGATAGAAAAATTATTATATAGTAGTGCTAAAACATATCAGGTTCCTTCATGTAGAAATATTCTCAGAATATCTGGATTTACAATATATAGTGCCCCATAATCCATAAATAACACTTCACCGTGGTCCTCAGGATACCCAAAAAGGCAAACTCTGTGGTTTGACTTGGTAAATACCTATAGATTTGATGGATAAGCAGCTAATATGGAGATGTGGAGAGTGTTAGCCTAAAGTAGCCTCCCAAACATGGCCAGACGCATTTTCACATCCAATTATGAGATCCCAAATGGGTCAAAAAAAGAGTTTAAGAGTTTATCTTAACCACATGATATTAAATTATATGGAGTTATTCTTAACCACACGACTTTAAACTATTTGGAGTTTTCCCTGGTCACATGACAGTAAACGGTGTAACCTTGTACTTAACACATGATGTAAAACTATAAGGATCCTTGAAATTTATTTTCTTCCATGCTAGGTGACCCTAGTCCTTACATCATGATGTAAATCTACATAGATCCACAATGTTCCTTTCCACATTCACCTCAGGTGATCAATGTCCTCACTTTAAGATGTTAAACGGCACAAATGGTTTCTTTTATGAATGAAATTAAACTTTATGAGTATTCTAGAACTACGTATTGTGTGATTATCATTTTTAATGAGATATGTAGGGATTCCTTGATCATATATCATGGTCCTTACACCACATGAAACTAAATATTCCCATCCCATCCTTAATTGCCTCTACATTGTGGGAGGACCCATTCCATTCCTTGTTTCTCACACTAAGTATAGCTCATGTGAGATTATTAATTTTGGTAAGTTCTTTCCCATACAGCCAAGGTATAATAGATCGTGACTTGTTCCTCATAGCCCAAAATGAAATACCATAAAAGGCATACCATGATTCATTTCTGCATGATGTTAAATTTCATGGTTGATGACACTTGCATGGAATAAAACTATACATTCTTGTGGACCTCAATCTAGAAGACCACTATTGGTGATGTTGGTATCCTACCACACCTATATTCAATAACTACATATAACTTTATTCCAATCCTCACAGAATACATATCGATTCTCGAATCTCAAAAAATGGGTCCAGTCATAACCAAAAACAAAAAAAATTATTCCCCTCTCCGCATATTGGACAGATTTGCACAAAAACGTCCTTTTTTAAGAACTATGTGTGGATTGATTCCTAGAAAAACAAGATATATAGTAACACTTGGATCTCCAATACTGGGCCCAACCATGACAATCAATGGAAACAATTTTCACCTCTACGTATAGTTCAAACCTACGTATAGAGTTTCCCATTAAATAACAACTTGTTTATTCATTCCTAACAACACAAGATTCATAGTAACACCTAGATTTCTAATCCTTGGACTAAACACAACATTTAATGGAAATGATGCCCACCATTGTGTATGGGTCAAACTTGTTTAGAGAGTTTCCCATTAAATAACAATATGTGGATTGATACCTAACATCATAGGATACATAGCGATGCTCGAATCCTGAATCATTGGCCACGCTACAAAAAATGATAAATCAATGCTTCCCATGATATGTCATGGACCTAGTTGTAGAATCTCATTCTATCTATGAATGTGTCTGATCTATTCATGGTATTTTTGGGCATATAATATGACTCACAATTTTTTTTTACATTGGTGCCCACACCCTTACACATGACGTTAAATATCATAGAAGTACATCCTAACCAAATGACGTTAAGTTGCATGAAAGTAAATCCATATCACCTGAACATAAACTTCATGAAAATTGTTCAGATCACATGAATTTAAAACTACACAACCAATATGTCTTTACAAAATGAAAATTAAACTACAAGAGAAATGTCATTACTGCAAGACGTTAAACTTAATAGAAGAAAATACATCCCCTCTACAAGATTCTAAACTCTACAGACTATCACCCATTATCATTCATTATCAAAGGACCATAAGAGACATACCTCAACCAACTATACTGAAATATGCTTTCTTCATCTTCTAAATCACTTTAATAGATGCAACACACTTCATGTCTTGAGCACCACAAGTTTCCGTAGGCCTTCCATATCTCTTGTAATGGAAAAGGTATCTCTAATTTAGTACATTATATTGACTTATATGGTCTTATACCCACAAAATAGAGACATCTTGGCTATGTAAGGTGTAACTTCTCAGTTCCAGGTACCACAAAGAGGTTCCCTACACCCAGTTGGTCACATGGCCTCAAGCGTATTTATCCAAAATCCAGAGGATTCCGACTAGCAGTGAGGGCCTTAAGTGTGATAGTGAGAATATATTCCCTCATTGGAAGAGTAATGCAGAAGAAATAAATAGATAATAATAGTAGAATGAGTAATAATACCACACAATATTAAACAGTAGAAGACTGAAATTAAATAAATAACTACAACACATATATAATGATGCATGTATCATATTCTAGGAAAGTATCCAAACAAGTCACAATGATGAAATACATTACTAAACCAAAATACAATGAAATAAAATAAACTCCAACAGAATCACAAGCCTCAGCTTGGTCCCATACTCTACAACTCCCATGTAATCAGGTACATAAGTAGAAGGGAGCTTTCCCTTATCTGTACCTGTAGTAATATAATCTATTTAGGCCCAAAATCATGACCCAAATAGGGTGTGAGATGAATACTGGTAGGAAACCACACAAATATCTATGCCTAATAGTTAGTGAATATATGTGGAAGGAAATAAGAAAAATGAAGTAGTAAAGAAGTAAGTACTCAAAAGTAAAAAGTACAATAGTTCAATTTAATTCATTTTCAAATATCAAGTAAGTAGCTAATAAAAACAAGTAACCCTCTAGGAAGTACTCACAACCTATCCCATCTGGTTTTACCTATCATCACATGCAACGCTCTAGGATGTACTCACAGTCTAACCCCTCTGGTTCAACTTTTGCGAAGACACTCTAAAGAAGCACTCATTGTCAATTACCCCTGTGGTCTCGTAATGGTAACTAGAGACCCTCTGGGAAAGCACTCAATGTACAATTACCCTTGTGGTCTCACATAGTGGAACTACAGACACTCTTAGGGAGCACTCAACATCCGTCCCCCCTATGGTCTCGCAATGTGAAAAGTATAATAGTTGCTCAGGGGAATCCCTCAGCATCCATTACCCCTATGGTCTAACTACAGTAGGTTCCCATAGCCTAGTGTAAGTCAATCATGCACAAATGATATCCAGTAGCCAAAGTAAATCTTAATAACTACTTAGATAATAATATTTAAGAACTACATGGCTAAAAAGCTAAAAGAATATAACAACATCTGATAGTATCACTCCATCCTAACAACACAAGGCATAAAAAACAAGAATTATAAGAAGAAACGCTAGACCAATAGTCAATATAAAAACAAGAATAGGAAAAAACCTCCAAAACAGGGCAAGATAACCCTATTTACAAACAAGTTCCCTATCTCAAGAAAACAAGCATAGAAGACATCTACAGAGTTAAAATCCATAAACACATAATACCCTGTTCAAGGGTATTGGGAACTTTTTCACATAATATTCAAAGACTAACTATTGAAATTCACAAACCACCTACCTTGGAATTTTACAATAATTAAATGTTGATGTCGGCTCTTGAATCAGTCTAAAATTTTGTAGATCTACCAAAACTTCAAAAATGTTGAACCAAGGATATCTCACGAGAGAGGAGAAAATAAGAGATGAGGCTCCAGAAAATGGAAGAAATCACCAATGTGATTCCAATGCAAGCTATAGAGTTTCATTTAGAGAACAGATAGAGAGTCGAAGGCCCAGATTAGTTTTGTCAGTATCCATTGCTCCTGGAAGATACATTCCTAGTAGAAGAGGTTTCTGTAGATAATACATGACCCCGGTCCAATATAAATATTAAAAATAATAGTACATGGATTGTTCTATAATAGTACATGAAGTGTACTTGACTTAACAGACCTCTACTTTAGCCAGTCTCCAGGTCACCCCACATGGCCATGTACTCGGCCATTATATGCCCAGTACACGGTCACCCACAGAAACTGAGTACATGACGTGTATTTCAAATTACATGGTGTGTACTCCTTAAATTTCTAGATTCTCCACTTTTTCTAAAAAACACTTGAAAAGAAAAACCCATACCTGAAAAGAAGGTCTGGGTTCTTATAAACTTCCACCCTTATTGAAATTTGTCCCAACATTTCCCTAGTAAGGCATCATAGAAGAATAATCATCAAACAGCTCCGGAAACTATGATCGTACGTCAGGATCCATCTCCCAAGTCTTTTCCTGTACTAGGATAAGATTCCATAGCACTCATACCCGAGGGATAGAATAGCGATAGCTAACCTTCACACTGCGATCAACAATCTGGATAGGATGCTCCTCGAATGAAGCATCCACCTCCAGATCAACGTCCTTAGGTTGAAAAACATGAGACAGGTCTGAGAACTAACATCGTAGCTGGGAAACGTGGACGACGTCATGCATACCCCAATACCTCTAAGGTAGCTTCAAATGATAGGCCATCAGATCGACTCCTTCCAAAACCTCAAATGGTCCATCATACCTCGGTGAAAGATTTCCCTATCTTATAATCCTCTTGTGTCCCAACCTCGGTTTGACACATAGAAAAACAAGATTTCTAACATGGAACTGTAGTTTTCAACTTCCTTGATCAACATAAGACTACTTCCATGAATATGTAGTATCCATCATCTTCTGAATCAACTATATCTGTTCCGTGGTCTCCTAGACAAGACAAGGTCCCAGCATAGATACCTCTCCTACCTCTAGCCAACATAAGGGTGATCGGCACGACCTACCATACAAATAATCATAATGTTCAATTTGAATAGTTTCTTGAAAACTATTATTGTAGGTAAAATCCACAATAGGTGTATGATTCTCCTAAGAACCTCCAAAATTCAAGACACATACTCAAAGAATTTCCTCCAGCACCTGTATCATTCACTCGGACTGGACATCTGTCTAGGGATGGTAAATTGTACTCAGAAGTACCTATGTACCCATATCCCTTTGTAGTACCTACTAGTCCTGAGAAGTAAAATGGGCATCTCTGTTAAAAACAATGGAGTTCAGAACTCCATGGAGACGTACAATCTCTCAAATTTACAGACTTCATAGCTCATCAACACTAAAGGTCTCGTTGATCGGCAAGAAGTGAGAAAACTTCGTGAGCCTGTCAATGACAACTCAAACTACATCATTCCCTCGAGGAAATCTCAGTAAACCTGTCATAAAGTCTATCACAACATCATTACAGTTCCACTCGGGAATGGGAAACTACTGTAAAGCCCTCTTGGTCGCTGATTCTCCGCCTTCACCTACTGACAGGTGGAATACCTCATCAAAAATCCTACGACATCCCTCTTCATACATGGCCACCAATACTAACGGTGCAGATCTCAATACATCTTGATGACACCAGGATGAACTACCCAAACCAAGGAATGAAATTGCTGTATCATCTCTTCGTGTATGGCTGCTAGCACCCACACATGCCCATGAAAACACAAGATCTCATCCCCACCTTGGTCTATCTTGGAATAGGGTCCTCTCTTGAAGCTCTCTCCTCTAGGACTAGGACTTCGGAATTTGATATCTACTCATTCTCAATCGATCAAGTTGAGTTGAGGTAAAAACCACACAAGAAATAAATGTCTTCCCCTGTCTATCTTTCACCTCCAAATGCATCTCAGTGAAGAGATACATAAGCTTACACTAACTACTGGCCTTCTGAACTACTTGTATCTGAGTCCTCTTGCTCAATGTATTAGATACTGTATTGCCTTTCCTAGGTGTGTAGGAAAGTTCAAAATCAAAATACTGAAGGTACTCAACCCACCTTCGCTATAACAAATACAGATCACACTGAGGGAAGATATACTTCAGAATTTATTCGTTGGTGAAAACTACAATATTCTCTCCCAAAAGATAATGTCTTTAACAATGTAAAGAATGAACAACTTAAACCAACTCAAGATCGTGCGTTGGGTAATTTATCTAATGTGGCATCAACTGCAGAGACCCGTACCTAGTGACTTCTTCCCCCTGCATACGAATTTCTCCCATCCCGATACTTGATGTATCACAGTATAAATTATAGCTCTTGACCGGATCTGGGAATACTAGTAGCGGTGATGAAGTCAACCTCCCTTTTAGCTCTTAAAAGGATGACTCACAAGAATCTGACCATAAGTAATTTTTACCCTTCTTATTCAGGCCCATCAGCGGCACTTCTAAGTGTGAGAAGTCATGTATGAAATGCTTGTAGTAACCAACCATCCCTAGAAAATTCAGTACCTCAATGATGTTCATTGGTTGCTACCAAGAAACTAATGCTCTAACTTTCTTTGGGACTAATGATAAACCTGTCTCTAAGATAACATGAGCCATGTAATGAATATGGTCCAAACAAAAGTGGAATTTTTTGAGCTTAGCATATAACTGATGCTCTCTTAGTGTACATATAATGATCTCAAGATGTGTGGCCTAGTCGGGTCGAGTGTGAGAGTACACCATGATATCATCCACAAACACTACGACAAAAGAGTGAAAGTATGGATGGAAAACTCTATTCATCAGTGGCATGAAAACCGTAGGCACTTTCTTGTGACATAACGGCATAAACACATACTTTTATAGACCATACCTGCCTAGAAATGCTGTAAGAGGTATATTAGATGGTCTAATGTGAAACTGATGACAACCGGATCTCAAGTCAATCATCTAGAACACACGGGCTCCTCGAAGCAGATCAAAGACACCAACAATAATTCTTGAGGGATATCTATTCTTGATCGTCAACTGGTTCAGCTTCTAATAATCCACATAAAGTCTGAGGGTACCATCTGCCTTCTTTGGAAAAAGGATAGGTGGACCCCAAGGAGAAATACTGGGTCAGATGAAACCCTTTTCCTACAACTCCTCCAACTACATCTTGATCTCCTGCAACTATGTTGTAGCCATCCTATAAGGAGGATTGGAAACCGGTGCTACCCTTAGCATAAGATTAATAAAAAATTACACCTATCTCTTCAGAGGAAAAACTAAAAATTCTTCTAGAAATACATACCTGAAAAAATTGACTAATAGAGTATATTACTTTTATGAAGTCCCCTTGTCATCAAGATATATACTCGAAATCTGGGCTGTAACTCCTCCCAACCCATGATGCTCTGGTCCGACTCTGCTCTCCGGGACATCTCATTCGCCCTTATGAAGAAATAAACCACCCCCTGGTGACATAAAACACACCCTACAGTGATTGAAATCAACAAAAGCCTGTAAGGAAACTGTATAGTCCATCCCAAGAATGATATCACATGATTTCATCTCCAGGACATAGATGTCCCATATTAAGTGGCACCCACCAACCTCAAGAGGGAACTCCTTGCATTGACGAACACTAACCATTCTTATCCCCAACGAAGTATCCATCAAAAAGACATCTAAAAATGTGAAGACATATAGTCCAACGCTCTACACAATAAAAAAAGATATAAAATTATTGTAATCCATTGTATAGAAAAGTGAAGAAGCTAAGATTGAGGAAACTGGAATCATACCTTGAACTGTAGAGGGTTTGGGATCCTGCACCTACTAGGTCTGCTCTACTGCAAAATTATGACCTGTACCATGGCCTTGCGACCCTGCCTGTCCACCATAAATTGATCCACCCCGTGGTTACTGAATGCCTGCCGACTGGATACCATGACCACGACCTCCACCTTGGCCTAAATGGCCGAAAGAACTCTAGTTCCGAAACAGATGAGAAACTTTTGGTCCTCCTCTTGTATGAGGAGTTGATACATAACCCTTATCACTTGATATTGGTTAGAAAAACTGACAGAAGTGTGGAAGATGACCCATATTTCCACAATATTGGAACTCCACTGGGTCTCTCAAGATATTTGGCCTCATATTCCCACTCTTCCCACACTGGAAGCACACCACCAGGCTACCCTATGAAATATCCCTCTTCAACGTGTCCCCATACGTAGAATCCCTACGGTTTTTCCTGCTATCATTATGAGGGGTACCAACATCAGATACCGAGCCACCTAGGCTCACCACTCTAGATTCCCACAGATTGCGCTCTTTGATTAACACTTAGTTTACTATAGAGGTGATGGAAGTCAACCTGAAGATGTTCACCTGAGATTGGATGTCGTGCCTGAGAGAAACCACAAAATTAAAAACCAAGAATAACTCCTCAACTCTTGGGATGGGTGTTAAATGCTGAAGATATATGAAGTAAGAAGAATACTCCATAACAAAAAGAGTTCCCTGTTCTGGACTCATGAAATCTTGGGATCAATTAGGCCTCAAAGTCTCTGTATAAAAGTAATCATAGTAGGTACACTTGAATTCATCAAAATCCATAACCTGCTGGCATCCCGCCTGTGAGATCACATCCCACCATCTCTGGGTGGAGTCCCGAATCATATACATAGGAAGCTTTACCCTCCTCTCTATAGGAATTTCCAGATGCTCGAAGATCGATAGAATGGATTCAAACCATGATTCAACAGCCTAAGGCCTTCCTTCCCCTGTGGTCTTGCAATGAGGAACTATAGACTCTATGAGGGAGCACTCAACATCTGTCCCCCCTATGGTCTCGAAATTTGAAAAGTATATCAGATGCTCTAAGGAAGCCTTAAGTGTCTATTCCCTCTACGGTCTCACAAACCCAGGTTCCCACATCCCTGTGTATGTCAACCATGCACAAAAATATCCAGCAGCCAAAGTAAACCTTAAGAAGTACTTGAATAACAACTTTCATGAACTACTTGGCTCCACAACTACAACCATATAACAACATAAGATAGTATCACTCTATCCTAACAACACTAGGTATGGAAAACAAGCAGCCTAATAGGAAAGGTTAGAACAAAAGTCAATATCAAAACAAGAATGGAAAAACACCTCCACAGCATGGCAAGATAACCCTATTTACAAACAAGATCCATTTCTCAAGTAAAAAAGCATAGCAGGCATCAAAAAGGTTAAAATACAAGAATATGCAACACCCCGTTCTAGGGTATTGAGAACTTTTCACATAATATTCAAAAAATAACTACTGAAAGGCACAAACCACCTACCTCGGCGTTGTACGGTCAATATACACCAGGGTCAACCCATGAATCGATCTAGAACATAGTAGATCTACAAAAAAGTCAAAAAATTTCAAGAGAATATATCTCATGAGAGAAAACAAAACAAGAGATGAGGATATATAAGAACAAATAACTCACCGATGTGATTCCAACCGAACTGTAAGAGTTTGATTCGGAGAATGGATGGTGAGTCGGAGGCCCGAAGAAGATTCGTCGGTATTCGTCGCTCCTGGATGAGACAGACCTAGAAGAAGAGGTTTTTGTCGATTAGACACGACCCTGGTCCTATATGACAATAAAAAGAAAATTACATGATGTGTTATTTAAAAGTACATGGAGTATACTTGCCTTAACCCGCCTCTGCATTAGGAGATCTCTTGGTCACTCCACCTGGCCATGTACTTGGCCATTACATGGCCATTACATGATCAACTACTTCAATAAGGTACACGGAGAGTACTTCAAAGTACACAACATTTAATAATTAAATTTATCGATTCCCCTATCTTTCTAAAAATCATCAGAAAAGAAAAACCCTTACCTAAAAAGAAGCTCTGGGTTCATAGAAACCTTCCATCTAGTTCAACCTATCAACAGAAGCAATCCTCTGGGATGTAATCACAAATGAACCCCTCTGGATCAGATTTAGTGAAGACTATCTAAGGAAGAAATCACCATCAATTCCCCTTGTGGTCTCATAATGGTAACTACAAACACTATGGAGAAGTAGTCAATGTACAATTACTCCTCTGGTCTCGCAACGTGGAACTACATACACTTTGAGGGAGCACTCAATGTCCATCCCCCCTATGGTCTCGTAATGTGAAAATTATAACAGACACTCTAGGGAATCCATCAAGGTTTATTCCTATTATGGTCTAACTACACCAGGTTCCTGTAGCCATGTGTAAGTCAATTGTTCACAAATGATATCTACCAACCAAAGTAAACCTTACGAACTACTTGGCTATCATATTTCAAGAACTTCTTGGCTAAACAGCTACAAGCATATAACAACATTGGATAGTATCACTCCATCCTGACAACACTAGGCATAGAAAACAAGTAGCTTTACAAGAAAGGCTAGACCAACAGTCAATATCAAAACAAGCATGGGAAAAATCCTCCATAGCAAGACAAGATAACACTATTTGCAAACAAGAGCCCTATCTCAAGAAAAAAAGCACAACAAGAATCAACAGGGTTAAAATCCCAAAAACAGACAATACACCATTCTAGGTTATTGGAAACTTTTTGCACATAATATTCAATGAATAACTATAGAAAGGCATAAACCACCTAAATCTGCATTGTATGATCGATATATACAGGTGTCATCCCTTGAATCGATCTAGAACAAGGTAGATCTACAAAAACATCAAAAAACGTACAACCAGGGATATATCACGAGAGAGGATAAAACAAGAGATGAGACCCTTTAAGAAGGAATAACTCAACGATGCGATTCCAATGAAACTGACAGTGTTCGATTTGGAGAACCTAGGATGATTAGGAGGCACAGAGAAGATTTGTCAGTATCCGTCGCTCCTGGATGAGGCAAACCTAGAAGAAGAGTGTTTTGTCGATTAAACGCGACCCTATCCGATATAAAAATTTCATAGAAAATAACACGGAATGTTTTTTAAAATCACATTGCATGTACTTGCCCTAACCGGCCTCTTCTTTAGGCGGTCTCCAAGTTAACCCACACAACCATGTACTCAGCCATTACACGGCCAGTACAAGGTATCCCCTGAAAAATGGGTACACGGCGTGAACTCCTTAAATTTATAGATTCTCCTATTTTTATAAACAACACAAGAAAGGAAAAACCCATAAGTAAAAATAAGGTTCGTGTTCTTAAATAAGGATGGATTTCTAATCCTTTTGAGCCTGAAATCACCATGGAGGAACCCAACACCTGAGGGTATTTTGGGTCATATCGGGTATGATTGTCCCATATCTTTACTCATGACTTGAGGACCTCGATCAATGATTTACCAAATCTTCATGTCACACTCATAATGATATTGGTGTAATCATGGCCCTGGTTATCATAATTATGATATTTTGTAACATCCCCCATATTAGTTCTATGGGAATCATGTCCTTAAATGGACTATGCTTTTGTCAAAGCAATATTACAATAAACACTATCCTATGATGGTCCAAATCACAAGACCATAAACTACCGGCAAAAGGGGCACACAACTTGTGAGTTTGAAAATCTTGAAAGTGAGGCATGAGTAAAATTTTAGTCTTCACTCACAAAAATCTTCATATATAGAGTTTAGGAAAAAATTCTGGCTCAAATAAATATGGCATAAAACTCATAAGTCCTACTTTCTAGCCTTTATAAAAGCCAAGCTATGCTCTCTGGACCCCCTATTCAAGATAAAAATCAGTGTAATAAATTTTCACATCTCGTCTCTATGATAATATGTTTTATAGTTGGTGAAACAACCATTTGGGTGCTCAAAACCTTAGTGGATATTACATTTTCCATAAATAAAACATCATGTATTGAGTGCCCCGAGATTTCGCAAACCATTCATGGACCTTGTTAAGGAAAAGAGATATATCAATTCGACCATTCTATCATTACAGAAGGGCTTAGACCCACCAAATAAAGATATCCTGGCCCAATATAAAGGGATTTATGATTCTTGTAAGCCTAATATCAATATGGAAGAGCCCAACACCCAAGGGAGTTTTGGGTATCCTGAGTATGATTTTCCTTTACCTTAATCATGAATTAAGTAATTTAGACCACAGTTTTCAATTCCATCAACTAAATTATTCGAGTGGATTCAATATCCTCGATGTCGCATCAATGGGCTTTATACCCTTCCTCAATATAGGAATGTGAAACTTCATTATCAAACATTTTAGCTCCCACACCACAAGATTTGAGACCATAGGCAATAGGGGTCAAGCATCACATAAGGAGCTAAATTTCCTTAGGGTTCTATTAACATTCCTAGATAAATGTTCTTCCATACTTATCATCATTGGCCAGATTCTTGAGTCTTTGTAACTCTTCCATGACACTAGTAAAGGTGTAGGGAGCTTCTCTACTTGTCTATACGTGTATTCCCTATGGAATCATGAATAATTGATTTGAAAAACCAATTAGAGGAATCTCCTCATTATAAGATAGATGATGTAATATTTTTGAGCCCTGATGAATCCAAAACATAACCCATCACCTTTGAGTGTTTTTATTCATCTCGTATATGTATGCCCCTTTCCATTTCCCATAAATTCATGATCATTTGAATATGATTTATATCAAACATACACCAACTATAAAAGTGGACTTCACATCTCTATTATTTCACCCTCAACCAAAATTCCCTCTATAAATCTTCCATTACCCTTGGAAAAGTGTGGAGACCCCTTTGTTTGAACTTGATGGTGATTCATAAGGGATTTTACCTATAAAATAGAGGTATCTACTTCTTGCAAGAAAGGAAATCCAATCATCATGAGCCCTTGAAACACCATGAGTGAAATCAGAACCCTAGAGTGTGTTGAGTCTTCCCTAGTATGACTACCCCATATTCCATATTCATAAATTAGGTCCAAGTTAGATGACCATAAACCACAACACATGAAAGGTCCAAGCTAGAAGACCATAAACTACATAATATAAAATTTCCATTCTAAAAGACCATATACTAAAGTAAATAAAATTTTTGAGCCAAAATATTTTAAATTACAACACATCAAGGTCTAAGAAAGATGACCATGAACTATTGTACATCAAAGGTCCGAACTAGAAGAACCTAAACTATTGTACATAATAGGTCCAATCTAGAAGAAGTTAAACTATATCGCAATTGAGGTCATGAGCTAGAAAACATTAAACTAGAGAACAATGGTGGTACAAGCTAGATGACCCTAAATAGCAGGACAATGGAGGTCCATGCTAGAAGACCCTTGAATATAGAATCATAATGGTTTTTCATGAAAGATCTTAAAATAACCAACTGAAAGAAACAAAATGATCCCCGGGTTAAAAAACTACAAAATGAATTCTAAGATAATTTCAGGTCTCTACTCACTGTACATTCAATTCTTGTGATCCAGAAAATATTGATTATTTATAAAATGGAAGAGGCATTGAAAATTGTTAGTTTGAAAACCTGTAAGAAATTGGAATAAGAAAAATCCAAGTCCCTGCCCGCTATTTCGTACTCTACATGAATCTCAGAAAAAAATATAAGGTAAAACAAAGAAATAAATACAGATGTTAAATCACTATACACCTAATATGGATATCATACCTAAATTATCCTTATAAATTATAGGATCTCCAAACTACTTGTACAAGCGAATCAATGGATAATTTCATGTTAGTGGGCATTAATGAACATTTCTCAAAGGGTAACCTATTGTAAGGCAAGAACTCAAATCCAAGTGATTAGATCTATTTTGTATTGAAGATAAAGGATGTGTATCATGGTTGATTTGAGCAACATATCCACCCATATATTGACATCTACCAAGGATTTCTTCATAAAAAATTTACATTCCCCTTTCTAGATAATTAGAAAGATATATGAAGGGACATTAATCAGAGATTTGTTTATCTCTGATCTTAGGTTACCTTTTTATGACTTTGATCTGTACAATGCCATATTTTATAACTACGTACGATCTTGATTCCCATCCTCATGGGATATTTAGTAACATCCAAGAACCTCACTTCAGATCCATAAAAATGTCCCTTTTCACCAAATACCTATTACATTAAATAATTCATTCACATTCAATTTTCAAGGTATCCATACCCCAAGACAAATCCACTTTACTCCTCAAAGTTTTCCAAGAACTCATGGTCAGAAGTCTCCAATAGATAGAACCTCAAATTAATCAATGAAATACTCATGAAATATCCTATGATGTAGAAAAATTTCAAAGATCTTGAGATATTCAAATATCTTGATATGTGATCTACGTTGACTTTATAATCAGATTATTTTCATTCTGAGTGAATCTCATTCTGGGTGGGGGGGGGGGGATTTGTTAGCACCCATATTTTTGGATCTTTTAATTTTCCATCAATGATTTTGGAAATGTAAAGACCATAAAAAACATTGAATAAAATTTTCTTTAAGAACCTAGAAATATAATACATAAAGACATAGGATTTTTCTTAAGGGAATATTCCTGTGGGACACAAATACATTTTTACACAAAAATACTTTGTCAGTGTTATTATGGAACCCAACTAAATAGTAAACCAATCCACTGGGCAACAAGACCATGGCTTGACCACAACCACATGTGGGACCAAATTCCTCCATACCTAGTGGAAGACATTCCAATCTAACCAGAGGATGAAGGGAATAACATCCAAAATAAGTGAGAGAGCCCATAAATAGGGCCCATGGTGTGCGAGGATGAAGCCACACATAACATTGGTGAAAAAAGCATTAAGCTGAAGCTCGAGTGGAGGTGGTGTGTAGGTGGTACGGGTGATGAACCCCATTTCCAGATTGACCAAACAGTAGTCACAACACTGTTTATATACCAAAGGGATTCATGTCGGAGATTTTGATGTGGGGTGACATTTTCATGTTTACTATTCACATGATGAAAGTCATTTCATCATCCCTTCAACGATCCCAACCTCCCGCTTCAGTCCCGCACATTGAAATTTTGAATTTTAGTTCATCCCATGACAAGTATATTAATATCAATCTTGAATAGTGTGATACCTCCATATTCAACATCCTGCTCAACTTTCTCCCTCCCCCACTACTGGTTCGACATCGGCAAATAGAAGTCACTTGCATGATCACTCGATGGTCACCATGACCACAACCTCAAGTCCTTTAATTGACACCCGAATCCATATTGTATTAAAGTATTCATGAGACTCCGAACAAGGATATATCTGTCATTCCTTGGGATCTCCCAGCAGTTCTGGAAGCCCTTGCATGATTATCCTTTGATAATGTGATCAATGTGAAGACAATCGATTGAGTCATTGTGAGAAGTTTACAAACTTGAACCCTTCCACCATATGAATGATTTTTCCCAAATTAAATGATTTTTTTCCAATGTTTTCACATGGAATCATAGAAGGAAATAAAATCATCATATGATCAAATAAAGTGATCATATGATGAAGAATAAACAATCTCCTTTGGGCACATGGTATCCACCCCATACAAAGTGGTGCCACCCCAGTACAACCTTTCCTATAAATACCATTCTTAATTGAAGAAAAGTGATATGAAAGGGAGAAGGGGGAAGAGAAAAAATAAGGATCAGAAACCAACCACTTCCCATCGGAGAACCATCTCCATTGACCACGAGAAAATAACACCTAATTTTCTAAAGATCAAGTGATAACATGCTGAAATGGGCATCATGAGATGTGTGGATCATGTGCATTATCCAAGTGATCACATGATACCCATGAGGTTCAAAAAGTCTATAATAATTTTTTTAGGAATGATTATAGTCCCACCTTTGGTATTGCAATGTCGAGAGCCCCTTTACCTCACAATACTTGTAGAAGACCCAAGACATAACGACCTCATAGTAGTTGAAGAGTTCGTCATAAGGCCCTATGAAGGTCAGGTAATTTTAGATGGTTTTTTGAGGTTCATATGGTCTTATCATGTGATGTGAATTTATAATAATCCATCTATCTAGCATTTCACATGAATTTTCCCTAAAGCATACAACAATAGATACGAAATACCTCAGTTATTAGGTGTCCTAGGTCCTTTCCCGTGCAACCCATACATTAATAGACACGAATCTTGTAATACTGTGAATCATTTATCTCGTGATGATGTGAGTCCCTTATATTTATGGTGATTTCATATAGACGTGGGAATGGATATATTCACACACCACACCCTCTCATATTCTTTCTATAATGGAAGAGTTAATTATGAGACCCCTTTTTGAAGTCACATGAATCACATGAGCAAAGAAGCCTCATGCATACCATCTATAGTGAAAGAATTTCTCATGAACCCATTATCATGTGGGACATGAACATGGTATTTGAAACCTAAGAAAGATATCCAT
Organism: Viscum album; assembly: GCA_963277665.1. Lineage (NCBI taxonomy): Eukaryota > Viridiplantae > Streptophyta > Magnoliopsida > Santalales > Viscaceae > Viscum > Viscum album. The sequence continues at coordinate 933,284,940 of OY728143.1, read as the reverse complement.
CGATTCTTTGCCTCAATGTTTCAGTGCAAAAATCCTTAATTTAAGGAATTATGCATGTAGTTTTTGAGGTTGTTTCCTTGATATACAACATCCTCGTAGAAACCCCCGTCAAGCAAGGAAAATGATAAGGGTGTGTGACTCATGTGTCATCCACCCTATCATACAGTGTGTACCCAAAGCCATAAACACGGGGGCCTTGATACAGACCATGTAAGCATGACTACATAGATTTCTGAAGAACCCATTTAAGATCATGGGAATCACATGAATGATAGAAATTTATATGTCTTTTTTAGGTGGGTAGTACCCAGCCTGTATATAGAATCAACCCACTATATAATTCATGGGAATACCTTTCTATAACCATTAATACCACTTCCTAAGTGAATTATATTCCATATATAATTAAGGAATGATCCCTTTGGACACAAACATGTGGCACTCTAACAAACGCAAGACCCTAAACACATCCATGATACCTTAAAACCTGAATAGTTTAAGGAAACCAAATCTCAAGACTCTTAACTAGTCTCAAGATGATTTTAGACATCCTTAGATAGTTCATGTAGGTCACAAGATAAGCCTTGGAAAATTTAGTTCGATCTCACGATACCTGATTGATATTTCACTATTGTCATAATGAAATAATAAAAAAGAAAAGTTGATTAGGTGAAATCCACTTGATATGTCAGTATTGTCATGTGATAGTAATGATATAGTTTAGGATGTTTTCATGGTAGATTTTCAAATTATTGGCATGATCATGTGATTTCCCATTGACACGTCACCATTTTCATGTGACAATCCCAAGTAAAGTTAGGATGATCACACAACAAAATATAATCATGAACAAGACCCCAAAACTGTCCACATTGATTTTATAAAGACACACAATAAATGTAAATTATTGAGGAAGGCACCCTTTGATGTGTCAACCTTGTCAGGATGATGCCCTGAATTTTCAAGCAGAGAGTCAATAACATTTTATTAGATAGCCAAGACAAGACAAGAAAAATCCTAAGATATGCCAATATCGTCTGAAAGACCCCCAAGGAAATATACTATGTGGACCCTATACAAGAACCTTTTTCACATCCCCCTTTTATAAGAGAAGTTTCCTCAAAGTGTTAAGGTTATACAATCATGTGACCTATCAAAGAAATGATCTTTCATAGACCTTTAATGAGCATCATCAATATCTTTTATCTGTTAGAACATAGAGACTATGTAAACAATAGTACGACCTCGACGCTTAAGCCCTGATCAATGGGAAGATTTTGTACAGAAGACCTGATTATCAAAATAATATAATATGATACCAATAATAGGGAAAGCTCAGTTCATAAGCCTCAATCAATGGGAAGTCTAATTGAGAAGCCCATATTGTTGACATAATAAAATATGTCCCCAAAAATTGTGAAGATCAGTGTGAAAGACCTGATCAAGAGGTTGCCTTAGTGCATAAGCCCTGATTGGTGAAATAATATAATATGTACCCAACAATAGGGAAAAATCTATTTGTAAGCCCCATTAAGTAGGTAATCCATATTGGTATAATCCTCTGTCATTCCAAAAACCATAGGAATAACAATAATGTCTGCCGACATGATCATCCAACTTAGACCATCTGTAGGTTAAGGGTTAAGTGATAAATGAACCTTGAGAAGTCTCATTCCCACCTTATCCGAGATACATAGGATGCCTTCATAAGGCTCGATCTTCAATAGGGAATCTAATTTGGAACAAGAACCCTCATATCTCTTACATTTCAACCATCAAGATCCAATCATTCCTGTGGAATGATCACACTTACTCATCCATCATATGATGTGATATAGGCTCATACATGGCCATCATTTTATGTATCAGTCCCGACCATAACCCAGAGCACTTCAAGCCTAGTAATAGGCTAATGGATAATCGAACTATGATGACTCTAATTCCAATTATAAATTGTGAAACGTAGGATGTATTCTTAATTCCTAAAAACTATACTGTATCCTTTATAATATGGATCATTATACCTATCAAAAGAAATATTTAATGTGTAACTCCTACATGGATACACCTTCATATAATGTGTTAAATGTTTTTTTATCTCTTTTTTCTCCCTTCGAGTATGAAACACATGGGCTTAGATACTGGCACTGATTATACCTATTGCAAGATGAGAATTAACACTATGAGAAATCACAATTGGGATGTAATTTTTCTTACATATCATCTCCTCTCAAAGGGATATACTCCTGACGAAGCTGTTTAGGGAAGTATTATATGAAATATTATCGTATAGGGTATCTATTTTCAATTATTTCATGATGAAAATTCCCATTATAAGAATTATATAGACTCTAATTCCTATCTCAAACAAGATGTGTAAGATTGCTCACCGAGGTTTGAGACTGATATTCCTGTCCATATTGCATTATGATAAACTATAAGGATTGGTCCATACAAATAAACTTAATCTATGCCAAACGAACTATGTGGGTTTTGATTTATGTTCTCACAAGATAGGTATGATGCCTTATAAAGGTCCAATCTCATATTTGAGACACCAACAACCATCTTGGATGGCAATAAACTATAGATTTCCCAAACATGGCCATATACCAAAGAATCATTTACAAATAAGAGCAGTATAGAGATCCTATGGTATGGACAAACTTGTTCTTATGGATACATGTTTGTAATAAATCATTTGAAAGAGGGAGAACCATCCTCGTATCAAAGCCTAGGAAGGATTTCATGAGAATATGTTATATCTATAAGAGTGTCTAATAATAAGAAAACATTCACCCTAAAGGGTGTGATAATCCCATCCTCCAATCATCTCGACCAATGTGAGTTTATAAGCATCATTGGGTATGATAATAAAATGTGCCACCTCCCTTTGGAAAGAAGGTCCGTACTCAGTGACGGATGTGCGAACCATTGTATTTTATAGGAAGACTAAAAAAAGTTCAAACCCAATGCGAACGATTGAGGAAGGCCATAAACCCCCATTAAATCCAACCTTTTTTTGAATCCCATCCACATATTATTTCATGAAGAAACATAAATCAATTTTCATAATCAAATGTATATAAAAGAGAAATATTTTTCAATTTAATTCCATCAATACCTATTCTTTTACCCATTTGAAATCTCCTTATTCATTCTTTCTTATTATTAAATATTTACTATGGCCATGGTGGATAAGGTTTAAGTTGAACTAATATTAGTTTAAGGTATCATCATTTTAGGACCTTTTATGTCCATTTAATGTTTCAATCTTCTCTTCTATTGTAGATAAAAACTGTTAGAAAAGATATTCTCTGTTTCTAATTCATTACATTATTCATTTAGCTTTGGTTATTGAAATATACGTTTATGTGTTTTATAAACCATTTTTTTAAAGGAATTATTTATAGTATTAATATTTAATGTTGTTTTTAATGTGTTATAATTTTTTATTATTTAACATAAAGGTGACATGAAATTAAAATTTTTACACATAATTGTATTGGACCTCTTATATAAAATTAATTCACATAAGGTGTTTGTAAAAATGAACACCATGACTTCCCAATATATAATTAAATATGTTTTAATGGGATAATATATTATGATTTAATGAAAAATTTCAATTGTTTTTTTCAACATTAATGTTTATTTTGGGTTACATTGAAGTGTACATTTTTTATAAGTGAAGTTATATTATAGTAGACTTCTTCCATGATTTTAAAAGGATTTATGATGTTATTAAAAAGGGAAAATTTTTATTCTTTTTTTTTAAAAAATATTAATCATTATGTGAAATAATGTGGATATTATCGTAAATGAGAATATCATACATACTTTTCATGATGATACCCTCTATGCCACTAATTTAAAAAGTAGAATATATGGTGGTGTTTTTGTGATGTTAATGAGTTAATTGAAATTCATATTGACATAAATATTTTTTTAATTGATGTATATATTCATTAATGATGTATAAAGATTGATTTCGTGTCATGATTATTTCTATTTTTATTTAAAGGAATTTTTTGATAAACATGTTATAGTTTTCAATACATAATTGAAACCCTTGGTGTCATTTGGAGGTGAGATTGAGAATTTTCATCAATGTGTGTAATTGATATTATGATATTATTTTTTACATTTTTTCACAACTCCACTAGATATTTTTAAATTAAACCCCCGTTACATAGGATGGATCCTTGGAAAAGTACCAATTTATGATTATACAAACCCTCAACCAAGTGGATTATAATTTATACTACCCATTAGGTGACCATGTCACTACCTGGATTCACTATGACTAAATGATATCACGTGATTACAAATTTGCGGAACTCAAACTAGTATATAATGGAAATATAGAAAGTATGTTTTTTTTAGTTTGACTATCCCGTTTTGGGACTCCAGATATAACATGATGAAAATTTTCCTAGTGGCTTTCATCTCTTTGTTAGACTATTATGAGACTATGAAAGTTTATTATGAGACACATGTTAGTTTATTGCTTTGTGTATATGTTCATGATACACTGTATGAGGATCCTAAATTTCCCATTATCATAGTGTCTATTAATAGAATCCTATAGAACATTGTTTTTTATTAGAAATCTATTTTCCTATTTTGTATATATTAATGCATTTGATGTATGTTTCATTTAAAATTGTATAGATTTTTTTATTGAAAGTTAATGTTTTAAAGTGTAATGTGTTTTTTTTACCTATTTATTTTTATAAAATGAAAATGGTAATTTTGTTTTTTATTTTAATATTGCATAACATAGTTTAATTTATAATGGTTATACATGGATTATTTGGTGGAATATTGTAGGGAAACCTTTATTACACCATAAATAATCCTCTAGAATTATTGATTCCTTACATTTTTTGATATTGGTGGATTCTTAATAATAATTTTTGTAGTGGGTGATCCTTGAAATTAATTTGGGTTAGCTGGTGGGGGAAATTATAGTTATCTCACTTGTCAAGAGGATGTGGGATACTATTATTCAAAATTATATTTTGATCATGGATTTGAATGTACCTTGTGTACAATGATACATTATATTTTAAAATTTTCTTATTATTTTTTTGGGTTTATACTTTCTTAATGTCTAAATTTCAGTTGTGTATGATGTTTGAGTAATTTTGATATTTTTATTTTTTTATATTTCTTTATTTACTATGTTTAATTATGATAATAAATTAATTGATTGGTTATTTATTATTATAAACTATTTATTTAAAGTAAATATATTATCCTATGTATGGAATGGTAACTCTAGATTCTGTATTGGAATCCCTCATTTAGTTTGTACATTCTTATGTAAAATCATTCCTAGTGTATTTTATTGATTCCCCTATAAGTTTTTTATATTAAGTGGTGATCATGAACAAACTTTAGTCATTTTTGACGGTTGGATATGTTATTAGAACTAGGTAGCTTACGTTGGTTTATTACAATCATTAAATCATCTAATTTTCTCCTCATTTGAAATTTTTTCATCCAACTCATTGAACAGATACTATCCAAAATAGGACTTAAAAAATAAAAAATAAAATAAATAAATCATTTAGACATGATGTAAATGAGAAATATCAGATACCACTATTTTAATTATATAACAACACAAAAAATGAACATAAAAATTTCTCATTAGTTGATTGGAATCAATAATTTTATCAAATAAGAATAACTAATATGAATTGGAACATATCAAAATTTAAAATCTATTTTAAAAAATAAAGGTAAAATAATATTTTTACCTTTATTATTGAAACACCTTTGATAGATCAAATGTACATCAATAATTACAAGATAAATCACTAAAATTATATAAGGGAATATAGAGAGAGTGAGTTTCATAACACAGTTCACTATCAAGGGAAAATTACATTTTAAGTCATATTTACATTATAGAGAAATGAAAGAAATTTTAATCATAGGAAGGATGTTTGGATAACCCATTTGAATCCTTATATAACCCCACATATTACTTTTTACATCCTTGAGATCCTAATTGTTAGCCACCAAACTACCAGTTACTACCTAAAAGATATATCCACTCTATCTTGGACACCAAACTCACAAATAAATCCACTAGAGTCCATGTGGCTTGCTATAATGGTCTTTTACTTGATGTATTTGTCCAAATTCCCCAATAATTACCTAATTTATTTTAGAACACAAAATTTGTAAAATAAAAATACCAAAATAAATTAAAATATAAAAATTAAATTTAAAACATACATTGAAATCCATGATTTATTATAAATTCCCTACTTAAAAATATTCTCGTCCTCTAGAAGTGTTACAGATAATCTCTTATGAGAAACATTGGCTATTGAGATATCATATTAGATTATTTTTCACAATTCCCACCTTATATGTGACCATGATTACACAATATATAAACAAGTGTTATGTTCTATGATTGTTTAGTTTTCTTATTTTAATAAGTGATACACACTCAAAGACTACATCATCACATTGAATAATGTAATTTGGATATAGTTCATATTTAATCAACTAAGATACATGAAACATATAATAAATTCCATTTAATTTTAGTGAAAAAAACAATCAGTAATAGGCTTCCTTAATATAATCTATAGTCTCAAATGGACTTATAAAACAAGGTTCTTACTTAACTTGTTTATCAAAATGATAATTTTTGAACTGAGGTTAGACACTAAGAAAATATTATTCAAAATTATAGGTTAAATAGTTTTTCTTCTTCTATAGACATAAAATATATTTATACATTGAGTTTTATAAAGAATCTTTGTAAACAACTAGACCCAATCTTGAGACTTTTTTAGTTTTCTTGGAACAATAAATATACCTCACTAACCTCCAACCAACATAAAGGTGAATGACATGAGATCCTACATAATTAATCAATGAAATACATCTAAATAGAATCATGGTATCAATTTTCATACATAAACTATGGTAGAGCTACATCATGTATTAGAAAAAATAATCTAGATTTCCAAATAAGATTAACAATTTATCAAAGGATGGACAATCATACTCAACTATTAACCTCAGCCCATTTATATTTTTGAATTGAAAATTATTAAATCATAACTAGTGAACTTTAAAGTGTTATATTTACTAATAAATAATTCACCTTTATTGAAATCCATCTATATCTATCTTAATTCTTGGATAATTTTTTTTTCATAAAACACTATAGTACATCTTTGTTAATCTTAGAAAAATACACATTGAAATTTTTTAAAGTCTCTCATCACACATTCTTATAAAACTGCGAAAACAAAAAACCATGAATGCATTAATATTTTTTTTATCATCAAAATTCCACTCATTATTTCTCCCTTAAGAAACATTCTTCCCCAATAAACATTCCACTAATGATATGAACTCCAAACTTCCCTTATTAAATCTACCAATAACTAATTGATTACATGGGGAAATACAACCACATTAACTTGATCTAAAAATACTTCTATATGAAACTATGAGAAAAGTGACATGGTTTTTTTACTCATTCTTCAACTATTGAATCATATCAATTTGTGTTTTCTAACTCAAATAATCTAGAAGGAAATCACCCTCCCAAGCGTATATATAATCACAAAGAAAACCAAATCGGGATATTCTAACCATATTATTTACCAATGATTCATATATCATGAAGAAAAAAATATAATTTATGAATTAATGAATTGTATGAATTATATATTTCTCACCAAAAAAAATAATATTACTAACTCATGAGTGAATATAACACAACAAACAACTTAAGATCAACGGTGAGATAATTATTTTCATGTGAGAAAAGATTCCAAGAACAAAATTACATTACCCAAACCTATTATATCAATAGAAAACCTATAACCACACTTGATATAACAAAATAATCCCCAAAGAATATAATTGACATAAGAAAGATAATAATTGGGTTAATGGTCAATCACAAATTTTAACAATGAAAAACAACCTAAAATTTTTAATTCCTTAATTAAATCAGTTATTTTTAGTCATCTCTATAATCAGTTTTTCTAGATAGAATAATTTTTGAACTAATTAGTGATAAAACCTAGAAATTACCAGGAAATTATGAAACCTAAATTCATTCTCAAGTACTCTCCAAATAATCACCACTATACCATTTAAAGATCCATAGATTTTATAATTTATGGTTTTTTGTTGAATGTTTTTATAAAATAATGATGGATTTGATATAAATTTAAGAAAAACATGTTGAGATAATTTCTAATTGTTCATTTTCAGTGGGCCTATTTGATTAATTTCATTGGAAAATTTATATCAAAATCAAGAGGATAACATGTTGGCACCTCCTATAATGTATATTTTTTTCAAGTTAGAGACTCTATTACTGATTTATGTATATTAATGAAATAAATACCTATAAATACATTTCTTACCATTTTAAAAAAATTATTCAATTGAAACAAATATATTTAAAAGAAAAATTAATAACATTATTGTTACACATCACCTTTGATAAAAATATTCTGTTACTTAATAGTTTAATGTCTTATAATAAGGTAATATAGAATATAACTACATCAATGTGGGGGGAAATTATGTAGTAATGGAAGGAATACACCCATAAAATGGGCTTTCTACACATCACTATGAAGAGAGTAAAAAACTAACATTGGTCAATACCATATAATGAGGCATACCATATCTTTTAAGTTCATTTGAAAAGGTTTAAAGTGGTGGATTTTGAGATCATTACTCAAGGATTTATTGTTTCTTGTAGTTAAATATCATACAATTATGACCTCTAGGGATGATTTTTGAAGAAAGGTTTGGTGTGTCAGATATGCATGAGTGACTATTTGCAGTTAAATTTAGATGACTATCTTGGTGAAGGTATTGGGTCATACATTAGGTTAGGGGAAAAAATATTGGTGTTGGGGGATTAAACCTATTTGGGAAAATAATTTAAGGAATAAACCCATTTAGGTAATTATAGATACCCACGCTTCTCATATATAGAAATTACGTCACTTTTGTGGAACATTCAATACATTTTGGAAACAGACACCCAAAGCCCATATTAGTCTAGTTCCATTGGATGCATGGAAACATAAACAATGGTACATAAGTGAGATAAATTATCCCTTAATAGGTTCTTTATGACTATCAAACTTCTTATAAATATCATACATAATACATTTCTTCATTACCTTTGGAATGAAAACATAAGAAAGGGTGAGCTAAAATAATCTATAATGATAAAAAGGGAGAAATATAATCATAATAATGAGAATATGGGTATGAGAATCAAATCATAAAATTATAAGATCATACCTTTCAGAAAAAATATTATATACATAAGTCATGTAATAAATATTGGCTATTCATAAGATATGAAGTATAATGGATTCAAGAGCATAATCTATGAAATCATAACATTGGAATAAAACATGGAATCGTGAGAGACACATAAACCTGAAAAATGACATCCATTGAAGCCTGAGATCATTACCATGGACATCAAAGTTGTTTGGGTTCACTCCCAAAACCCATATTGGATGTTATAGTTCACTAACAAGACTATCTTAGCTGAAAAAAATCCTCTACTGAACTATGTTAACTCCCTATTATATCCATGTTCATATCATGAGATATAAATCATTACCCTATTCATTGAAGGTAGATTCCAGTCCCACACATATCATAATGAGATCATATATGTATGTTCAAAAAGATCATAAACAATCATATCATTACCCATGACATGGAATGGATCTAATAAACAAGTCATCATATAATAACCAGTAGAAACGAGAAATGTTGGATAATCATTCCATCAAAGGATAACCCATAAAAATAAATAAGTTTTTTAAGAATATAATCTATGAAAGAGAAACATGTTTCATGATCATACAACCCATGAAATAAAAATTGTTATCAAAAACTTATATCCCATGAAAGATAATTGGGTTTTATAGTCATACAATCAAAGAAAGAGAAAGGGATTTTATAAAAAAATAACCTAGTAAAGAGAAACAGGTTTCATAAACAACATGACATCAACATATAAAAATTTTAAAGAAATAATATGAATGTTAACATTGGATAATATCCCCAGTAATTCATGAGTAACACCAATTAATTTCATCTTAGATGAAAAATAATTTGTAAATATCTTTTAAAAAAATTTCTTTAGAAAATAGATTTTCAATGGAAAACACTTTGAAAATCCTTTTCAATGAAAATAAATTTTGTAAAAATATTAAGGAATATTTTAATATAATTTTAATTTTATTAATTCATAAAAAAATTTAAAATAATTTTATCTTGAAAAATATCTTAAATTAACATTTAAAAACAATTTTTAAAACATGTCTGAAAACATGGTTTTTAAATAAAACAAATTCCCAACAGAAGAGAGAAATAAAGTCTGATTTTCTTAAAAAATATTCTTAATTATATTAGGTACAAAAGAGTGGAAAGTTGGTACCAATAAATTAATATATCATAAGTAACTATAGGATTAAAAATTTATGAGAGTCCATGAAATATGGATCATAATATTTCTTCATTGGATGCATAATCACAAACAATCCTTATAAACAACAAGATTGTAGCAATAAATTCTTACCACATTATTAAAATTGAATCAAAGTCCCAATGAAATAATAATAGTAAAATAAACTTAAAATATCATGAAAATAAGGACATTCATGATATAACATGTCAAATGAAAGTATATACACCCCATCAAAGAATATATGTGCATAAAAAAACATGGTTATCAAAGAATGAAAATTGAGATAAAATTACCATAACAATTTGGTAAAATTTGAACCATAAAAACCCAAGAAGTAGAGATAATAAAATGGATAAGATAATACACATAAAAGAAATTAATTGTGAATAAGTGATAAGTCTCATAGAAAATAATTGAGACTAGAAATCCCCTAACTACATTAGTAACTTAATAATCCTCAGACTCGAGAAATAATAACATCAATTGAAACTTTGAATATCATGAAATAAATTAAATTCATTATATAACATTTTATATAGAATTATATAAACCATAAAAAATTAATTAGGTGTATAATAATAATTAAGTGTCAATGGAATGTAAATTAAAACAAAACACCTTACCTTATGTCTTGACTCACTCCATACCGGTTCAAAACCCCTATATAATAAATATATGTTTATTATATATTTATTAAAGAATCATATTCTATTTTATTATACCATATATTTTTTACTTATGAATTAATATTACCTTTTTATTACCAATTATATGTTATAGTTATGTTATGGGTAACAATTGCTTTCTTTTTTATACATGTTTTGACTTTTTGTTCCTGACCATCTTACTTATATCATGATTTCATTATTTAAATAATTTAAAACATGATATAAATATAATTTATATTTATTATATATGTATTTACAATAATCTATAAAAGATATAAATATTAAATGAAATATATCATTAATGGAGTCAATTATCCTTACGTAAGCTTCAACGATTTTTCCATTTTCTTATCACATTGAATGAAAGAAGTGAAGTAAATGATATATATATATATATATAAATACATATTATCATCCTAGTAGAATTATTATTTAATAAATATCTCATATTTATATTAAATACATCCTTAAAATATTTCATGTAATGTATGAAAAAATCCCATCGCTTTGAGGAGGCGGTAGTCCACACATCCAAAAATGATGTTATCAAATTCCCACAAAATGAAAAGAATGAATGAATGTGTAATATATTAATAAAAAATATCCTAAATATATATTATATATCTTATATATCATATAAAAATAAAAAATCTATCATTATTCCAATCCTTGAATGGTGTTAATGGAATAATGAATGACATCGGTTCATGAGGTGGTAGTCCTCTGTACACACGAATGATGATTGTGTATCCCATTAGATGGACTTTTGTGAATTTTTAGTTTAAAACCTTAACATTCCAACATCTCAGTATATTTAGGATATCTCGGTTATTATATAATCATTTAATAATAATAATTTAACTAACAGAGAACGAAATATATCAAAAGTTCTTATTGAAGGATGTTACCTCTTCTTTTGGCAACTCCATTTGAGTTTCACCTAAGGAATTATTTTATGGGATTTATGCCCAAAGGGAGCCTTATAGTATGAGAGGATGGATGTTGGGAGGTTATTTTGATAGGGGTTAAAATATCTCCCAATCATGAACTTTCTCATGTGGCAAAAAAGTGTTGGTTACGAGACTTCAAGTGCACCTCCCCATATGCCAGAGGGTTCCAAATAGTAGCGAGGGTATGAAATGTATAGTGGGAAGACTATACCACTGGTAAAAATTGTCATAGAAGTAGAAATAAACCATATAAAAAAATGGAAAAAAGTATATACATAGCAGAAAACAATAATTAGATCCAACTGAATAATCCAATAAATAATCAAGGAATAATGTGATAATGTGTTGTAATGTAACAAAATTTCATGATAGAAACAGTACATGTAAAACACTAGCATACGCAAATAACGACCCAAAAGCCCCCAGTCTCAAACCCCATGTCATCCCCACCTCAAAAATCCATTCCATCCAGTAAGTAAGAAATCAATAGAAAGATCCTTTACCCATATCCAAACCTGTATCCACATATTCTACTCTGGTACAAAACGATGTCCCGAATAGGGTGCGAGTATAATTTAGTAGGTTTAAACAACCATGTCTAAACTAAAAAGTTTGAAAAAATGTTTATTCAACAAAGAGAAAAACGTTTGTATTAAATAATTCTAAAATTAATAAAATAGAACAACAACCTTCTTCGGCTTCCTATTAGAATATATCTCATAATCCCTATAAACCATGAAAACCACAACCATACGACCATTGTAAAATAAGATGCATTTGTTACATGTTGGAATAAGTCAGCGCATGTATTATGAACATGACAACCACCACCATATAACCATGGTAAAGTCACAATAATTAAGTTCATATCCCTATAATAATTAAAAAATTAGTGTCAAATCCCAATAATCATTACAAAATGGGACTGGGTAGAGCCCTCTCTATATAAGAATTACAAGAATGGGACTGGGAAGATCCAGGTCAACATCAACATTACATCATATAAGTGCACATGTACCTGGTCTGATCTTGATATATAAGCATTAAATCATGGAAGAAAATTCCTATAACACAACATGAATATCACAATATCACATTGTAAATCTCAAGGGTTAATTATAATAATCACCATTTAACATTCATATAACAATTTCAATTAAATCAAAATTGGATTATAGACACAAAAATAATAAATAAGCTATAACTGGGGGATTTTATATCAAGAAATCACCAAAGCTCTCTTCTCATTCAAGACAAACTTTACAACATTAAGAAATTCAATTATATTCCTAGTTCACTCAGCCAACGAGTATCCAGTAGCCATGTTACAATAAAATTGAAAAACAATAACTCAAAAGAAAAATTCCATCCATTACTTAATTGGTTTGGTAACACATTATGTTGGTGCATTAACAATATTTCATAAAATTGGCAATTATTAAACAATTGGGTTATGATTTAGATCCCATACCTTTAACTGATAATCAAAAAATGATTCTAAAGGAAAATTCCAATCAGGAAGATGGTGTAGATGATCTCTAAATGATCATGTTAAGAACAAAACACAAACCCGGTCAAGGGATTTCACCTCAATGGTTGGAGAACAATGTAATAGAAGTGAGAAACAAGACCAAAACAACATAACAGTGATCAAAGGCATTATAGAGACATCCAAAAGGAAGGTTGTCCCTCAAAAATCACTTGGAAGGCGCCCTAAGTTTAGTAGAAGATGGTTGTAGTGAGTTGGAATGAAAATTTTTCCATACAACATATATTTAAATAGAAATTCGGGGAATTACAAATCATGTAAAAAAATTTAATGGGATATGCTGAAAACCCCACCACCTCGAATTATTTTATTAAAACCCCAGAAAATTACACAACTTGTAATCCCTTTACATGAAATGTAAGTGTTTTGTAGATAGTTTTTGATCCCATTTTACCTTTAAATATCCCCAAACCCTTTAAATATTCTCAATTTTCCAAGAACCCATGGAACACTTAACCCACTTTTTCTTGGAATATATTAATTCAAAAAAAGATACATCCTTGAACTTTAAGTAATTTTCTCCAACAAAGTCTCTCCTAGCAGTTACTCTCCATTTTTATCAAGATTGGTTTAAGGAAAAAACATACCTGAATGAAAAGAAAATAAAAAACTCATAGATAGACATACATTTATAAATACATGATTTTAAAATATCCCCACCATATAATATCTCATCCCCAAGCATCTCCAAGAATCCCTATAAGGTATCCGCGAAAAAGTCTAGCTGTTATGTTTACATACTAGACTCTCTCTCCTAGGTATTTTCCTAAAATCGCCCATGCTTCCACTACACTCAAACAAACGATATAGTCCAACTCTGAATATATTTATCACCATGACCCACTGTCCATATTAAATGAACCACAATGGACATCAGTAAAAATATCGAAATTTTCTATGTATATAACATTGGAAAAGTTTGGATGATATATCCATAGTTGTGACACATGGAACATGTTGTGTTAGTAATAGTAGTGATACAGAAGGGATAAAAAATACACCACTGGACCAACCCCAACCATTATATCAAATGACCTGAAAACCTTGGCTTTATCTTTCCCTATTTATGGATATGACATTTCCCCAACCTTGGAGGCTCCTAAAGGAAAACAAGATGACCAAAATCTAATTCTAGAGATCATATACAATGGGAAACATGCAATTTATTCCTACCCTATTGTAGTCACCATCCAATGTATGATCAACTGAACCTAAAAAGATGTCTCTTAAATGTGACTAGGACCAACAATTGCTGAATAACCTAACTCACACTAACAAAGATGGGAACTATATATAATTACATTCAAAGCTTCAAAATGTTCCATTTGGATTGATTCCTGGATGTTATTATTATATGAAAACTATAAGAGAGCCATAAGTTTCTCCCATTAACTAAAAAAATATAAAAAATAGGCTCATAACATATCCTTCAGAATTGAAATAGTATGATCCGATTAACCCCCAGTCTATGGATGATAGGATGTGATCAAAAGAACCTGGGATCCATGATCCTTATAAATATTCTAGCAGAAACATGATGTGAAATGGGGATCATTTTTTGAAAAGACACCTCTTAGATCACTATGCATCCCATCAAACATTAACATGTAAATATTTCTTGGATCATCAATAGTGAAGGTTTACCTGATAGGTAAGAAGTAGGATTCCTTAGTCGATCCAAAAAAACTCATTAAACATTATTATTATGTGTTTTCCTAGGTAATACTATCACAAAATTCATTCTGACATCATCATATTTCTACTCAAGAATGGGTAGAGGATGAAAAATCCTAGCTAGATTCTAATTCTTGACTATCACCAACCAAAAAGTGAAGCATCTAGCCATGAATTTGGCCCCCTCTTATTCGTTCTTGAACATCAGTACTATCTAGGGAGATCATGATACATAATTATTAAAATAGGATGCACCACCCATCTAGAAGCACGAAAATCCCTCATAAAATCCGCAAATAATCCAATAGGAAGCATGAATCTTCCATAAAATAATAGGATTTCCACTACCGAGAGACCATCCTAATGGTTTCACCCCATTATATAATTATCTCTCAGAACTAAGCACTATGGATTAAAAAACCGCTTCGTATTAATCCGGTCCAAGGGAATGGGTATTAATTCTTTTGAATTCAGATCTACCCATCTCTGAGACTCCTGAACGTTTAGATGCATGTCTGCAAAGAGAGATATTTTCCACCACTCATCACAATATTCCCATATAGCCTCTATCTGTACCTTCCAGCTAATTATTTTTGGAAACATTGTTTCCCTTTCTTGTTGAATCTTTAAAGGATCCTAGAATGGTTCCAAGGTATATTTTATATATGATTTAAAGGTTTTAGAGGTTAATTAGTAGCCGGAATAAGGTGCTTCACACTTAGAAGGAGGAAAACAAGGCAATAGATTTACTTTCCTCCTAGATGCCCCGCTCTTCAAGCATGGCCTTTCTTCAAAACATGCAGTCCTTGAGTCTATAGGGAGACAACATTATTAGAGAGGATGCACCTCGTTTACACTACATTAGACATCCATGATTGCCTTCTATTTTTTTGGTTCTTTGTGTTTCTTTGGGTCTTGGACTTCAATAATAATAATAATAAATTATTACATTGGTAAAGTCAAAAGACTATAGATACTTGACCCACCTCCTCTACTGAAGGTTCATGTATCATTGTGAAAATATGTACCTAAGGATCTTGTGGTCCATGGACCCCAAAGAATAGTCACAAATGAGATAGTGTCACCAAAATCTCATGGAATTTACCACTTCTACAAACTCCAAATTTTGTTTAGGTTAATTACTCTCATGTGGTATCAACTTCCTGGAGCCATAAGATTCCACTCAATACTCTTGCATTAGATCTACTCCAAGTCCAACCTCAAATTCATAATATTACAAAATATTTGGGAGAAATATTGGATAAAGTGCTAATAGTAACCTACTAAACCCAAAAATAATTGAATATCAAAGTCCTTCTTGGGATGTTCCAAATATACCATGGTAATGAATTTCACTAGGTCTACTAAAACTCTTACCTCTGAGATGACATGTCCCAAGAAGTGCACTCTATTAATCTAGAACCCACATTTTGTTACCTTGGTGTGAAGTATATGCTATCAAGAAGTTTTATGGTTGATGTTAAGTTCTTTTTCATGATAATATGCTAAACTATAGTACACTATGAAATCATTTACAGAAATCACCACAAATCGATCCAAAAAAGTATAAAGGATCCTATTTATTAAGGCCTTGAATACCACCAGTTCATTTTTAAACCCAAATGGAATCACTAAAAACTCATTCAAGCCATATCTGATCATAAAACTAGTATGAGGTCTATTAGATGCTCTCATCCTCAACTGATGATACCCTGATCTCAAGTGAATCTTGGATAAGATCTCATAACCTCTCAACTAGTTGAAAAGATCCTCAATTTGTGGAAGAGGATACCAGTTCTTGACCTTTATTTGGTTCTACCTTTGATAATACAAAAATAAGCACAAATACACATTAGCCTCCTTGAAGAATATAATTAGGGAACCCTAAGGAGATATAATAGGCTATATAGAGATTTTAGATTCTAGATCTCCCAACGAAACATTCTACTACCAAGGATCTATTGGTTCCATTCTGTATAGCGGGATAGAAACTATCTCTTCTCTCGAAAACAACTCTATTATGAAATCAATCTCTTTATTTTGAATTAATATATATTACTTTTGATAAATAAATCCTAAAAATATTCTACCACTAGATTAAAATAATTATACTACATTCCACCATCATGAAGATAAAGACTAGCTATCTGAGTTGGGAGACAATCTAATCTATACTTTATTGGTCCTGTATGACCATCCTGAAGATCCCCTCACCTTGGTGAAAACAAATCCCTCCTTTTGAATATAGAATGTTTAATCTTATCCTATGATAGTTGATATGATCCTGATATAGGACTAACCAATCCATAATTAGAATCATGTTGAATTAATTCATTTAAAACATGAATGATTCCCAAAGGAAACAATATCAACCAATATCTAGAGAACACACCTTTGATGGATTGATATTTTATGACCACACTCCCAATGGCGTGTTGATGGTGAAAGAACCATCCAATATTAGAAAATCCATGTATAAACTGTTTTTAAAATGAGAAGATAGAAAATAATGTGATTCTCCTTTATTAAACAAAACAAATCTAAGGTATATGATACAAGAATAATACATTTGAAGGTAGATGGTCATATTTCCAAGATAGCTAATACATTTTTCATAATGCGTAGCTTACTTATCCCTCATCACTGGGATCTAGTGTGACTACACCATGATATTTCCCTTTCATAGTGCTATTGATTATGCAATAGGGTTGCAAATCCCCTGCCTCAGCCAAAACAACCAGTGGAACTCCTTCTAGCCTGGTGAGGGGTACCTGGGCCCCTTCCCGACTCAGGTGCCTATCTAGATCCCTTTACATTAGTCTATTGTAGAAATTTTTCAGAGAACAAATAAAGTTGAACTTGTATTATACATTAAAAAACTCAACTAAGATGTATGAACACTGTGGGATCTTATGGCCAAACATTCAACACTAATAGCACCGGAATGGAACATGATCCGAAGATGGATTTCTAGAGCCCTGACTGCTCTTCCCAGAACGAACATGGAAAAAAAATCTAAGAAATGCTTCTTTCCACTCATATAGAAGCTCTTAGATCACCCTACAAAAATAGCCTAGACGCTTCTCTGGTCCTCTCTCAGATTCCGTTCTATGATTAGTTCCTAGTTCATCACATCCTCAAATTAGTTCAAAAGAAAGATAGTTACCTACAACTTGTTCTCTTAGTGAAGACCATCTTAAAACAATCTCACTCTAGATAACTCATATGCTGCCAAAGATGGAGCAAAGAGCAGTATGTCGGAAACAAAATCTTGTGTAGCAATTCCCTAACATGTCATCCTTTATTAGAAGCCTTAAATAATTAATATTTTTAACCCTCAACATATCAGGATTGAAACAGATTAGAAAATTCATCTCAAAGTCCTTCTAAATAGATCATCCTACTTGATATTCCTCCAAAATATCCCAACGGTTCTTGGTAGGTCCATGAAGCATATATGCAGTAAGATTCACCATCAAATATGTGGTTGTCCCAAGATAATTGAATATCATATGGACTAACTTGATCTGGAAGTCAGATATGAGGGGTCCTCCTTCCTCAGTAAACATTAGTGTGTGATGCATCAAAAAATCTCTTATAAGATCAGACATTGAAGTAATGGTATGCACAATTTCCCTTTACATGGATCACATGACCCTTGGGAAGATATCGCAAATCTGAACATCTTTTTGGTCCTCATTAACTATAGAAATCATCAGTTCATCTCCATTAGGAGTGTGCTGATTTCAACTCTCTTGATGCTCAAGTTGAAGAAGACGAGGATTCATTTTCTATTCAAGATAAATTCACTTCTTAGATAACTACTAAGAAAAATGGTCATCCTCAGTAGGTGACTACCATAGATAAAAAATGACTCATAGTCACTTAAAAATGGAATAAAAGTTATTTATCATGACACATAATTTGATTTCAATTATCTAGTGTAATAGATATCTCATATCATAGATTGAAAAGAAAGTATATATCACATCCAAAAATAGATATTCCCCAATCATGAACAATGAATTTCAATATATACCTATGTTCATATTATGATTCATGCATTTTCATATCAAGATATACTGGGCCGCACATGAAAATTTTAAGAAATAGAAATATCATAATATAATACCCTCACACAACATGTGAATCCCTCATAGCGAGATAACATCATTTGTTACAAGAACAGACCGAAAACATCAATCCCAACTCTGGGAACTCATATTTCTCCCCATACATGGGTTATCTACTCACATGATTACCATATTTTAGAAAATACTAGTATCCTTTATACCTATCCCAAATAATAAAGAAGAATAAAAAAACATCATTTTCCTTTGATACCACTTTGTAACATACCCCGATATGGAACACTTTAATGTGGAAACACAAGATTGGTTACAACACCTCAAGTGCACCACCTTTTTTAAAAAAGGCTATCGACTAGTAGTGGGGGTGTGACATGTAGAGTGGGGAGACTATACCTCCTAGTATGAAGTGTCATAGTAGCATAGAAAACCATAAAAATGAATGAAGTCTAAGTATATAAATTTATAGAAAACAAAAAATAAGAGACAAGTGAATAAGACAATAAATAAAAAATGAATAATGTAATCAGGTTCTGAAATGTAACTAAATGTCAAGCTAGAAACAATAAAAATAAAAGAATAGAAGACTCAAATAAATACTCAAAACACCCAAATGTTGAACCACACATCAGTTCCACCTCAAAACTCCATCCCATCCAATAAGAAATAAATAAATAAAAATATCATTTTTTGTTGTCCAAAACAACATTCTTATTGTCTGTTCGGGTACCATACAACATGTTAAATTGGGTGCAGTATAACTAAATAAGTCCAGATGAATGTGTCTAAACTAACTAGTACAATAAAAAGTGTATGCAATATGGTGATAAATATGTGTATTAATTAATTCAATAATTAATAAAATACAACAACATCCTTCTTCGCCTCTATGTCAAAATATCTATGAGCATATCTTACAACTACAAAAACAACCACCATATAACCATGGAAAAATAACCAGATTCAATGCCATGACATAAAAAATCTGAAAATGTATTATGTCCATGCCAACCATCACCATACATGACCATAGTAATGTCCCAATAATCTGGGTAAAATCACTATAATCATTACAACATCTGGTTCAAATCCCTATAATCATTACAACATGGGATAGGGTAGATCCTACTCTATATAATCATTACATCATGGGACTAAGACGAGCCCACTCAGTATCAGCATCAAAACATGTAAGTGTGAATGTTCCAGTGCTGATCCAGATATATAATAATTTCAGCATAGAGCACAAGTCCTATCACACATCATAGATGTCATAATATAAACATATAATTCTAAATGGTTAATTATGTGAATTACCATTTATCATTCATATACCATTTTCAATTAAATCAATATTGATTAACTGTTATACCAATAAGAATTAATCCAGAACTTAGGGATTCCGTATAAAGAAATAACATAAGGTATCATGTCATAATAAGAACACTTTAAACCATTATCCAACTAAATTATATTAAAGGTCCGCTCACCCAATGTTTATCCATAAGGCTGGTTAGAATCCAATTGAAAACAAAGGAATCCATGGAACAATCCCATTCATCAATTAATTGGTTTGGGTGCACATTATTTTGAAAAAAATACTGCATAAGCTGTACAATTATCAAACCATAAGGTTAAGATTTAGACCTCCTAACATTAACTGATGATCTGAAATTCTCTAAAATGGAAAACTCCCATGAGAAAGATGGTGTTGGTGGTCTCAAAGAGAGATCAAAATCAAAACTATTCAAGATCAACACCAACAATGCACACAGTCAAAAGATTTACCCACAACGGTTGGAGAACCCAGAAAAAGAAAGGAGAAACTGGACCAAAAATACTTACTAGGGATGGAAATCATTATTGGGATGTTCATAAGGATGGTTGGAACTCCAAAGTAATTGGAAGAGGCTTTAGGGTCAAAAGGATAAGGTTTATATGAGTTGGAATGGAAACTCATCAAAATAATATACTTTAAAATTACATGTTAGGGGCTTAAATGTCATGTAACATAGTTAAATACTGTGTAAATATTTTTAATGGGATACACCAAAAAAACATGATCTTGGATTATTTAATTGAAACAATTGAACATTACATGATGTGTAATGCCTTTACATGACATATAATTGTTCTGCACATGGGTTTTCAGCCCATTTTCTCTTTAAACAATTCGAACCCCCAGTAAAGATTCTCAACATACCATGAAACCATAAAATAATTATCCCAATTAAACACAAGCTCTGTTAATTTAAAAAAAACATACATCCTTGTACTTGGAGTCATTTTTTCCAATAAAGGATCTCCATGCAGATCCTATCCGATTTTCCCATGTTTGGTTTAAGGATGAGGAAAAACATACATGAAATAAAATTTAACAAAAAATTAAATGAGAGACATAACTATAAAAATATTGTATCTTACATGTTTTTTCTAATCCAATGGTAATAATGGGTTTGAATTGGTGAAGGTGTGGGGGGGGGGGGGGTGAGTTCCCTTTTATAGTGGAGGAGGAGTGAAATTCGTATAAATTTTATAAGGTAAACACAAATGAGAGGTATCCCTCAAATCATGTGCCTCCAATAATGGTCCATGTTATAGAAAATAGCATATATGGTCACAATATGTATTGGAAAAGAATTTTGGACAATTATAGGGTCATTTTTACACCTTATATTCTAATTTTAGTAATTAATTATGTTCTTTTTACCTTAATCAATGTAATTAATTTCAGCATCTTTAACTAATCGCTTTCCTAAAAATCTAAGTTGAACTTACAAGACATTATAAATTATGATGATTAAAAATATGGAATCTATTTTTCCAAATTCCCAATATATAAAAGGAAGAAATTAATTTAAAAATAATCTCATAGAGGGCTTGAAATAATTGGGTTTAATATTAAAAAGTTCAAAAGTTCAAAATTCTTTTATATCCAATTTCATTGTGAATTTGGATCCAATGACCTAAATTTTATTAATTTAAGTATAATTGATATAATTAAACTTTATAAATAATTTTAAATATTATTAAACTATGTAATTAAATTATATGAAAATGTAGTTTTCAATTAAAATTTAAAATGTTTCACTATTCATCCAAAAATGAAATACTTCAGAAAAATCCTGAAAATTCACTCTATGATAATTATCAAATTATGATATAAAAATGTAGTTTATTTTATAAAATTAAATTTCTAATAATTTCAAATTTTAATTATATTATTATTCATATAAGGACATAAAAATCAATTATTTTAAAAAAATAATATTTTCAAGCATATGAAGACTTTACCGAAAATTATATATTTATTATAAATATGATTAATTTATATGAAAAAATTATAAATAATATCTAAAAAGTAGTTATTACTATTCATATTTCCAAATTTAATTTCTAGCTTATAACTTTCTTTTCTAAATAGATATAATAAGAAAATGTTGTTTCCTAGAAACTTAGTGTCTCTTGTAACACAAGAGAAGTTGGTGTTTTATATAGTATAATCTTAACTTGTTGTAGAGTATGATGAATTTTTATATTGGTGTAGCGTGATATGAAATACATCAAAGATATTTAATTTATTCAAAAAGGAAATGTTTATAAAAACTAATGGTGTTACATTCTAACCCCTTAAATTGAATTTCACCTGATAAATTTGTCATTATATTAAAAAATAAAAACACTTTAGATTCATCATATTTTCATTTTCCACTATAGAATTCTCTAAATGGTGATTTCTCCCCAAAACATTGACTAGGTGAGTGGTCTTGTTTCTTATAAATTTCTCTATATGATCCAAAATTTCAACTGGTTATTCCTCATAGAAATATTGTACTCCAACGTTATGACCTTTGAGTTTTTTATATGTGAAGGGACAGTTATGTACATACTAAGGAGAGATACATTGAACATATCTTGGATTGGTTTGGAGTATGTTCTAAATGATAAGAAACCATCCCCACTCGATCAAGGATATCAAAAGTGACAATATACGTAGGGATTATCTTCCCTTTCATTCTGAATCTCTTAACCTTATTCCAGGGAGAGATTTATAGAGAAATATTCTTATTAAAAAAAATTATAGATAATTCCAGTCATTATCAGAATAATTTTCTACTAACTCTAAGTTTCCTTGTTATACTATCGAATGGTTATAACCTTATCAATAATTTCTTCAGAGTTATAAGGCCCCAAAAACATTATATCCCTAACATCATTCCCAGAAATTGGAGGTTTATATTTCATTCCATTTAGGGGTTCATAAGGATCCATGTAAATACTTGAGTAAAATCCATTGTGGTAATAACAATCAAATAGAGGAATGAGTTGAACCCAAAAAACATTAAATTCCATTGACCAAGATCTCAACATATTCTCTAGAGTCTTAATTGTTCTTTCAAAATGACCATTCATATGAGGATGATAAAAAGATATGAAACTCAACTATATATTAAGATCTTGCAAGAGATATCACCAGAAGTTTTAGCTAAAACTATGATCCTGATCAGATACAATGGAATGTGGTATTCTATGAAATATTATCACTTATTTATTGTATATCTTAGAATAATGAGCTAGAGAGAAGTGTTCTCTAATAGAAATAATGTGTGATAAGTTGGTAAGGTGATCGACTAACACCCATATTGAATTTTTCAATTTAGAGGAATTAGGGAGTCCAATAACAAAATCCATAGTTATTTTTTCCCATTTCCATTATAGTATGGTTAATGGATGCAACAACACCTTAAACTTTGGTCTTTCATGCTTATATTTCTATCATAATAATCCCTAAGGTACAAAATCCATGATATCCCTCTTCGTCATATCCCTTAAGAAGTATTATTTTAAATCCAAATATGTATTTGTACTTTCTAGGATGAATTGAAAATGAAGAGCTATGATATTCCTTTAAGATATCCTTCTTCAAAAGCTGATATGGATAAAACACATAAATGGTTCTTGAACCTTATAATTCCATACTTATCAAGTTTAAACTTAGGAACATTTCTAACCTTCTCCTAAATTTATTCATATTCCTTCCATTCCTCTTTAATCTTCACATTAAGAGATGGCTGAACATTCAATTGATTATTATAATATTTCTCAAATTCCTCTACGATTTTCAGATCCATCCATTGAAAATATAGAAATATTGGATCATTTCTAATCCTTATCATGGATATACTAGAATTATCCTTTTACTCATAACACCATCCTCCTTGTTCACTTTCCCATGGTGGTAATGTATCGAGTAATCATAATACTTTATATTCTTTAACCATTTTTTATAGTGCATGTTCAACTCCATCTATATGAATATATACCTCAAAATTTTGTGATCAATATATATTTGTTAATTTTCTCTATAAAGAGATTGTGTCTATATATTTAATGAAAAAATTATCACAATGAACTCCAAATCATGAGTTGGGTAATTTTTCTCATGAATCTTTAATTTTAATGGGTTATAGGCTATAACCATGTTATTCTTCTTAAGAACACATCCTAATACCTTCATGGATGCAAAATTATGGATTACAAAAACATCTACACTATAGGTAAATGTAAGCGCATGTACACGAGATAAATTTGTCTCCAGCTGAATGAAATTTTCATTACATTAATCCATGTAGAGGAACTTGGAACCCTTATAAGTAAACTTAGCCGTAGGGTAGGATAGTCATGATAAATTCTCAACAAACCATTAATAATATCAAAAAATAAGAAAATATGAAGCTATATCACTATTGTTGGTTTGTTCCAACATTAAGCTGCCCCCTTAATTGACTGATTCAATGATATACCCTCTCCTGAAATTATATGACCCAAAAAATGAAACCTTTTGCCACTAAATATAGCACCTCGAGACCATGCTTCTAGAATCAGTACATAAAACATGGATTGTAAATTTTTTTCTGAAATAATACATCATAAAATGTAATTACATGAAAACTATACTTCTTAAACGTATAATTAATTTATATTATTTCTATATGTCATCATGTATTTAAATAGTGAAAAGTTGAAAAATAATTAACTCAAACAAGAAAATTATTACAAATTAAAGTAAAGAAATTTCATTTTGATTAAATAAAATTACAAAGTTTTATAAAAATATTTCATACAATTATTTATTTAAAATATAAGGAATTTATTTAATAACATAAAATATCAGGGATGTCACATTATTCACCCCTCAAAATAATTTCATCATCGCAATTCATTTTATTGGACTAAAAACAATTCTGAATTTCTATCTTTAGAATCTAAAACACTAGGATCGATAATCACTTAGACTCGACAACATCAAATCTCCAATGTTGTCTAGACCGTTTCTCTGATACTAATTATAATTCTAGAGCCGACACTTATGGACTCTATACTTAAAAAATGCAGTTTATTTTTTTATTAAAACAATATATTAGAAAATGTTATTTCTAAAAAACAATATTTCATAAAAGTATAATTAATTTATATTATTTCCATATGTTATCATGTATTTAAATAGTAAAATGTTGAAAAATAATTAAAGAAGACATGAAAATAAATAAAAATTAAAGTAAACAAATTTTATTTTGAATAAATGAAATTACATAGTTTTATAAAAATATTTCATTACATTATTATTTTAAAATATAAGGCATTTATTTAATAAATTAAAATATCTTGGTTTTCACCCTAAAACTATCACTTTGTTAATTTTTTCTACAATTTATCTTTCTTTAGGGTTTTAGTAAAATTATCACGTGGTATTAATGCTCTTTGTTTCTCTTAAAATTGATAAGAGTATCATCCATAAAGACAACCCAAAACTGATCAAGGTAATCTATAAAGACTATATTCATCAAATCAATGAATATAGTATGGGAATTAGTATGTCCAAAATCAATCAATATATATTCATAATTTTTATACCTTGAACAAAATTCCCTCTTGGGTATATACTACTTATTGGCCAAAAATTGATGATATCCATAGAAAAGGATGATCTTGGAAAAGTATTGTTCTCCATGTAGTTGATCAAAACATTTATAAATAGATTTTGATAATCAATGAATTGTAGCAATGATCCATCTTTATTTTTAACCAATAGAATAATTGCACCCCAATGTGACACACTTGGCCAAATGAACCCCTTTTCATGGTTTTCATGGAGTCTCTTATTCAATTCATTCAAGTCAATCATGGAAATTCTATTGTGAGTATTTTAATTTGGCGTGGAACCAGGTATGAGTTATTTTGAGAACACAACATCACATTTTGGTATAAGAATAGGTAACTATTCCCAAAATATGCTTACAAATTTCTGAAAAATATTCATATCATGGATTGTTGAGTTTATCCCCAACCATTGGAGATAAACAGCCCTTCTAAATGGGGATTAATACCCATACATTGGATTTAATCCCCATAGGAAGTTCACACTTATCTTCACATTGATAGAAAATCAATGGTTGGATTGAAATATCAAATTTAACTTCGCATTGTCAAACATTGATGATTGATTTATGAATAGAAATCCAATATATTAGTAATATGATATCAAATTAAAAAAGAGGAATAATTACATGATTTTTAGGAAACAAATTCTAATAAATTTCACCCAGATAATATCATAAACTTGAAATTAAATCATTGTACCATCATAGTTTTGGATTTGTAATTCCACATATATTTTATTGATAGAATCATAATAACCTTATAAAATTATATGTATTTGAAAGAGTGGATAGATCCATATTCAAATAAGACATTAGTTGTTCTTGAGTTGATGATAAGTGAACTGTTCATCATTTCGTAATCACACCCCTCTCTAGAAATAGTGATTTCATGAGATTTACCCTTGTCTCTATTCTTAAGAGGTTGATGATGTCGATCATTATCATTAACCTTCACGTTTGGGAACTGGATAGCATAATGAGCATTCTTTTACACTTGAAGCATTAAAGTGGGGGAGGTTAATTATTTTACTTTTTCCCACCATTCACATTGTTATCCAACTTCCTTTATCACTTCCATAATCAATTTAAGGATGAAATTCCATTTCACACTTAAAACACTTATTAGACCACTTAATAAAATTTTCTCCAAGCTTCTTTCCACACATGGAGCATAAAAGAAATATCATCTTCTTATTTCCTTCCCTTTTAGATTTTACTTTGAATTTTTTATTCATTTTATTTTCAAAACATTGATATTGATACGTAATTCCAACCCCCATTTCATCCTTGATTTCAATATTCTAAATCTATTCATAGCTACTGAACTGTCTTATGGAAAACACACTTATGAGACATAGCTTTAAGCCTTTGAAGAATTATTCGACCTTACTTTTAAATTGGATGATAATACCAAAAGCCTACCTCATATGTCCTCTAAACCTTTCCTTATAGGTACAAATAAATTCATCAAAAATTTGCTTTAACTAAATAAAAAATTTCTCTATATTCATATAAGGAACACGATAAAATTAATTATCGAATAATATGTTCTTGAACCTGTCCCAATCCATGGATTTTAATTCATCTTGCTACCTCATATTATTATTTAGAGTATATCATTAGTATGGTTCTCCTTCTAAAGGATAAATAACAAAGAAAAACTTTTCCACATTCCTAACATTGAATAATGAAAAATATAATTTCGGTGGTACCGATCCGTTTTATTGAGAATTTCATTAGAACACACATTAAAATAAGGTGGGCGTTACCTCGTAAAAGAATCCATAGAAATCTTTTTCATACTTTCCTCATTTGGATTTTGAATATGATTCATATCTTGATAAATATATGTAATCATAATATTGAGTTTTTTTATTCCATCTCCCATAACATTTGGATTCTTTAGAGAACAATCATTACATTTTCATTCTCACTCTGTATTAATGCAGTTTTTCAGGTTCCATCCATTGCTAAAACTAAAAAACATTGACTAAGAAAAAATAATCATATTGTAAAACTACATAATAATGAAAAATTAAGAATATGTTTTCTATGTTATGGAACATTACATAAACTATTAAACTATAGGTTATTGATATCAAAATTCTATTTAAATTATTCATGATGGTTCATGGAGAGTTTGTGAATTTCTGAAGCATATCTAATGGGAGTGTCAAACTAGGTGTGGTGTAAGGCCCATTGTCATGCACCTATTCCCAATCAAGTCGATATTGATATAGTTTTAATGGTTTTTAACCCTATGGAATCTATTCTAGAGCCACATATTCTTTTAGTATCAATACATATATGAATTTATATTAAAGTACTTGATTTATCCTTTATAAAAATTCCATGAAATGTTCTTATACTTTGAATCATCCTTAGAATTATCCTTATCCATTTTATTAGGGTTTTGTTATCCAAGTCTGTAAATGTTATCTAAACTATTTATTTGATACCTACTATAGTGAACCTTGATTATAATACATAGGCATTACATAACTTTTACAGAACATTAATACATTAAAAAAATAGTCACCCAACAACTTTATAGGTGTAGTGCCATTAGAAACATGGAAACATAAGAACTTGTACATAATTTAGATACATTATACCCCATTAGTTTCTTAATTTATTGAATCCTTCAAGACACATCATACATTATACATATCTTTATAACCCAAGGAAGGTAAACCTAAGAAATGGTGAGATCAAATGCTCAGTAAGATAAAACAAGGGAAATATGTAAGAATAATCATTAGCATAAGGTTATGAGAAGATAATCATATCTTTATATGATCATACCCTTCAAATAAAAGATTATATACATGCGTAATTAAATACATGTTAATAGTTCACAAGACATGAATCATAAGGTAATAAATATCATAATACATGAAATCATAAAATAGGAATAAAACATTGAATTACTGCAGAAATATATTCATGTGAAATGACTTCCATAATAGTATAGGATTATTTTGAAGGCCATATTATTATTATGGGTTCACTCCCCAATCCATCTTAGTAGACAATTTTCACTCCCAATACCATATTAGTGGACAAAGTACTTTACTAAACTGACTTTCTCCCCATTCCAGCCATGTCTATCTCAAGAGATATAAATAACTAACCAATACATTGGAGAAATATATAGGTCACACATGTATAATAATGAAATAATAAATATCTGTGACACAATTTCACAAAAAATTGTATTATAATCCATGAAATTAAATGGTTATCATAAATGCATCATCATATCATAGCATGTGGGAAATAAATAGGTTTTATAATCATTTAATCAAATTATAACCCATGAAATGAAGCAGGTTTCAAAAGAAAATAAAACATGAAATAGAAAAAGGATTCATAAGAATACAAAATATGAAATAGAAAAAAGTTTCATAAAAAATATAAACCATTAAATATAAATTTGTTTTATAATCATACAACCCATGAAAGAGAAATGAGTTTCATAAACATATAACCTCTGAAAGATAAAATAGTTTCATTAACATCATTCCATCAAAAAATTAACCATTAAACGGAAGAATATGTATGAATAAATTGTATCATGTCACTAGAAAGTAATTATTAAAACCCAAAAATGTCATATTATGTGGAAAATAATTTTTTAATATGAATTAAAAACATTTCTTAAGAAAAAGTCTATTCATTAGAAAATATTCTGAAAATAATTTTCCTTGAAAATAAATTTGATAAATTATAAAGGAATATTTTAATAACATTTTAAACATATTTTAAAATTATAAATCATATTTTAAAATAATTTTTAAATTAAAATTTTCTTAAAATGACGTTATAATATATTTTTTAAAACAAGTTTTAAAATATGGCTTTTAAATAAAACAGATTTCTGAAAAAAGAGACAAATACGGTAAGATTTTATTAATTTTTTTTTTATAATTTATATTAGGTAAAAAGTAGTGGATAAATGGGACCAATATATGAATAAATCATGAATAAAAATTGGTGAAGAAAATTCATGATAATTCATGAAATATCGATCAAAAGATTGCATTATTGGAAGCATAATGTTAAATAATCTCGATAAATGATGAGATTGTAACAATACACACTTTCCACTTTGGTAACATTGAATCAAATTCCCCATTAAATAATATAATTAAATGAAGCTTTAAATATCATGAAATTTTCCAGAGTCTTGATATAAATGTCATTGGATGTATATACCACTTCAAAGAATATAGTTGTATAACAAAATAAGTGTCTTAATGAAGGAAAATCGAGACAAAATTACCTTATTGAAATATTAACTTTTAAAACCTAAAAACCCTAGAAATAGAGATAATGAAAAGTATATGTAAATAACTATAAATTCATGGTCAAATATCATAGAGTAAATTAAATTGGAGTATATAAAACACAAAAAAAGAAATGAGTGGCGTATAAGGCATAAGTCTCCCAGAAATAAAAGTGAGACTAGAAACCCCCTTACTACCTGAGTAACTATTGAATCAACAGAGCCATGAAATGATAACACCAATTGGTATATTTAATTTCATTAAATATATTTACATAATGATATAACATTTTATAGGGTAGTATATACACCATATAAAATTAATTTGGTTCATAATGAAAAATAAGTTCAATCTAATGTAAATTGAGGCAACAACCCTTACCTTATGTCTTGAATCTATCTGTACTCATTACATACTCCTGTAAAATAAATTTATGTTTATTATAAATTTATGTAAGAATAATATTAAATTATGTCATACTATATCTGATTTAATTTTTACTTTATATTACCCATTTATTAACAGTTTTATGGTAAAGTTATGTTTAAGGGAATAACTGATTTGCCTATTCGTACATGTTTTGAATTTTTATTCTTGGTCCTCTTTCATAGATTATTATTTTAGTATTTGAAAAAGGTAAAAAAAAATTAATATAATATTTATTATGTTTATAAATATTGATAATAATTTAAAAAAGATAGTAATAGGAAATAAAATACACCATCCATGGAGATTGTAGGCCATATATATACATGAATGTTGTTTCGATTTTCTTTTCTCGTTGAAGGAAATTAGAGAATTAAATGATACATATATATTATCATTATTGTAGAATTATTACTTTTTATATATCACATATTCTTCTTAAACCCATCCTTAACACATTCCATGTAAATCATGTACTAATCCCATCGCTTTGAGGAGGTGGTAGTCCACATGTCTACATACGATGTTATCATATTCAAAAAAAATAGAAATTAAGAAGGAATGTGTTATATAATAATTCCTCTTGCGTAAATAAATCATAAATATCATAAATATCATATAAAAATTTAAATTAAATCCTTATTACCAACCATTAAAGGTTGTAATGGAAGAACAAATGACATCGGTTCTCAAGGTGATAGTCTACCATACAGTTGTTCGATGACTGTGTATCCTATTGAGACCTTGAGGTATTGTATCTGACGCCGATGCGATGGGCGTCCGCTTTGAGGCAGGAACGTGAATCGAGTTGAAGGCTGATGATGATTTTTAGTTTTTGCAATTTGAATTCGCGGTCTTCTAGAACCGGATACCCCTTAAACCGGCTTTTAAAAAAATCCAAAAAAAGTGATTTGCAGGCAGGTATATCATATATTAAAGGTTGGAAAATGTGGTTTTTATTAGGGGTTGATGTTTGAAAACCCTCAAATGAATGAGACATTAGTGTATATAGATGAGCATGGAATTACTTCTTTTAATGATATGTCCTTTTGTAAAGACATGATTTATATCATCTGAAAGAGGATCACAATATGAACTTCAAATTAAATCATGTGACACACATTTCTAGGTGAATATATAGATATTGTGTGTTTTACTCTTAATATGATCATGTTGATAATTGGAACGATATCTAAAGTGTTATAAAATTGTAAAATAAAAGTTTATATGTTTTAGAAAGTAGAACTTTACAATCATATAAGGATTATAATTTTAATATAGGAAATTAATTTATATATATGAGCATGGAATGACTTTATAGATTGAAATAGATAATATTGGATTACATATATTGACTAAAAAATGTATTTGGTTTTGTAATGTTGTTAGTAACCTATATTAGATGTTAAAAATAGTGTATTGAGGAAGTGAATAAGGGAAGTTTAAAGAATGATTAATTTGTCTTGGAAGCATATTAAATGAGGTAAATATTATGTAATAATTCATTTTATGGACTAGGATAAATAATATCTTGCATGTAGGTATTTTGAGGATGCTATAAGATATTTTTATAAGGAAGAGTACACCACACCATAATGAAAACATGACTCTTATGTGGTCTAATGAAAAACATCAAGGTTATTATGGTGTTGGAAATTTCAAAGTTCATGTTTCGAAAATGATTTTAGGGGGATATTTATCGAATATAGGCTTTTGATTTATTCTATACTAGAATCCTTATTAGAGAGAAAAATGTGATATTACTTGTAGTTGATAAGGAATTTGACTGTGGTCTACATTTATCAAATGAAAAATGGAAATATATTTTTAAAAACACTTTAATACATGTTTTCATATAGTTATAAAGAAATGGAGAACATAAAACATGATTTTGATCATGGAACTAGTTATGTTTCATTCAATCTGGATTGAAAAATCCCTATGAGAAATTAAATATAAGACTATGGGTGTTATGTACATTATGTTTTACAATTTTAAATAAAAAATGGGGAGTTCAATGTTGACAATGTCATAATGGATTGTCTTTTAAGTATTTTTTTTAGGAATGAATTGTAAACTGCTGACTTGGAACAAAAAAAGCCTTAGAGTATGGAATTTTGAGTGTATGGTAGATATGACATGGTTTGGAGTGTTTATTTTAATAATGCATCAAGATATGGACTTTTGAAATATGAAAATATCTTATTTTTTCAGGCCGTAATGAATTTAATGTCATATTTTATGAGGATGAGGTTTAAACTAAAAATCCACATATCATTGTGGATAGACATTGGTGGATTTTAATTTAGGCCATGGTAAAAATTATTGTGGAAAAAATAAACCATTCATTTATATTATAATTAAATAAGATATGGATAGTGTTTTATAAAATTGATTAAAAATCAATGGAACTATTTGACCACATTATATTATATGGAACACATGGAATGATAAAAAACCATTATTTGAAGGATAATCAATAATTGTTACTGATTAATGGGGCAAATGTTTGAATGTATATATAAAAATTGATATATAATTTATACAAAATGTGGAGAGTTTTCATTTTTAGATGTGTTTTTGAAAAAGGAATGGGAGAAATTAATAGATATTTATTGGGGGTTCTATTTAAATTGTATATTAAATATTGATATATAAGTAATTTCATTGATTATATTGGATTATTAGAGAGGAAGAAAGAGTGAAATATTGGAAATGTTGTTTCTTGAGTAATTACAACATGGGGAGTTATTCTTACTGCTTTGTTGATAATTTGAAGAGAATTTATTCAAATCTATTTTCCAATATTACGTCTCATATAGATTTAGAAAGATGAGTAAATTATGAATATTTCATTAGAGAATCAAATTTGGAATTAATGATATACAAAAAATCAATTTTATATGATGATTCAAAAGAGAAATATGAGTTTATAAATTGTTATATTTAATTGAAGTTATGTATAGTGTGGAATGTAATGGGACAAAACCCTGGGTGAGTATTGAGTGATCCTTAAACCACTTTTAAAGGGAGTTAGCCTTGTAAATTTAGTGACCATTACATAAATATTATATCCCATAAACAATATGTGATTGTTTAATTTGGTACACTGATACACTATTATGCATATGATTCATGGATGTTTGCTAGTGATAGTTTACCGTATAAAATACTTCGGTTATAGTGTTATTTATTTATATACATATATTTTAATATTTGGTGTGCTTAAATTCTAGGGTGAGATGTATTGAAATTGTTTATTTGAACAGGGAACCATGATCTGACATTTCATAATGGATAAATTTAGTAATTTTTTCATTTGAATAGATTTATGCTTCACCACCTTCCCATATCACCATGTCTTAGAACTCATATAATAGATCTCCTGTCCCAACATGTGGTATTGGTTCCCAAAATATATGATTTTGAGATTCAATGTAACATATTTTTTTAGATTTTTTTTACAAATTAAATCTTTAACATGGACTCCTATTTTCAATAGTGGTAAATGTTTTCGTCGGAAATAAATGGTTATTTTCTAATTATAGGGTTTTCGATAATTTCATACAATACATACATCAAGAAATAGATTTTACAAATCATATTGAATGTTTTTGTGATGTGAGGGAAACAATATCTAGAATAAATCAATGACCTATAATTTTTAAAAGAAAACTATTTGTTTTAATACTATTCCTTAGACTAGGAAAGCTATAGATTAATTTTTTGGAAAATCTATGTATGCCAAGAATATTGGGATATCTTCCTCATGATATTATTTAAAATATATTAATTCATATTAATCAAGGGTTAAAGCTGGTTAAGATTTCATAATTTTAAAAATAAAGAAGAAGAAGAGTACCAAGAAAAATAGTCCTTAGAAAAATGACTCTCCAATTAATGTGATAGTTTCTAATTTAACTGATTTATCTAAATAAAATATTATTGTGTATGGTTCGTATTAATATAGAAATTAAGAATTCATCATATAGAATAACAATATGTCAATTTAATGGTAGAAGTGACCATAAAATCGAGTTATAAATTTAGAAAATATTCAAATATAAATATAAAATATATCCAATAGTTATATAATAAGGTGAATCAATTTGATATAATTCATAGATTGAGTTTTTGAATTTATTGAATAATTGTTATTTTGAAAATATATGGACAAGGAAAGAATAATTAACCTTAAAGTGATAAGTCACAAGGATGATAAGAAATATAACTGGGAAAAGTTATTTTCTCAGAGAAAATTCTCATGAAATCGAATAATAAATGGCGATGAGAATTAATTTAAATAATATTTTATTCCCCCTTAAACATAACTTAAATAGTGAAATATCTAGAAAATTAGTATATTTAGTGAATGATTAAATTGATTCCCAATTAATAGAAAAAAGATTTACAAGTTATGGATATTCAAATGAGGTTGAAATCCTCAAAGGGATTATTAAAGGTTCATCCTATTGAAACCTTAATGAGTAAGGTTAACAAAGCTAAATTTTTTTATCGGTGAATAAATTGGATGTTTTTTAAAAATCTAGAAGTAATAGTTCTCAATTAAATGTGGTACTGAAGTGATATAACATGTAGTATTGGGATAGACCCTGGATGTGTGTTTTGGAGATAAAGAGATCAATGATGGTGGTCGATATTTTTTAATGTCAGAATAGAAATAAAGATACCTGAGTTTTAATTGTATGAAGGAGAATTTTATTTATACTAACCATCGATGTATGATAATGCACTACAACCTGCTAATTATTAAATATTCCAAGAATAAATCTTTCATTCACTTATCATAGTGTATTCAAGCATATAATGAACACAATTATATTAATTTCGTAAATAGATTTATTATTTTGGATTAAAATGATAATGGAATGAAATTAAGGGAGAATTAATAACCAATATAGACTATTCACAGTAGTAATAATTAATGGAAATGAAAAAAACTATAGAGGATAAGAAATAAAGATTCCACTATTAATCTAATAAAGGTTAAAAGCATGAAGAAATACTCACCATGGAAAAACATTTATATGGTTGCTCATAATGATATTTAAGATGAAAAGCATTAAGTGTGACAACATTTTTCAAAAATTCAAATATAAGAGACTAATTAAATACTATTAAAATAACCCTCCAAATGCATAAAAATAATAAAAAAGACTAAAATACTATTTGAATATATCTCTAAATCACTGGTAGTTCAAGTAGTGTAATTGGATAAGGATGTTACATTAAAGGAATCTTACATTATCATGACACTAATCCACTACAAAGAGGACTTTGTTAAAATCTTGGACCCTGAACCATTGTTTGGACTCATGATCATCTATGAGATTCTATGAGTTTATATGTCTTAAAATATCATTTATGTTAGTTCATAATTTTATAGGTCAACAACTATGTTTTTAGCTTTTAAAAATTATAACTAATAAACTCTCATAGAAATATTTTGGTGGGATCATCTGGACATTTCAAATATTTGATGATTCATTGAGTCTTGAGATCTTTCTTCTATGGAATCCATTTCATTTATAAATTTCCATTCTTTTTTCATCCATATATTATCCATATATGATGTTCTGATATATTGGGTGTGGGAGTATAGGGAAAGTGGATGACGATGGTTAATTTGGTATAAATGGTCAATGAATGTTAATGATGGATTGGATCCCAAGACTATGGATTTTGGTCTCTCATTCCTAGAGTTTCCATTAATTTCCACAATCTAGAAGTATTTAAGGGGAAATTTGATTCTATATACCATATTGTATGTATGGATGATGGTACACTAAGAATGAAGTAAATTATTAAAGTGAGGCTCTGTATGAAAATAGATTTATCCCTTCCCTTAGCCCACAAAATTCTTTAATTGGTGGGCTCAACGATCTCCATATAGAAACCGACCATCATCGAATATAAGGAGATATTATACCTATAATGTCACCTATTAAGTTATATGATATCTTCCAATAGTGTAAATAGTCCTATGAAGGTTATGGATCAAGATTATAGGGGTGTAGTGTTTGCATTAGTCTCATCGGTTGGTCTATCCTGAGATAATTCTATGATAGGATAATTGGTCCTTCATAGATTATGATTGGATGTAGAGCATATAGAGGTGGGTTCCCAAGATTTGGTCCCCCATCTAGGATCCCACAGGGTGGTTTTCCCCTAAATGTTGGCCAGTCAAGTTTTTTACTTTATCACCTCTAGTTGATAGTTCTTTTAGATATGGTTCATAAAGTCATGATCCAATTCTAGAAGGATGAGTAATTGAGTTTAGATTTTAATGGTTTTCTTCTTTTAAGGATCCCCAATATCTAAATGTTATTTTAACAAGTCTTATTGAAAGTTTCACCTTAGTTTCTCTTATTCTTGTATATTGTAATGACCATGTGTTATCAGTAAA
Organism: Viscum album; assembly: GCA_963277665.1. NCBI lineage: Eukaryota > Viridiplantae > Streptophyta > Magnoliopsida > Santalales > Viscaceae > Viscum > Viscum album. The sequence goes on along the minus strand of OY728143.1, from coordinate 933,247,424 downwards.
ACTTGTTTCCTAATTAAATGTGTGTTTTATTATATTATATAATATTATACACATACAAAATATAGAAATACCAAGAAAGATGTTATTTCTTTTATAAATACTATTACATTAATCATAAATGAATCAAATTAATAATAAAAAAATTAAAATTAGGAATAATATATAAAATAGAAAACCTAAAATGGGAAAATATGGATCACCCAAATCTACTAGAATCATTTCTTCCACTACAAAAACTATATAAAAGAAAAAAATATAATAAAAAAATGAAAAATTTTACAAAATGGAAATATAAAACTTTGATAGTAATTGATATGATTACTAATTGAAATAATTAAGTATAATTTATATTGAGACAATGTGACCATATGAATAGTAACGTGACTATCAAAATAGAAACCTTACCATTGGTAATAACAAACTGACCATTTGGAAGAGTAGCATAACCATTATAATAGTAATTTTAACTCAAATAGTATTTTTTAATAATTTTTTTATTATGACTTATTTATGTAAAAAAAAAAATTTAAATTCCAAAAAATAACATCATGATTAACAAACTCAAATAAGTTATAAGAAAAATTTTAATAAACTATATTTTAAAGTATTTCACAGAAATTATTATTTTTAATTTAAAAATAAAATTACCAATTTTATAAATTTAATTTAATAAAATGAATAATTTTTTTTAATAATAATTTTGAAATATCCAAGGGTGTTTTATTGGCAATTTACTGAGGTACTTTAATTTTCAATTGAATAGTAAAACTACAGTTTTCACATAAGAGATTTAACTCAAATTACATCAGTCATGATGTAATAAAGAAATAATCCTTTCTAGAAATTATAGTTCGACATGGAATATTTAATTTAAAAAATGGTTCATTGAAATCAAATAATGTTATTTTCTACACCTAAAAAGAACTTTCCAAAACCAAAAGTCAAAAGTGATTCATTAAAATAACAATTTTTGTGTATTTTGACTTTACATTTTTCATAAATAAATAAATTAAAATTATAAAGTGGTTTTAAAGTTTTAAAACCATTATATTATATTAATATTTGATTTATATTTTCCAAAAACCAATTTTACAAGATTTACCTTTGATATATTATTTTATTCAATATTTTATTCAAAAAATACCCATCACTTCAACTACAAATAACCCTTTTCCCTCCCCATGAAAAACCACTGATCCCAAAAATTAAAAACCCAAATATCTACCCTAATACTTCAAATAAATTACCTTATATAAATTAGGGATGTTCTGGAGAAATCCAATTCAAATCTATAAAGAGTTATAATGCCGTACAAAAGAATCTACACCAAGGAGAGAGTATGTCTCTATTAACTCTCCCCTATTTTGTTCTTATATTTCTTATTTTTACCCTTTTCCTTTCAAAAACATGTGCTAAAATATTAATTATAAGTTAATTTAACATTATATTAATTATGTTAATATACTTTAAATATCATATTTATGACAATTTTTTTTATACTTCCCTTTCCCACTCTTTCAACAATGTCCCGTTAATGGTCGATTAACCAAATACGGAGATATTTGAAAAATTATTATAACTAACATCATGGATGAACCATATTAATTATATATATTATATAAATATGTAATTCCATTCATTATATGCTTCTGGATTTTATTATTGTAATGTATTATTTACATTTAATAAAATATCAAAATCGAAGAAAAATGATTAATTTTTAAGAAAAACGTGGTATCATAAAGATTCAATTTCAACAAAAAAAATTATTAAATACAATAAAATGATTATAATTGGTAAATAGTTGTATTAATGAATATAATTCACTTATGTTTCAGTGTTTTAATAAAAATTTGTTTATTATTTAGGAGGTGCAAAAGTGACAAAATTAAGTGGAAATTAAGGTAAGGGGATTCTCAAACCAAACTCCATTTTTTGGTTTATTCATATTTCATAAAAAAATTTAAGGTGTATATTATTTTAGTATTAAATAGATATTACTTCATTTTCCATAAATTTTCTTTTATGGGACTTATATTTTTATAATCTAATTTTTTGGAATATACAAAGATTTAACAAAGGAACTCTTCTTTCCCAAAACTCATTTTGATTCATCTTGAGTTGTTTGTTCTTCACTCAAGAATGATGAATATTTTACCTAATATGTTTTTCCATTTTCATTAGATAACCCAAATTAATTTTATGATTGATTATATCCTTATTAAACCCAAAATATTATATGGGTTACTTCGTGACATTGATTGATATACACTCTATGTGGCATGCAAGATTATGTAAATGTTATGATGTGATGGGTGAATCTAGAATTATATAGAACTCCAATGCATTGGGTAAAGTGGTTTATCTCATGAGATAATGTGAATTTGTGTAAAAGTGATCCTATATTTTATCAAAATTATGAGGTTATGATTTTTCACATATGTTATGTGTGAACATGATGCTAGATTTAGTCACAACTATGTGTGTTGTTTGACCACTATGAAATGATGTTTCATTTTTATGCATTTAAATATTTAAGAACTTTATCTAATGATTCCTATCATGATTATGATGATGATATAATGATTATGTTATGATTATTAAGATTATTATCACAATTTTTATATTGATTCATGATCTTATTTATCCTCTTATTAGGATTTTAGCGCACCCCTTTTATTGATCTTTATTCTCATGTGATTAATTGTAGTAAAGAGAAAACGAGGGCCACTATGAATATAGAGAGAAATTAATTATTTAGTGTGTATGTTTTATTATTTAAAATTTAGGTATGATTCTAATTTTTCCAAGAAACTAAATGGTTTGATCCTATATTTGTAATTCTATTATGTTGTTTATCATTAAAAAGATGGGATAATCCTATAAGAAAAAGTGGATTTTCAATAGTTGCTATCAGAGCACATTTTAGTAAATATGGGAATTATTATTAGACAACCTTAATGAAAACCATTAGTATTAGAATAATTATATATAATATTCCTTTTTATAAAAATGATTAACATAGTGATGCCATAAGACATTCCTTTAAAGTAAATTGTGAAAATAAAGAAATTATTTACTCATGAATTGTTGAATTAAACTTTTTTTAAAAAAAATAAATTTTATAAAATTGAGGTAATAAAGAGAAATGAGGAAAAAACCCATGTGAGGAACAATGCAATGATTTTGGAAATGAGATCCACAATTATATGGGAGGTGGAGTTCAAAAATTTATGGTGATTCTTACTAAACTATGTAGATATATGAGTTATAAAATAAATCATGTGGAATACCAAACTTTGGTCAAGAAGGGTCAATTATCCATTGAGTATATTATAACGAAATGTCCACTAAAATTTAGTGGAAATTATAATCACCAAATAGTGGGTTAACTCAATGGTTAAGATATTTTTGGAGATCCGTTGTTCTATGAAGAAGAAGTTGACTATTTCAATTTGTTTTTTAGATGGAGAAAATGATCTATTTGTGATGGTAAATAACACCAATACATGAGATTAAATAGAATATATGGCATTGGAAGTATTTAAGAAAATATTTCTTACTAAGTATTTCCCTCAAAATCTTCGAACAAATTGGGAGTGCGGATTCAAAGATCTCAAAAAAATGGATAGTGAATCTATCATGAAGGATGAGAAAAATGCACAAGGCTTTAAAGATATGTCTTGGGTATTATTATCCACAATTATTAAAAAATATATAGATTTGTTAAATGTTTTAAAAAAACACATTTGGAAGGCTATAGATATCAGAAAATTTATGAGTTTTGAAGAAGTAGTTCAATGCAATCTCAAAGTAGAGATGGATTTCATAGAATGGTCTCATGGTTATAGAGAAAAGAAGAGAAGAATATGGTATTAATTGTGGTAGGTTTAATGAAAAAGGAGTAAAAAGGATTCAACTACCCTCTTTTCAAATATGTGGGAAGAATCAATATGAGGATTGTCTCAAAGGGATATAGAAATAATTTAAGTGAGGGGAAAAAGGCCACCAAACTCATGATTGTCGAAAAAAATGAAGAAGACATCCAATATTATTGAGTAAAGTAGGGAATCTCCTAATCCACCACCTATGGTTTAACGGTTAAACTATAGGGAGAAAAGGAATTATTCAAGCCAATGCACTAAACCTCAAGTATTTGAGGGTAATCTGCGTTAGCTACCTCCAAATCCAAAGGAGAAAGGGACAGTGTATTATATCGTTACTAATAATGTGGAGAGACGTAATAAAGTCATATAATGTATAATTACTATTTCCCCAAGAAAGGTAATAATTTTATTTGATTATAGTTATATGTATTCCTCTATATCCTGAATTTTTGCAAGAAATGTTGAATCGAAGCCCTAATACCTTGAAGTAGAGATATCTATAAAACACATAGTGGTGAAATAATTGAAACCCAAGTGTTGGAATATTATCCTAATGACATATATGGGAAGATAGTTCCATAAAATTTTGTAATTATTCCCTTGGTGAAATTCTATACTATATTGGGAATGGATGGGATATCATTACATATATCTCACATCAAATTTTTGAAAAGGTAATTCTCTTTTTGTATTTCGAACCTTCCAATTATCCTCTATAAACGAATGTATGATCATGAACCTCCTTCATAAAATACCTCAATGGGTTGGGGGGTTATACCATATGAATAGTCATTCTTGCTCAAATGGTTTAGTCAATAGAAGGTGTTGGTCGGGGTAGATTTCTCAAGATGGGAGGGGTTAATTGAGTAACTATAACAATTTCTGTAAAAAGTATTTCAAAAAAGGTTTCCTCAAATATTAAACACAGCCTAATTAACCAAGGTTATACTATTATAAGAGTTTTACTATTTAAATAACTTCTTTGAAGATTGATTAATTTTCAGTAATCGTAATTTGTGTTATTAGTATTACTTTTGAATTAATTCTACTAAGACAAGATAGTTATAACTTCTTTCCAATACTAATTATCAAAGTGAAATTCTAGATTTCTAAATTAAAAAGTAAAGTAATAAAACAGAGAAGACTAATTTAAGCAGAACAGTGGATATGAAACAAGTGTTTCAGTCTCAAGCTGAGACCCAATCCACTCCACATGGTGATCACGTGCCACCAATCTGTTTATATAAAAAACACTGATCCACACCCTGGATCAGGGTTAACAATAGTACTTGGACTGTCCAGGAGACATAGGGACCTCTTCCACAGTTGTCGTGGGTACAAAAATACCAGGCCACAGAGGGACCTCTTCTACACTTATCCATTGGTATACACAAGAGTAGAAGAAAGGTTGATTAAGGATATCTTGAATCATTCAGTTTAATGTAGGAGAGAATGTGTGTTGTTCTATATGTACACATTCTGCTCGTAAGGTAATAAACAGATACACAATAGACAAGGAATATGGAGATGGGTTTATAGATGCTCTGAGTGATCTTATTTGTATCTTTGGACTTCTGAGATGAAGCAGATGTAGAGTTCTAGTCCTTATCTATAAAACAGAGTGTCGTGATTCAGCTTGTGTTCTTCGTAAGGTTCAACAGGGTGAAGATTTTCTCTAAGCTTCAAATATGCTTCAGGTGTTCTTTAGCAGTGCCGAGTTTCATGTAGTGGGCCTTTATTTTGAAACTTTATTTAAGTATGTTCTTCGTTATCATGCCCACGACCTTGCTTTTTGTTTTTCGAATCGCACTCTAGGATTCTTGGTCACACTCCGCTTTTTTCTGGGAAAAGCATTTGTTGGAGTTGACATATTGCATGTATTCGGCAATTCGTACCTCGTACTGTCTGATGATATGTCTACAAGGAAAAATTAATTATGTCAGTGCATTAAAATCATCAAATATGACCATTATAAATTAAATTGAAAGACGAAAAAATAGTTTACGAAACAGTGTCACAGTAAGTCATGGAAATAGTGTCTCCATCACACGGTGTCTAGATTGATCACGATGTCTGAGTGTCAATGTGTCTCATGTCACTGTGTCTCGCAGTCATGGTGTCTTGTTCACGGTGTTTTGTTCATGGTGTCTGCTTCACAGTGTCCTGTTCATGGTGTCTTGTTCACAATTTCTTGTTCACAGTGTCTTGTTTACGATGTCTTGTTCACAGTGTCTTGTTCACGATGTCTTGTTCACGGTGTCTTGCTTCATGGTGTCTCGCTTCACAGTGTCTTGTTCATGGTGTCTTGCTTTATGGTGTCTTTCTTCATGATGCCATAAAGACATATCCAGTGGAAAACTCATAATGTCTCAGACTTTTCAAAGTAACTGTGTTCAGACTTAAGAAATGATGATAATAGAATGGATTAGACTTAAGCATTTGTCAGAGAAGGTATTATAAGAGTTGATCAAAGATAGTATAATGTAAGTAAACTGAATATAGAGAAATTAAGATCTTGTATGTCTCTTCTTAAAGCATGAGAAGAATTTAAACAAAAATACACATGATTGGATATAATTTATATGAGTTAACTAGGTTGAATAATATTTGTGATCATTAAAACATGATTAATACATGAGGAGTCCAACAATCTCCCCATTTTTTATGATCACAAATCATGTAAATTTAAAGTTTTTATGGATAACATATAAAAATTTCTCCCCCTTTTGGGATTATCAAAAATTGTAGAGTAAGAGAAGCCAAAAATGCACATTCCATTAAGAGTAAACTAGGATCAGAACAAAACAAAAGAGCAATACAAAAGGAAAAAAATCCCAATAAAAAAGGAGTAATCACTATTCTTATTTAGGGGTTGTCCTTCTATTTTCCTTTAGTAGCAATGGTAGAAGAGGAAGCCATAGGGGAAAAGGTCAAGGTAGAAGAAGGCATAGAGGTGGTTGATAAAGAGGGTAAAGGAAGACCTTAAAAGACTAAGGGATCCAAGGTAGGAGCATTAGAAGATCTTGGTAGTTGTTGATCAAGAATCACATGCCTGATCCAACTTAGTGCTTGTTTGACAGACATGGTGGTTGAGGCTAGTGAAGTGGTGAAGGTAGGCAGCCCAGGTCTAAGAGGTGCAGCCGCTGGAGCAATAATGGCTACACTCTATACATGAAGATAGGGTCTCATGAGTTTGATGAAATCTGTAATGATCTCTCCACCATACTCCATGGATTTCATAAAATCATCCTTGTTCTCCATAAACTTTTCCAACAACCGAGTAAAATCTATGAGCTTCTAGACTTAGGTGTTGAAATATTGAGTCACAGGAGAAATCCAAAAATTTTCTACAAGGTACATGAAATGGTTTGTCATATCGGTCTTGGAGAAGATTCTATTGAAGTAGAAATCCACTTTCATGGAAATATCTTGCTGAGCATCATTAACAATTTTGGAGTGGATTGGTAATAGATCCAGAACTCTATCACTGTTCTTGAACACTTAAGATAAAGAAGACATATTGAAACCAATGAGTACATTCTGAAGCTCTTCTTTGATTACATTTCTGAGTAGATCACTGTCCAAGGAGGGTTTAGAGGATTGACCAGATGCTTTGACAGCTATGGTCAGAGATTTTAGTGGATTCAACACCTTTTGAAGACACCTTGTATACTCATTAGTGATTTTATTAAGATTGTAAACAAGCTCTTTCATTTCCTTTACAATTTGTTTGTTCCTTTCAGCTATCTTTTCATCTAACGAACCTAGATAAGGTTGAATCTGAGACACACCAAACTGTGGGATTTGAGGAGCAATAGGTGCTACAGGAGGAGCAATAGGCTCAGATCTCGAATGCAGCTGTCTCTATATGTCTTCAACCATACTTATTAGGGTCTTCACTTCATTACTGAGAAACTTATTTTCAAATCTTACTTCTTGAATCTCATTAAGCATCTTAGGTTTTATTTTCCAAATAACTTTCTCCAATAATAGTGAGGAATCTCTCTCACTTAAATTTGTCACAGGATGAGGTTGGGTATTCATGAGTTTCTCAACTGTAGATTAAAGGGTATCACCAAATTCATTCAGATCATCCTTACTCAAAAATGATGGCTATTTAGATAAGGGTTCAAAAGTAGGGACTGGTACAGGCTCAGGTTCCTTCTTAAGTGAAATATTGGAGACAGATTTCAACTGAAATATAGAGGAAAGATCAAGCCAGGTTGCTGTAACCTGCTGAGAGTCATCCACATTATAGAAACTGGGAAATTTATACTGATTGTTTATAGGACTTGACTCAGTTGGATGTGAGGCTTCAATAGACTCAAGATTTGGGGTTTTCTCCCCCTCAATAGGTTCCTCCTTCTCAAGAATTAGAGGCTTAGGATCTTGGTCTAATTCCACAGACTCATTTCTAAGTTCCTCACTCATTTTCTATTTAGCTATATAAAAAGCTAGATCCATCCATTCTTAATATGTAGGAATGATTTCAGGAATAGATTGTTCCACAGGGATTTCTACAAGATTGACCTCATGAAAAACAAGTGGCTCCCCAACTATAAGCTCTTCAATGGAATGATTTTCAGATTCTTTGACAACTAATTCTGTTTCAGCCTCAGGTTGAATTTCCAGATTAATAGCTTCTTTAAGAGCAAGGAATTTTTCTTCAGTAACTTCAGGAGGAGTAGTTGTCTTGTCTTACTCAATAGTAACAGCTTCCCTAGGTGGCACTACAGTCTCTTCTTCTTCTTCTTTAGTATACTCAACAATCTCATCTGGTTCCAAAACAGGATCAAAAATGTCTTTTGGTCTTGAGGGATAATCCATAGGATTGAATTTCTCATAAAATCTATCATTTTCTCCCACCAATTCCTTTTTCCAAGGATTATAATTTATCATTATTCTTTTTATAGTTTCTTTTGAGAGAAAATACTCAAAACCCTTCATTACTTCCTCATTAGGTCCAACCATAACTTGTGAAGGAAGCATGGTTGAGATCAACCAATAGTAAAACAGATAAGTTTACTTGGATGTGACTATGATCAACGCACACATATGGTGTATGATATACTTGCACAGGTAGATCATATGCCCATTTTTCATGAGGTGAATCAGAAACACATCATGACAGTTTAAAATAGAAAAATCACCTTTTCTTGGACTAACCAAATTCTATATAAACTTGATCAGAATCCTTGATTCTCCATCTAATTCAATAGCAATGGCCCTCCTTTGGGTTCCTTTTCTAGTTATGGTTTTTAGGGAATCTTCTAAATCAATGAATTCATTTGAAGGTGGAGGTACTCTATGGTAATCATCACAGATGCCTTCATGAGTTATGCTAAGGCATTAAACCCACAACCATAAAGAGAATGAGTATATCTAGGAATTGACCCAAATTCTTACAATATAACTATCACCGGAATCAAAGGATAATTGAACGTACTGGTAAAACTAAGCCACTAAACTAGTGTAGATGGGTCTATCTTCCTTCAAGAATAATTCTAACTAGCCTTGTTGTTCTAACACTTTCAATACAAGAGAATTACTAGAAAAAACCCATTTGGGGAAAATCTCTTTCTCAGGTAAAATAACACGGTTTACCAGATTTGGATTTAAAGGTCCTTCGGGTGTCAACTTAGGTGAAATATTCTTCTTCTTCGACCTGAGATTCTTATGTGTCAATGATGATGGGCGTTTAATTCTTAGAATTCACTGAATGTTTAAGCGAGAGAAGGGTTTCATGGATGAATAAGGGTTCGAAACGAGTAAGCAGAAGAAACCTTGAGTGAAGAATCGAGTGATACTTTCTTTGTTTTATCATTTTGGAATACCAATCCTCGCAAAAATAAAAACATGGGAAAATAAAAAAGGTGAAAAGGATAATTACCACGATACAGGTTTAAAGAAAAAAATTAAGAATTTTTATGGTGAGACCGTTTCTAGTCATTATATTTAGACAATAAACAATCTTCATAGTGAGACCATGCATGAACTTCTCAGTGTGTGTTAAGGTGAGACAGTAAACATCAGATAATAAGTACAAAATACTAACTGTGAGACCATAATCATAAAACTTTATGGTGAGATAGTAAACATGAGAGACAGTAACTGAGAAACTGTAATCATGAAAAAATAATGTATAACATAATAAGATATTGAACAATAAGACCTGAAATAGTAACTGTTAAGGTATCTATTTGATATTTATCATGCGTGGTTCATGTATGATGTAGTCTACTCTCTCAGAATTTAATGATTTGGTGAATATATAAGAAATTTGATATTCAGTACCGATGAATTCCAAAGTGATATCACTTTTTTGATAATTATCTCTCTTAATGTGATGTCTTACATCAAAGTTCATTGTCCTAGAATGTGAAACAATATTCTTTGAGATGTTAATATCACTTGTGTTATCAAAATTTATAGGTATATGTCTGAATTGATATCTATAATCTAGTAATGTGTGTTTCAACCACAAAATTTGTGCACAACAACTGCCAGCAGTAATCTATTATGCTTCTACAGTAGATAATGCAAAAAAATTGTTTCTTACTACAACATGATACTAGTGAGTTTTCTAAAAGGTGACATGTTCCAGAGGTGATTTTTCTATCTAACTTAAAACCACCAAAGCCAGCATCAGAATAACTAACTAATTCTAATGATTTTCCTTTAGGATAAAATAGTCCTAGATTGGGTGTATACTTTAGGTTTTTGAAAATTCTCTTTACATCATTTAAATGAGATTCCATAGGGTTTGATTCAAAAGGAGAACACATACACACACTAAACATAATGTCAGGATGAATTGCAGTTAAGTAAAGTAAACTTCCAATCATTCCTCTATAAGTGGTTTGATCAACATATTTTCCATCTTCATCAAGATCCAACTTACAAGTGGTACTCATGGGAGTGTCACTAATTTTAGTTCCATCCAATCCAAAACGTTTTATAAGATCTCTATTATATTTAATTTCAATCAAAACAATTCCATCATTATTTTGAATGACTTGAAATACAAGAATGAATTTTAGTTCACCCATTAAACTCATTTCAAATTCGTTTTGCATCATTTTAGAAAAATCAACACATGAAAAATTCATCTAAGATCCAAAAATAATGTCATCTACATGGATTTGAACAACTAAAACATAATTAAAATTAATTTTATAAAAAGGGAAGGATCATCTATTCCTTTTGTAAAACCTATGGAAGTATGAAAAGTACTCAATATGTCATACCAAGCTCTTGGAGCTTGCCTCAAACCATATAAGGATTTTGATAGTTTAAAAATATGATTTGGAAAATGGGGGTCTGAGAATCTTGTGGGTTGTTCAACAAAAACATCCTCAGTTATATACCCATTTAAGAATGCACTCTTAACATCGATTTGATTTAGTTTGAAATTCAAATGTGCAGCATAGGAAAGCAGAATTCTGATGGCTTCAAGTCTGGATACTGGTTAAAAGGTCTCATAATAGTCAATTATTTCTTCTTAACTATATCCTTGTTCAACTAATGTAGCCTTGTTTCTATCTTTTTTACCAGATTCATCTACCTTATTTCTAAACACCCATTTAGAGCCTATGGTGAATGTGTCCTTGTGTCTTTCAACATGTTTCCAAACATTGTTCCATTCAAGATAATTATGTGCTTCTTGCATATCATTCACCCAAAATTCATCATTGATATCATCTTTAATGTTTTTAGGTTCAATTTGTGATAAGAAGACTTGATGTTCAACCTAATTTCTAAGAGAATATCCAGTTTGAGTTCCTTTGTCAAGATTGTCTTTGGTATTAGGAATATATACCTTGCAACCAAAAACGTTGAAGTGGCTAACATTGGGTTTTCTATTATTGAATAATTCAAAAGGAGTATTCTTAAGAATAGGTCTGATCAACACTCTATTGATCATGTATTATTCTGTATTGATAGCTTCATCCCAAAAATAAATAGTTAAGTCATATTCATTAAGCATTGTTATAGAAATCTTTTTCAGGGTTCTATTTCTTCTCTCTATAACTCCATTCATATGAGGAGTTATAAGGGCAGAGAAGTTGTGATTATAACCATTTTTTGAGCAAAATGATTCAAACTCTTGATTTTCAAACTCCTGAACATGATCACTTCTTAAAGATTTTATTCTAAGTCTACAAATATTTTATACAGACTTGGTATACATAGTAAAATAAGAGCAGGCTTCACTTTTGTGATCCATAAATAAGGTCCAAGTATATCTAGAAAATTCATCTACAAGAACATAAACACAGTTCCTCCCATTTAAACTAGAAAATATAGATTGTCCAAATAAATCCATGTGAACTAGTTCTAGAGGTTGAGAAGTTGAAACTTCTTTCCTTGGTTTGAAAGAAATGTTGTGTTGTTTTCCCTTTTGATAGGGATTACAGACTATGTCATTTAGAAACTCAATTTTAGGTAAGTCTTTAACTAGGCTTTTTTCTAGATTGGTTTCTTAGGGTGTGAACATTAAAGTGTCCTAGTCTCCTATACGAGAGCCAAGATTCTTTATGAAATACACTTAATCATCAATCATTTTGAGAAGCTAAAGAATCTAAATTAATAGAATTAACATTTTCATTTCTTAATGCAGAAAATACAAATTGATATTTAGAATTGAAGACATTACAAGCATCATTTTAAAATCTAAAATGAAATCCATCATCACATAATTATGAGATAGTAAGAGGATTGTATTGTAAACCATCAAAAAACAGTACTTTAGAAATTAAAACTAATTTAGAGTTATCGATTTGTCCTAGGCCAATAATATTTCCCTTGGCATTGTCACCAAATGTGGCATGTCCTCCGTATACTTTTATCAGGTTCTTGAAGCATGAGTAGTCTCAGGTCATGTGCCTTGAACATCCACTGTCCAAGTACCATAGAATTTATTAGGAGCATTTTAAGCAGCTTTCCTTCAAAAAGATTAGACAAGAATAGATTTTGGTACCCATAGTTGTTTGGGTCTAGTAATATTAGTAATAAGTGCTTTAGGAACCCATATATTCCTCATAGGTTTCTTATAAGTATTGTGTAAAGTATCTGAAAAATAAACTGTATTCGGTCCAGAAAATCTTGAAACAGTAGAACATGTATCCTGAATTGAATTAGTTTATTTAAGTCTAGAGTTGGGGGTAAAACTATATGTCCTCGATCTTGAAACAAACTTTGATCTACCAAGATTTATTTTACCAGGTTGATAACCAATGCCATTATTGTATTTAGGGGCAATCTGTTTTACCAGAATTTGGGTAAGGGTATTTTTCCCTTTAGTAACTTTTCTAAATCACACTTTAATTTCTCATTAGACATTTTTAACTCATTTTTTTCTTTGAGCCATTTATAATTTTTCTCCTTTTCAGTAGTAAGTTTAGATGTAACATTCACAGTTAGAGCATGATGTTTCTTCAATGATTAATATTTGTCTTTTAGTTCATTTTATGTCTCATCAAGTATGTTATAGAATTCAAACATTTCATCGTTAGTCATTTATTCTGAGTCACTTCCATATTCAAAATAGTATGAGTTATGTACAGAAGAGTCCAGTGTTACCTCATATGTGTTTTTCATAAAACAAAAGTTGGATTTGTTGTCCAGTTCATCAAGTGATGTCTCTGAGTCACATGAACTATCCTTAGAAGCACTCCACGTTGCTTTCATTTCCTTTTTGTATGTCCTATCCTTGTCCTCATATTTCTTTTTGTACTTGAGCTTTGGAAAATCAGCCATTATATGTCATTTTCGCTTACACTCATAGAAAACAATTTCATCAGTCTAGTCACTTCTTTTCTAGTCCTTCTTCTAGTTTCCTTTTTGGTCATATTTTCCCTTGATGTTTGGATTTCTAAAAAAGTTATTCTTTTTGTAAAATAATTTTATTCTTTTGGATAGTTGAACTATCTCCTCATCACTATCAGATGTTGATTGTTCACCGGTGGATCTTTCTACAGAAGCTTCCGGTTTCGATTTTTCTTTGTGGTTAGAGGTGGTGGTCATGAATGCAACAAATTTACCCTTTGGTTCATCCTACTCTTTATTGAATTTCTGATCTTCCTCATACATCATCAGTTTCCCAATGAATTCTTTTACAGTTAGTTCGATGATATGACATAATTTTCTAATAGAGACAGAGGTTCCCCTCCATCTGTTAGGTAGACATCTAAGGATTTTAATGATCTATTCCTTGGAAGTGACTTCTCTTCCAAGAGAAATCATTGTGTTGACGATCTCGTTGGACCTAAGATTCATGTCATAAATAGGCTCATCAGGTTTCATTTTAATATTATCATATTTAATGGTATATGTATTATGTATCAATTCTTTTACACTAGCTATTCTTTCATGTGAGAAAGACAGGGTATCCCAAATTTCATGGGTAGTCTTACAAGCATAAATTCTATTAAAATATTCATCACCTAAGGAACAGTATAATGAATTCATAGCTTTGTAGTTGTTATTATATGCAGTTTTTGTAGATTCATCCCATGTGATTCTATCTATAGTTGGAATTTTGTATTCATCTATAATGGATGACCAAATTTCAAAACTCATACTCTCTAAATGCATTTTCATTTTAAATTTCCATTCAGCATAATTGGTTTCATTAAAGAATGGTGTTATATTGGTTGCATCACCTTGAAATCTATTATCCATAATAAATTATTATTTTAAAAGATCTAGAAATTTAGAATTAACAGAAATTTACAGATCGTTAAAGTACAACTACAATCACAGTTGAATAAGATTACACAAAGTCCTAATAAACAGCCTTTGATACCAAATGCTGGTTGGTGTAGATTAATCAAGAGGGGAGGGGTGAATTGAGTAACTATAAAAACATCTGTAAAAAGTATTTCTAAAAAGGTTTCCCTAAAGATTAAATATAACCTAGTTAATCATGGTTATAGTGTTATAAGAGTTTTACTGTTTAAATAACTTCTTTGAAGATTGATTAATTCTACATAATCTTAATATCTGTTATTAATATTAATTTTGAAGTTATTATACTAAGAAAAGATAGTTATAACTTCTTTCTAAGACTAACTATCAAAGTGAAATTAGAAATTTCTGAATTATATGGTAATGTAATAAAATAGAGAATACTAACTTAAGCAGCACATCAGATATGAAACAAGTGGTTTAGTCTCAAGCCGAGACCTAATCCACTCCACTTGGTGATCACCTACCACCAATATGTTTATATAGATAAACTTTTATCCACACCCTGGATCGGGGTTTAACAACAGTACTCAGACTGTCTAGGCCACACGGGGATCTCTTCCACAATTTTTGTGGGTACAAAATAACCAGGAAACACAGGAACCTCTTCCACACTTATCTGTGGGTATACACAAGAGTAATCCAAAGGTTGAGTAAGTGTATCTTGTATCCTTTTGTTAGTTCAGGAGAGAGAGTGTGGTGTTCTATTGGTACATTCTTTTCTCGAAGGTAATAAACAGATACACAATAGATACGAAATATGGAGATGGGTTTAGGGATGCTCTGAGTGGTTGTCTTTTAATCTTTGGACTTCTGAGATGATGTAGATGTAGAGTTTGAGTCCTTTTCTGTAAAACAGAGTGTCTTGATTCATCTTGTGTTCTTTATAAGGTTAAACAGGGTGAAGATATTCTCTATGCTTAAAATATGATTTGTGTGTTCTTCAGTAGTATTGAGTTGCATGTAGTGGGCCTTTATTTTGAAACATTCTCTAAGTATGTTCTTCGTTATCATTCTCGTTTCCTTGATTTTTTTGTATCGCACTCTATGATTCTTGGTCACACTCCACTTTTATCTTGGAAATGCATGTGTTGGAGCTGACAGGTTGCATGTATTATGCACCTCGTACCTCGTACTATCCGAGGATATGTCTACTAGGAAACATTAATTATGTCAGTGCATTAAAATCAACAAACACGACTGTTAGAAATTAAATTTGAAGGACAAAAATATGGTTTAAGAAACAATGTCACAATAAGTCATAGAAATGGAGTCACCTTCACACGGTGTCTAGAGTGATCATGGTGTCTGAATGTCCTGGTGTCTCATGGTCACAGTGTATCGCGGTCACGATGTCTTGTTCACGGTGTCTGATTCACAATGTCTTGTTCACTGTGTCTTGTTCATGCTATCTTGCTTCATGGTGTCTTGCTTCACGATGTCTTGTACACGGTGTCTTGCTTCACTGTGTCTTGCTTCACGGTTCCCGAAAGACATAGCCAATGGTAGACTCACGGTGTCTCATACTTTTCAAAGTAACTGTGTTCAGACATAATTAATGATGATAATAGAATGGATTAGACTTAAGAATTTTTCAAATAAGGTATTATGAGAGTAGATCAAAGATAGTATAAAGTAAGTAAACTGAATATAGAGCAATTAAGATATTTCATGGCTCTTCTTAAATCATGAGAAAACTTTAAACATAAATACACATGATTGGATATAATTTTTAAAAGTTGACTAGATTGAATAAAATTTTTTATCATTAAAACATGATTAATACAAGAGGAGTCCAACAGTAGGTATCAATCTGGTGGAAATTCCCATTGTCTGCAAATAGAATGATGTTTTTCCCAAAGAGTTACCTTGACTTACCCCAGATCGTGTGGTAGAGTTATCAATAGAGATCACACACATAGATACCCCTATATAAAAATTACCATATATGATGGCCCTGATCAAAATAGAAGAGTTAAATTGGGATTTTAAAGATCATTTGGACAAAGGGTTCATATGTCCTAGTGTATCACCTTGGGGTGAATCAGTTCCCTTTTTCAAGAAGAAGGATAGATCAATGTGAATGTGCATCAGCTACCAGTTGCTCATCAATACCACTATAATGAACAAGTATCTTATTCCAATGATTTATGACTCGTTTAATAAACTATGAGGATATTCGAACTTATCAATGGTGGATATTCATTCTGGTTATCATCAACTGAAGGTTGAAACAAAATATATTTAGAAGACTATATTATATACAATTTATGGGCACTATGGGTTCATAGTGGTGCCATTAAAAATTAATAATGCCCATGAAATCATCTTGGATTGGATTAATATAGTCTTTAGATACTATCTAGAAAATGTGTGGTAGTTTTTATCTATGATATTATAATTTACTCTAAGATAAAGGAGGAACATGAAGAGCATATAAGGATTGTTCTGGAGACATTACAGAAAGATAAAATGTACACTATGTTCATAATGTGTGTCTTATGGATGCAGAAAGTCACATTATTGGGTGCATGATCAAAAGTGAGATTATTTTAATGGACCCTAAAATGGAAAAAGATATTGAGGAATGGACTAGACCCACTAGTTTCATAGAAATCCAAAGTATTATTAGATTTTCTTTGTAATACTGATGTTTTTTGTAGGATTTTCATGATTTTTTAACTTTCTAACGAAGTTAACACAGAAGGGGTAAAGTATGTCTTGATAGAAGTATTTGAGGAATGCTTCACGGAGATCAATAATAGGTTAATCCCCACACCATTAGTCACACTACCAACAAGTGGAGAATGTTTTGGTTATATATTAAAACATATAATAATGTCTTAGGTTCTATAATCATGAGGAATGATAAAGTGATAGTCTAGACCTCATGATAGTTTATGATCCATGAATAGAACTACCTAACACATGATCTGGATCTAGAAGCAATGTTTTTCCTCGGAAAATACTGTGGCACTTCTTATATGGTGAGACATGTGACATATATATTGATCATTAGAGCCCAAAGTATATATTCATACAAAAAGAGCTAAACATGTGTCAAAGGAGATGGCTAGATCTAATCATGGACTATGATTTCTTTATTCACTACCATCCGAGAAAGGTGAACAAGGTAGATGTTTCTCCGGGAAGAAATGAACTAGCTAACATATCCCAGATGTGGATTGATAAAGAACCTATCTTCTTGGAAATGCAGAGGATGGATCTAGAAATCATAATGGAGTGTAATTCATCCTACCTCTTCTAAATGTTTTCCCAACCATATCAAGGAGGAATAAATGGATGGCTTGGAGATACAAAAGGATTTGAAATAAGTAATGGAAAAGAAGATATATAAGTTACATTTTAATTATGATGGTGTGATTTGATTTGGAATAAGACTCTTTGTGTCTTCATCCTCTAATATAAGAAAAATCTATTAGATAATGAAAATAAATCATATTTCTCCATCCAGACAGGTAGTACCAAGATGTATCATGATATTACAGAAAAGTTTTTATTGGAAAACATGAAGAAGGATAATACTGAGTAAATGTCAATGTTTTTTGGTATGTACACTAGTTAATTTAGAGTGAAATAATCCCAAAAGGATTATGAAAACAATTCCTATACACACATGAAAATTGGAGAATTTAACTATGGAATTTTTCACTAGTCTCACAGAAAACCAAAGCAAACAATGTGATATGGGTTGTGGTGGATCAACTCACAATGACTTCCCACTTCATCACTATTTGAGAAGACTTATGACTTTAATTACATGCCATGTTTTATGAGAATAAAGTGGTGAGGCTACATATGGTTACACTTTCGATTAATTCTAATCATGATCCAATGTTCACCTATAAATTCTTGAGAAGTCTTTAACATTATTTGAGTAATGAATTGAATTTAAAAACTACAAATAACCTCCAAATTGATGGAAAATCTGAATGGAGTATTAAAAAAACTAGTTTGACATGATCTTGTGTAAGAGAAGAAATAGATGGTTAAACCCATAAAAAACATATAAAATCTACTCAGAGGCATAAAAATAGCTATGCTGATAACCGTGAAAAGGACTCAAAGTTTGATGTTGGAGGGATAGTTTTCATTCAAAAATCACCAGGAAAGAGATTCATGTTGTTTATAAATAATGATAAGCTTAGCCCAAGGTACATTTTCTCCTTTGAGATCCTTGATTTCATAGAAGTAGTGGCCTATCGACATGCACTTCAATAGGTCAAGGGATGGCGACTTGTGCTGAGTAGGCATATCACTATAAAGGGTGGCATTGGAAATTTACCTGTACACAATCACAAATCGCCAAAATCAAAAAATGATGAAATGTAAAAACAAAAAGAAACCAATGCATGCATACATTTATATCCCATAACCAGAGTACAAGAGAAGTACTGTAATCAAATTCAGGGTAAAAAATTTCCACCAACGAAAACTATAAAAGCGCCGAACATGCTTAGAAGGAAGGGATTACTGTCAACTGTAACTACCAGAAAGCTCCCTAGCCCAGCTCCGATAAACACATCGGTCTATCTATATAACTAAGCTTTGCCTTCCTTGAGTCATCCATGGACTCTAGTAAAAGGCATGTGGTCTTCACAATCCACAAACAATGTGTGGGAAAATCCTATCCATGGGTGAGTATAAAAAAGATCAATAACTGTCCCTATCCCCAAAAGATAATGTGATAAACTGAAAGGCAAAAATATACTTGACCTAGCTAGAGGGAACCCTAATCAACGGAAAAACTCCATCTTAAATGATCCTCTGATGTAAATGACATGTTATCTCAGTCTATATGGGGTGTCAACCTTGACATGTTATAACACCACAAGGACTCCTAGAAATCAGTAGATATAATAGTATCAAGACTCCAAATCCCATGAGGATCTGAATTCATGGCCAGTAATAGGATTTCCACTTGAGGCTCTAATGGTTTCACATAAAACCAAGATAACACACTCCACAAGTTTAGCCATCCTAGATGGCACCCATCTGAGAGATTCACTCCATTGGGAACTAATTTACCATTCATAATGGTAATTTCGAGAGAACATGAAACATCAGGAACTTTTTTCTCGATACATGCCTAGTGCCTAACACTATTGGTCCTATAATCATTAAATTGTTCCTGGCACAAGTTAAAGAAATTTAAGTGAAGAGGCACTCCGCTCACCACAACACACAGTTGAGGGAGCCCTACTCCAGACTATACACCATGTGAATCTTATCTAACAAGAGGGAAAGGAGGGACACCCACCTCACCATTTACTAGAAGTTTGGGGAGTACTACTCCTAACTAACCTGATAAACATCTTTATCTCCAGTATTGAGTGGCTCACAACTTAGTCCGTTAAGGGAGATATAACTCCAATATTTCTATCGTTTGTGTCAAGTGTAGGGGAATGCTCCTTGTAACTGTATCCCTTAGATGAGGGAGCTCCAACTCTAGTGGAGGATGCAATCCCTGATACAAATCGTAGATGGGAGAGTACAACTCTGAAAGGGAAGACTGAGACCCTGATCCAACAGGGTTGTACTTCTCAGACAATGGAGGACCCGCACCCTGACCTGTCTAGGGAGTACCACTTAGTGGATATAGGACCCACATCGTAGTATGAAAGGGGAGTACCAAATCTTCCAACTCATTCAATATGGGGACCCACACCCTGACATGGTTGGGGAGTACCCCATACTTGAGGACCCACTCCCTAACATGACATGGGAGTACCAACTCTGCCAGAACTACACTTATGGAGGATCCACTCTCAAGAATGACAAGGGAGTACCAACTCCTAGGATAGAGGACCCACACCCTAACATGGTAGGGATGTTCCGAATCAACCCATACATTATATATGAAGGACCTTCACCCTATCCCAATAGGGGAGTATTGTCCATATCCACAGACATCATGGTGAAACCCACACTCAAGTCTATCAGGGGAGTAACACACTTGGAGGAAACAAACCAACGGTAAAAAACCTATGTCCATGATGTGGGGAGCCCTTTCTCTACCTAAGAGGAGAGGAAAGAGAAACCCACTCCCTATTACATTAGTGGATTACTAGTCCCAGTGTCTCTCTACACGAACCACACCAATCTCCAATGTCATATCATTATAGCTTCACAATATTCTTTCTTGATCTACCCACTTTGTATCTCATAATAAATAACATAGGATACCATCATGTTTTCCATGGAAAATCACTATGGATGGACTAACCACAATCCTAAATCCAATTATTAATGAACAAGATATATAAGGAAGAAGATCCAAAGAAGACCTCTTAGGAGTAAACAGCATGCGCTGGGACACAGATGACATGTAAACCCACTCGAGAACCTGGCTCTGTATCCTGTCTACATGGTTTACCTACCCATTTAGGGGTACATGACATGTAATGGTTGTATACTCCATGTACCTCATCACTTGCCCCTGGTCGTGATCCTCTTCTATAAAGACTGACCGAAATTGTCCCTCACTTGCCAGGTATCCCATTACCCATGGCGTGTTCATGCTAAATAGCCACTAACCCAAGTATTTTCCCACTATCTTTGTACCAGACCACATGTCTTTGTACCTTAGTCATGTGCTAGTACACGACCATGTAGATTCACATGGTTTACCCTAGACATGTCCTAATATTAGAAGGTTTAGTGTACTACATGGCATGTAGTCCTAAAAGTTCTTCTTTCCCACAAAGGAAGAGCAACATGACATGTGTAATTGAACTACATTCTCTTTAGATGGTGATTCTAGTTAGGAATACCCTTCAAAAACATCAAATTTTCTTATGTTTACCAAAAACCTGAAGATCTTTCTCGAAGGGATCTTTAGTAGTTGTAATTGAGCTTTATAACTTAAAAAAAATGCGTAAAAAAGGGGATTGGGACCAAAACTCAAATCCACATACCTCATTCCTGAAACAAATATGCTTTTGTTGAAGGATAATGCCCAGATCATGAATATCCTTAACCTATTGGTGATTTGCATAAAAACGGGGATCAATAAACATTTGTTGCTTCAATTTATCATCAGTTTCGTCACCTCCAAAGGGAGGAGAGAAGGGGTAGAAGAAGAAATTAATTCATATCGTTTTTTTCATTCACCTTTGGGTTGTTGGGGATTTTATTTAATAAAATTAAACCAATTAATTCCCCTTTTACTCCACATCACAAAAATGACCCCTGAACAAAACCCCCAGCACAGAAGACTTTAGGACGCACATAGGGTAAAATTGACTTTCCAGACTCAAAATATGTCTCATAAATCTGATTTGAGACTCCCAAAAATATTTATTTACATTTCAACTAAAGTTTCACTCACATGATAAAAGATATTTAGTATTTTTAATATCGCCACACCGAGGATCTCTGGGCCCCGACTTACCACAATGACTCAGTGCCCAACTTTGAAAATATTCTCCAAAATATTCTGAAGTATTTTGGGTCAAAACCCAAGTCATTACATTCTCCCCAACTTATTTATTTTCGTCCTCAAAAAATGAAAGACTATGCACAACTTAAGAAATTGAGCTCCCCACTGGACACCCATTCCTGTGAGATCATCATGGGTTCCTATACTACTTAAAAGCGTGCACAAAGAGAAACCACTAAATTCAAAACAATCTCATGTCAGGATTCTTTGAGAATAATATTTTGAAATAAACATGAAATTGTCTCCTTATCTACGAGAAGTCAAAAAGAACCTAGAGCCACAGAACATCTATATTCTTGGGGTCTATTGGTACCCTGCCTCGCTAACCTAATGTTGATATTAACAGAACCCCAAAGTTCACATCCACCCTTGGATGGTTAGTACAACAGACCCTTCGAGTGGTTTTTATTCAAGGTTGAATCTAAACATGAAAGGGTATTCAGAAACTAAATAGGGCTTCCCAAGAGTAAACACTAGGTCCTACCTAGCCCTTCGTCTATAATCCACCAGTTGTAACATATCTCACCAAAACAAAAAAACTACCACAAAAACTAGTGTCATAACAGATAAGTATATTTAGAAGGCAACCAATCCACATTTATGAAACATTATAGGGTATAATTATGCTATTATAGAATGATTCTAAGAAAGGATCTCCCTCTCTCAGGCCACCAAGCTAAAGGGTTTGAGCAGGAAAACACCACCGGAATGTCCCGGACCTTCCCTAACACTTCATCGCATAACCTCACCATGAACACACAAGTCCAACAAACTCATCCACCACATTTTTATACTTTTCACTTTGGGCAGCACTGATGCACCCACATGGTTTTGGTTGCATCAAAAAATGCATCTCAGTGGGGAAAGCATACTCTGTCCTTGTGAGTTCAAAGCTACGTCAAATTTAACCACATCCTCCTTGAGCGTGTCGCATACAATGATAACACTAAACACATGAGTCTTAATTGTCCCATTTTTACAACTACCAACATAGGGTTATATCGATTCCCCACATCACCCTAGTTAAACATCAAGCATAAGTGAAAATAAAAGAGTCGCCACAAAAATTTAAAACAATTGCCACTAAAAAAAGTTTCATGGACACAAGGTGAAAAATTATTCAACCTTAGAGCTTCTGGTTCCGAGGAATATATGGCCTATTGCAATTCTCTCCCACATCCTCCAGCACCCTAAGCCTCGCACGGACCATATAGGGGTGGTGGTTGAAACACCTCAAACTGCCTGCCTCCTCCTAACCCTCTTCTTGCGCCTCCACCTCTTCCACCACCTCACAAAACCCCTTACTCCAAGTGTTGTATCTTCTAAAGAGGATCATCATATAGCTCTATCTCAACATAATGGGGTGTCTTGTAATATCTATAGAGATTCCCCCGTCCATCACAAGCATAACAACGCTTCTCTTGCAGTTGATCAGATCCTCAATGCTGCTCCTACACTATTGACCCACACATCTGTGTTTGGGTGTTGGTATGCCTCCAACATAATGATACTATTAACTATAATCTTGTAGATCCTCTATACACCTCATCCTCATGAGCACTACTACTGGTAATATCTACCTATTACTAAGACTGGAAACTCTCCACCACCAGAGCTCGCTCCTGCACTCCATCATAGGTGGGAATGAACTACGAAATCACATATGACCTGATCTCATGATTAAAACCCTAATCTGAGGTAATTTCTTTGAATAAAGGATCCCATACCATATCTAAAGAGTTTCATGACAAGTATGTCAACCTCTATGAAAACTCCACCATAGTCCGGTATCCTCTCGAAACTACAGAATCTCTTGGATACACACTAATATCAATATGTATGTGTAAAAATATTCCCTGTAGGGTTTCTAGAACTCCTCCCAAGTGAGTGTTTCCAAATTATGAGACTGTATCACAAAAATCCACCATCTACTAGATTAATATTGCAAATGTCTCACCGCTAGGACCACTATCTAATCATGAGGTATCATCATTATGCGGAAAACTTGAGTGGCTACCTTGATCAATTAATCTTCTACCTCGTGTTATGGATCACCCCGATACCTCAGATCTCATTACCTATAGAACCCTTGTATTTCACTCATCCTTCACTCATCCTCACCCTAAACTTCTAGTAAAACCTACTGCTCAATAGGCGGTGGCACTTCCAAAGGACCACCTCGAGTTGATGACTTTGAATCAGTGCCATTCACAGAAGTCTCATCCCAGTGCCGATTGTCATCACAATCATTCTATAGGATCCTTTATGGTCATCTTATGAGAGGCTTCCTAAAATAGAATCAAGATGGACCATGGTAAAAGAGTATATACTGAGAGCTGACTCTAGAAGGATAGGAAAAACCAAAACCCAGTCTTATATAATGCATGTTCCATATATTTCTTGAAGACTAGTGTCCTAATATACTATGTCGAAATGAAAGTTATTAGAGTCCTTGTGAATGAATACATCAGCAACCACACCAACACCATAACCTCTAGCCTGAGAGTCAAACTCAAAACATCCTAACATTGTCGCTATGAAACCCAAACCAACCTGACAATACTATGGTACAAAATTAGAACTGAAGACCTCTTATACCAATATATCATGACCATACCCAATGGGGATGAGTTTCTAACTACCCAAGTATGCCTCCAATAAGCCAGGGGATGGTGACTAGTTCGGAGTAGGTATATCACTAAATGGGAGGCATTGCCTATGTAAATGTACACGCACACAACTCCAGTCTCACAAAATATTTAAATGTAAAAACCAAAATCAACCAATGAACACATACATATATATCCCATAACTAGAGTATAATAGTAGTAATGAAAGAAACTAAAAAGAAAAACAACACCCACCAACGAATACTAAAAAAAGTCCAACCTGATCAAAAGAAGGGGATCACTATCAACATTAATCTCCAAAAATCCCCTTGGACCAGCACTTGTCAACAAATCAGGTTTGTTAAGCTAACTATGATTGGGGTACCTTGGGTAGTCCGTGGACTCTATTTAAAGTCATGTGGCCTATAAAAGACACAAAACATGTGTGAAAAAATCTCGTACATGGGTGAGTATAAAAATACTCAGTAGAAAACCTAAAACCCCCCAAATGAAAAATAAATTAACTAAAAGGAAATAGTCCACTAGATCTAGCCAAGGAAAACCCCAATGGAGATATAAAAAATATATTGAACCATCCTTTGTTGTACATGACAAGTCAACTCGGTATACAAGGGGTGTCATCCACGAAATGTGACAACACCGCAAGGGATCCCAAAAATCACCAGATATACATGTCTTATACTCCATGTCACATGAGGTTTGAACCTCATTACGAGAAACATGAATTATACTTAAGGATTTAATGTTATCACATAAATATAAGAGTGGACATTCCATGACCTCAACCACCCTGATGGTACCCCTTTGAGAGATGTACTCCATTGGGAACAAATATTCCATTCTTAATGGTACATACAAGATATAATGATTCATTAGGAACATATTTCTAGATCCATACCTAGTTCCCATCACCATAATTCCTATAGTTTTTACCATGACCTATCACAAGATAGAGAAACCCAAGTGAAGAGTACAACTGCTCACCACTGAATAAAGTTGAGGGATCACTGATCCAAAATATGCACCACATGAATCCTCTCTAACAAGAAAAAATGGAGTGACCCTCACCTCACTACTACCCCATAGTCGAGTGAGTAAGACTCCTTAATAACCCGTGAAACCTCTATTGCATCTCTATAGAGTGGAATGCACCTCAGTTATTTGAGGGAGAACTAGCCCTTAACTTGGTATCATTCATATTAAGTGGAGGGGCCCACTCCTCATAACTATATCCCATAACTAAGGTAGCTACAACTCCAATGGAGGACCATGTCCCTACCTATACTCAGAGATTGGGGAGTACTACTCAAAAAGTGAGGACCTACACCGAAATCTAATAGGGGGTATTGATCAAAGAATCGGGGACCCACACCTTAAACCAATAGGGGAGTACCACTTAGTGGCTAGAGTAAATGCACCCTAATAGGACAAGGGAGTACAATCTTTTCTAACTCATTCATTATAGAGTACCTAAACCCTATCATGGAAGGGGAGTACTGATCCCAGGCTTGAGGACCTGCTCCCTAACATGGTCAGGGAGTACTGACTCTATTAGAACAATATGTATAGAGGACATGTGGCCTTGAAAGAAAGGGGAGTACCGACTCCTAGGATAGAAGACCCATTTTATAACATGGTTGGGGAGTAAAAAATTTAATTATACATCATATATAGAGGACTTTTTCTCAGGTCGAATAGGGGAGTATTGTCAATATCCATGAACATCATGGGGAAACTCACAACCTAGTCCACCAGGGGAGTAACACACTTAGAGAAAACTAACCAAATGTAATGAACCCGCACGCATGAAGTGTTGTTCTTCATCTTTACCTAAGTATAGAGGTAAGGGAAACCTACACCAAAGTCTATCGGGGGAGTACCAGTCCTAGTGTCTCTCTACACCAACCACACCAATCTCCATCATTGGATTTTTACAGCTTCACAAGAATCTTGCTCGATCTAGACCACTTTGTATCTCATAAGCCGTAGAGGAGTCCACTATTGAATTCTATGTGGAAAATTTATCCGGATAGACTACTCACAAAGATGAACCTGTGTCATGGAGTAGAAGATATAGAAGGAAAAAGATCCCAGGAGGATCACCTAGTAGTATACGACATGCACCAAGACACACACGACATGTAATCCTACCCTATCACCTATCAAGGTATCCAATCCACATAGTTTACAACCCCATGTAGGGATACATGGTATGTAAAGGAGTTATCCACTATGTCCATCATCACTCGGCCCCTGGACCTATTCTTATTCTACAAGGACCAACTGACCGTGACCCTCACATACTATATATCCCATACGAAACGACATGTTTAAGATAAAGGACCACCTTCTCATTTATTTTTTCCCATGTCGGTGTATTGTATCCTTTGTCCATGTACCTTGGTCATCTTTTATTACAGAACCATTTAGTTTCAAATGGCTAACCATAGCGCGATGCCAAGATTACACGTTTTTGGGAATTACAAAGTGTGAAACTCTTATACATGGCATGTAGTCCCAAAATTTCAACTTCCCTAAAAAGGAAAACCTACACGACTTGTGTAACTGAACTACACACCATGAAGATAGTGATTCCAGTCATTAATCACCTCAAAAAACATTATATTTTCCCCGGTTTACCCCAAAACCTTCTGATCTAACATGAAGGGATATATAACAATTTTAATTGGGCTCCAGAACCATAAAAGAATAAATAAACAAGGGGATCAAGACCAAACCACATATATACGCACCTCGTTAGTGAAACACTAAATTTTGTTTATGAATGATGAGGCCAATATCATGTTGATCCTTGATCTATTGACAATATTCCTTAAAAATGGGGATTGATGATCGTTCGTCACATTAATTTGGAATTCATTTCCTCATCAATAAAGGGAAGAGAGAGGGGGGGGGGAGAGTAAATTTTTTCCTCTCCCTTGTGTCGTGCACCTTAGGGTTGGGGGTGGAATTGGTTTTAATAAAATTAAACCAATTAATCCCCCTATCACGACATGTCATTTAGATGTCCCCCGAACAAAACCCCTAGAGGAGACGACTTTAGGTCTCATATGTTGTAAAAAAGACATTCTTGACTCAACCATGGTCTCAGAAATCACATATGAGACTCTGAATGGGAGTTATTTACATTTCAAGATAAACTGCATGCATGTGAGAAAATATATTTAATATTTTTAATATCATCGCACTGAGGCTCCTCGGGTCTCGGCATCCCGTTCTGACTCAGTGCCTAACTACAGAAATATTCTCTCAAATATTATGAAGCCTTTTTGTTCAAAACCCAATTCCTTACATGATACTTTAGTAGTACTAAATCTATAGGTGGAATAACTAAAAAAATGACCTATTATAAGAAGAGAATCTAGTGAATTTCATGGGCTATAGAGGCAATGTTCTACACAATAAAACAACTCACATTGTCAATGTGTTATGAAGGATCAGTAAGTATAAAGAGGTGACTTGGGAACCATTGTAAATAAGGAAACCAAAGTACCCTAATCTATTCTCTATTGAGAATACGAGTTGAATTTATAGGGACAAAATTTCTAAAGGTGGAAGCATGTAATGACCTTGTGTTTTCAGTAAAATTTGTATCCTTAAAAAATGTGTTTGTATTATATTATATAATATTTTACACAAAAATTATAGATAAGCAAACAAATATATTATATCATTACTAAATAACATTAAATTAATTATAAATGAAACCCATTTAAATTGAAACCATTAAAACTAAGAATAAAATACACAATATAAAATCTATAATGAAAAAATATTAATTTCTTAAATCTACTAGAATCATCTCCCCCACCACAAGAACTATAAAGAAGAATGAAAATATTAATAAACCAAGAAACATTATAAAAAATGGAAATATAAAACCTTGAGATGAATTGATTTGAATTATATCTGAAATAATGAATTGACATTTATAGGATTTAATGTGTCTTTAGGAATAGTAATGTGACTGTTAGAATTGTAACCTGACTGTTGGGAATAGTAACTAGACTGTTGGGAAAGGTAGCCAGACTGTTAGAATAAAAATTTTACCTCAAATAATTTTTTTAATAAAAATAATATTTATCATGATTAAATTATTTAAATATAAATTTTATGATTCTAAAAAATTAACTTCAGGATTAAAAAAATGCAGATAATATAAGAACATTTTCAATAAAATGTATTTTAATGTATTTCGGAAAAATAATAATTATTATATAAAAAAATAAAATTAACTATTTTTGAAATTTATTTTAATAAAAATATTATATTTTTTAAAATCTTAACATTTAAATTAATCAAGGGTAATTTTTTTTGTAATTTTCTAAAATAATTCAATTTTTTTAGTGAATAGTAAAATACTATTTTCACATAACTATTGTAAAAAAATTATATCATTAATGAAGTAACAATAAAATAATCATATCTAGAACTTTATGTTCATCCATATTATATTTAATTTTCTTACTGTTTCTTAAAAATAGAATAAACTGAATCTCAAAAACTCATAATAACTTTCCAAAACCTAAAGCCAAAATTGAATCACTAAAATTCAAAATATTCTTTCATTTCACATTCCTTAATACATTAACGAATTAAAATTATATAGTGGATTAAAATTTCTAAAAAAATTAATATATTATTTCTATTGTCAAAATATTATTATTACATGTTTTACCTTTGATATATTTTTTAACATTTTATTCCAAAAATACCCCTCCCCTCAACTATAAATAAGGCCCCAAACTCTCTATGTAAAAACACTCCAAACAACCATTCCAATACCCAATATCTACCCAAATTCTACATCTAAATACCATTAGAATAGGTAGGTACATTATGGATAAATTAAACACCAATCAACAAGGATTTATTGTGTTGTACAAGAGAAGCCATATAGAGGAGAGTTTGAGTCTCTATTAAATCTTCCCTCTTTTCTTCTTCTCTTTATTCTTTTTTACCCTCTTACTTTAGAAACCATATACTAAGAAACTAATTATAAAATAATTTACCATTATATTAATTATTATAACCTAATGTAATTATCTTATTTATGATAAATATAAATGTCATACTTCCCTTTCATGCTCTATCGACAACATTCTGTTAAAGGCTAGTTAACAACATACAAAGAGATTTCTAAGGGAATTATTGTGAACACCTTCATGGATAAATAATATGAATTATTTAAAATATATAGTTTTCTAATTAAATGCATTATTTTCTTATGTAATTAATTATATTAATTTATTATATACATTTAACAAAGTAGTGAAATTGTGGAAAATTATGAGATTTTAATGAAATACATGATAAAAAACTTCAATTTCAAAAAAACATAAATAAATGCAATACAATAATTATAATTTTTAAATATTTTTATAAATGACTATAATTAACTTATGGGTAATTATTTTAATAAACATAAGTTTATTATTTAGTATATGAAAAAAGGGGAAAAAGTAAGCAGGAATTATGGTAAGGGGATTTTCAAACCCAACTCATTTTATTTGGGTTATTCCAATTTGATGCCAAATTTTAGTGTTGATATTATTTTTGTATTCCGTAAATATAATTTCATTATCCTTACCTTTTATTTTTTTAGGATATACATTTTCCAGTCTAATTTTTTGAAAAATACAATGATTTTCTAAAAGAAATATTCTATCATGAAACACATTGTTCCTCCTCTTTAGTTGTTTCTTATTTGATCATGAATAAAGAATATTATACCTAAAATGTATTTCTATTTTCATTCAAGAATCAAAACTTTAATCATGATTGATGATGTCTTTATGAAATCCACTATTTTATATGGGCTACATCATGAATTTTATTGATGTGCACTCTATGCGGGACACATGATTATGTAAATTTTATGATGTGAAGGGTGTTATTAGATTTATTTAGTGCTCCAATGCATTAGTCAATGTGGTTTATGTCATGAAATAATGTGAAATATGTGTGAACAAGATGAAATATTTGTTCACAATGATTATTTTATGATTATTTTCATATGTTATGTATAAACATGATGAAGTATTTTTTCACAACAATTTGTGGTATTTGAACACTAAGACATGATGTTTCATTTTTATATATTCAAACATTCCATGAAATTATCTAATGATTAATATCATGATTATTATGGTGATACTATTATTTAGTTATGATTATGATGA
Source organism: Viscum album (assembly GCA_963277665.1). NCBI lineage: Eukaryota > Viridiplantae > Streptophyta > Magnoliopsida > Santalales > Viscaceae > Viscum > Viscum album. Next base: position 933,216,493 of record OY728143.1, on the reverse strand, counting down.
CTATGATCACCCACTTTATATTGATTCATGCCCTTATTTATCCTCTTACCGAGCTTTTAGATAACCCCTTCGATAGATGTATATCATCAAGTTATTACTTTTACTGAGGATAATATGAGGTATACTAAGAATATTGGGAAGAAATAATTAAATATCTTTATTTTTTATTATATAAAAATTATGTATAGGAAAATGTTTCTCAGGGAACTAAACCGTCTGACCCTAGATTTGTAACATAGTTATGTTATATATCTTTAAATGACGTAATAGTCATGTATGAAAAATTAGGGTTGCTATTCAGATTGTTTTACTTGTATTGGGTGTCATTGGGAACCCTCTATAGGATTTCATTTCCTGAGTGTAGATCCTTCCCTATCCTGGATAGGTTGTAATATCCTTGTCCCTCTTTTACTTGGATGGTCCAACATAGATGTTTTTAAATTTGATCTTATTACTAGGGGATATATAACTAAATATGGATCATTAACAGTCCATCCCTAGAGGTCACTTTGGTTAATTATTCTCTTGGGGTTCCCACAACATGTATTCTTGAGCTTTTGCGTAACTATTCACCTAAACGGTTCAAAGAACTGGATCAAGTTAGTGAATATCAGTTGGTTGTCTCTCCCCTATGATCATAAAGGAGTATAAGAATAGAAATACTGATATATAATGAGATAAGGGGAAACAATTTGAATAAAAGACTCATTTTGATGTTACTTAGCCCCATGATATTCTAGATAATTACATTTCCATATCTTAACATTATTCTTCCCTAAGACCCTGTTTATATTTTTAAACACTGTAGGGCTAGGACCCCTAGATAATTTATAGATCCTATATGATAATTTTAGGATCAAATTTACCATTATAATCACCCTTATTCAATCCAAATATATGGAATAATCCATCTTAGGTCATGTTCAAGATTCATGTGGTATATGGTATGTATGTGATTCCATCAAGAAACCATATTGGATTTTATTGAAAAATATAATATTGTTTTGATTTACCGATTACTCCTAACAACAGAAAATGGGTGAAGTTATATTCTACTGTCTCTCTCTTTTTTTCCTTTCATCTATATGAAATTCAATACCATTGAAATTTAAAACATATTAGATTATTTCACTAAATTATTCATAGGTACCTATGTTTATAGGTGTTGAATTCAATATTATTCAAAAAAATGTGGATAAGAATTCCAGAAAGTCGCTGGACAACAATAAATAATTAATTCTAGATAATATCCTCATGGATCTTAGGTATTCTAGTGATCACCTTACCCAATGATATAATAAGAGAGGTGTTCATAAGAAATGGTGTTAGGAAGATATGTTCTTATAAAAACTTTATGTGATCGCCTACTTCCCCAACACCTCCATATCCTATTGGGATAAGTCTTTGTATGTATAAACACCCAAACATATCTATCCTATAAATTACATTATTTAGGGAATATGTTTTATCAAATTCATCCAGAAGAACTTTTTTGGTTAACTATATTGAAAAATTAGAAAATCCGTTACCTTACAAAGGTTAAATTTCTACATATTGACCATTTTTCTTATAGAAAATGTTCCTTATAAAGTTACACTTCGTTTGATCAAGGTAAAAACCGTAACTGTAAATCTGATATTATCAAAATTCACACCCATCATAAAGGCCTGTGATTTGATTGAAAACATGTTATGAGAACAAAATCTCAATAATATAAATAAAATAAAATAAAACTATTAATATATTTTTAGACCTAGAAAATCTATACAGTAGTATTCCTTTTTAATAATAAATATTTTTTCTCAAATATCTACATAAGTTTACATGGAAACGACTTAATTTATTAATATTTTTGATAAAACATTTCATAATAAATTATAAATAATAATAACTATGATTTCTTTGAATACATGATAACTCATGAATACCTTTCCATGAAATAGTACACTTCCTCCTTTTTAAAAAATGGTCATAAAATTTCCTTCAAAATATAATATCAATTGATTTCCTCTTAATATAGAAATATTTCTTTTATAAACCACTAAAAGAATAACATATAGGTACATAGGGACATTATAATTATGTTACAACTTATAATATAACTTAAAATGGAATCACTAAATCATAAAATTCCCATATCTATTAGTATTATCCTATCACCTGTAGAATCTGTCACTTTACTAATTGTGTTGTTGATCTATACTAAGCTCATTTGTCATCAGAGCTATATAAAAATCACCCATTATTACTATAAAATTTAAAATAAAATTATCATGAATAAAACATATATAAATTTATATTTAACAATATAACTCATTTGAATTGGCATTCAAGGTAAAAAGCAATAACACTTTTAGTAATCTCATAAAACGGGGAAAAACTTTTTGTTTCCTTCGAAAATATTTTTATAAAAAAAACCTTAAAAAATAAGGTATATATGATCCTTTAAAAAACAATTTTCACTTGTATAGGAATCTTGATAAAAATTAATGTTTATGATTATGTTAAAGGGCGATGAGGTTGTGGTGGTTAAAAAAATTCATTTTTTACATTATTGGAACATTTAAATTAACCTTAATATAGAATAAAAGTGTGGGGAATAAAACGTTAAAAAATATTGTTAAAAAGAAAGCCCCTCCCTCAAGTCCCTATTTGTTTTCTTAGATTGTATATTATCATGATTAATAAGAATATATTATTTTTCAAAAAATTTAATAAATTTTTAATGTTAATTCCTTTATAATTATTTCCTTTATATCATTTGTTACCATATTTTATTTAGTTACAGAATTGGGTAAGTTCACGTTGGATTATTTTGATAACATTTGGTTTGTAAATCTAAAATGACTTTGGTAAGTTGACTAATGGAAAAGTGATCATGGTTACATTATCCCAAAAAATATTAATCATAAAGATATTGTTAATTTTATACATTAAAAATAATTTTCTAACTACCCATGGAATATAATTGTGGAAAATGAAATACATCATATATTTGATGTGGTAGTCCACACATATACATGAATGACATTTCCATTTTTCTAATGGATGGAAAGGAAATATGGTATATAATATTTTACATATCCAGAATCATAAATATATGAAAATTTTCATATTTATTCATTAGTTTCATCCATTTTACCAATCATGTGTGGATTTAATGAACAAAAATCACATCTCTTTGTGGATGTGGTATTCTACAAGTATTCATGATTACTGTTACATTTTTCCAAGGAACAAAAAGGGTAATATGGTATGCGATATATTTTCATTAAATAATCATAATAATATCACAAAAATTATATATATTCATTAAATCCATCTTTATAAATAGTAGTGTGTTATAATGATGGAAAATGAAACACATCGCTTCATGGAGGTGGTAGCTTAAACGTACACAGAAACGATGTTTTTATTTTTTGTAGGATGTAAATGAGATATAGATTTGTTTTTACAACAACTTAATAGTGTTTAAGAATATATAAGATAGTTATTTATTTGTTATTTATTTGTTATAACTTACTTTATGTTGGTATATGGTGAAATAAACCTGAAATTGGTATGTTAGGACTTATACCACCTCCTATGATACCTCCCTATAGATTAGACATTAAGCCATCAAGGATTGGTGTTTTTATAAGACTAAGTACTCTAGTACATTGCGAGGACAGTTGGGAAAGTTTATAGGTATCTATTTACTGATATAAGAAGTAAAAAAATGTGAAAATAAGTAAAGATAGTATGTGCCCATTTATAAGTTACTAGAGTCTAAATCATGAAAAACCATTAAAATTTTAAAAATAATAAATTTCTTTCACATGTCCAAGTGAAGAAATGGAAAAAATTATCATACAATTTAGTTAAGACTCTTAATCTACTAAAAAATAATATTTAACCATTCTTATATCCATTTTATTCCTTATATCAATGTTTAACCCCCCTTAAAACGTCTAACCATTTCTGGGGTGATATTATTTTTCCTTTTTAATTATTCATTATGAAGAAAAATTAATTTGATCACGTTAAAAAATGAATGTTTTTATAAGATCGGTATTTTACACTATTCACTGAAAATAAAAATATTTTCAGAAAAATACCTATAATTCAACATATGATAATTTAAATATTTTTAATTGAAAATTTAATTTAATTTTACAAATTTGAAAATATAAAATTTATAAATTTTATTTTGAAATAAAACCATATATTTCAAGGAAAAAATTTCAGCTAAATAAAAACATTTATTTTCAGACTGAAAGAACATATGAAATTATAAAAATATATATTAATCCATAAAATATTTGTTATAAACATTAATAAGACTTGAAATTGATTTATTATTATAAATACTTAGTTTGTCACATTCTTCCCCAATTTTAGAAATATTTTACACACAATTTTTATTCATTAATTAAGCATGTGATGTTATTTTCACTCATAGATTTTTCAGATTCCAATGCTTTTTCTTCAGTCATTTGGTTTCTCCATAAAAATTTTACAAATAAAATATTTTTATTCTAAAAATATTACTCTTTATGATCAATAATCTAAAATTTTCATTCCACATTAGAGATATTTTCCTCTAACTATACCACTTCAGCGCTCAAATCATGAGATGAATTACATATGAACTTACTTAGTAATGAAACATGAATGAAATCATGTAACTAAGATACATTTGGATGTAAGAATAGTAATAAACTGATCTCATATTATATAGAACTTCCTAGGGTCTTATGAACCATGGACTCATATTTCCCCTTTTACTAAAATGCAATACATCTTTCTATGGTGATATTTTCAAAAAGGCATAGCCTCCTACCTAAAATGAAATTTATTTAATATAGTTATTTGTATAAAGATTTCTTGTACTTTATTATTCCCTCGTATAACGATTAATCATTTTTTACCTTCTTAATGATCAATTCTTCTAATTCTGGTCCTAATAATTTCCTCTAATTAACTTTGTCCCAAATGGATGGTGTCCAATACCGTTTTTCATATAATTCCTCAGAAGGAAAAAGTTTAATAAAAGAATGAAAACTATTATTAAGATAAAATTCATCTAAATATATATTTTGTTTCACAATTTCCGTGATAATATAATGCGAAATCCCTCAGAATTCTTCTATGTTCTGAATTTTATGTTGTCGCTATTATAAAAACCCAAGATTTTATCATGTATATCCTATTAAATAAATTCAATTCATTCAATATATTAAATTACTTAAATCATATAAAATCACAGGGAGAAGACAAAAAAACATTGTAAATGAAGAATCAATGAAATACGAGTTTTTTTCTAGAAATTAAAAAAATATACCAATGAAATAGTAAATTGATCTTTAGAATAGTATTATGGCCCTTAAGAATAGAAATTCATCAAATAGAATAGTAATATCAACAATTAATTTATAAATAAAATTTAGGTATCTTATAAATGAAAATATGATATAATTACATCACACTATAAGTAAATAATTATTTTAAAAAAATGATAAATTAATTGTTAGTATTTTTATAAAAAATAAATGTTTATTTTCAATTTTATAATTAATACAATGATTTAAATGAAAATTTATTTTCATAAAATATACTAGTAAATTAATACTTTATTTTCTTATGATTATATGACAATTTTATTATACCTTAAGTAATTCTTCAAATTGTTATAAAGTCACTTATAATTTTAAAATTGTTATTTTTTGAGTAAGTGATGATTTTAATTAAAAATTAAATTTCCTATATTTATAAAATTATTTTTATAAAATGGAGTTTTTCTTTGAAATCAACACCTCCAAAAATGGTTATGGTGAATTTTTGGAATTTTTCTAAAATAGTTTATTTTTTTGAATAGTGAAATATAGTAAATTACAATATGAGTTAAATATAAGAATTATTGAGTCATAAATGATGTATGGTTCATATATTCCTTTAATTTCAAAATATCCTTCATTAATTTAATATAAATAGTGGTGAGTTTAAAACTATTCACAGTCTTGATCCAAAATAATAAAAAAATGAGTAAAATAAAAAAATACACCTCTCCTCCACTATAAATCCCACCCTCACCACCAATTTTCATCACCCCTAAATAACCTTTAATATAATTCAATTTTTTTCTAATACACTTCCCAAATCTCTCCAACTCATCCATGAGTATTTTTTATCAATAAAAGCCAAGCCCAAGTTCGTTAAAGAGGTTCTGAAGGAAAAGAATTTCGGAGGAAAAATCATTATTGCTTCCCTTTAATTTTCATTAATTTTCTTTTCATATAATTCGCTGAACTCTTCTATTAAAAATTCATGATAACTACAATATATTAAATAAAATTTAATTATATTATTTTTATGCTAAATCCATCATCAAACCCCTTCTTCTCTGCTTTTTATACAAAAATTAAATATTATCTGTGATGTGTCAATTTACCACCATCCTAGATTATGGGTTTTCATTTTTCATTACCACCTTAATTTTTGGTTGTAAAACTATTATAATTGATAAAATAGATTGAAAAATATATATTAAAACTTATTTAATAGTTTAGAAAGCAGTATATATACAAAATATTAAAAAAAGTGTGTTAATAAAAAATTCACCAAAACTAACTAACGTTCATCGTTAACATTTTATCAAATGAATCAACCTTATATCTGAAAGAAATGATATATAAGACAATTTAATATTATTTTATTCTATTAATAATATATAATTTTAATTCTGTATAATTATTTTCCATTTTGCATGATCTTACATACATTTATATAAGTGATCCTATCATGAAAACGGAGGAAACAAACACACTCGAGCAACAAAATTGAATCTTGAAACTCATAAAATACACTATAAATTAACATAATAATATTATAATAAATAAAATAAGGGTTTAATATGTTCTTAATTAAGTTATTAGTAATTATAAGGTCATTATTTTGGAAATTAATTACAAGTGCATAACACATTCATAAATAAGGTAAATGATTCTTCCCAAACCTATATTTTTTCTTTCTCACTACGCTTTATCTATCTTTACCCCAATGTAATTCTTAATTCTTCCTTTGAAATATTAATAAATTCTATTTTTATGTTCCAAATATATTTACCCATCTCAATTATTCCTTATTTTGTGGGAAACTAGTGGTTTATAAGGATTCTTTTTCAATTCCTTTCGATAAGCAACCCATATTAAAGAAAACTTCCCAATTTATTTCCCATTTTCAAGTACCCTCCATAATCAGTTTTAATCTATTTTTTTTTTCTAAAATCAATCATTTTATCATTAAAATATCTCTTTTTCATTTCAGGTTTTATACAAAAAATTAATCAATTTTCCATTCTAAAGACTATTTAATACTCTCTTTAAACCACACTAAAGAGGCTCATTTATAAAGTTTCTTAAACACAAATTTCTCAAGTATTCACTATATTTGGACATAATTTATCGTTATCTATGCCTATTAACTCTTATTAATTTCAATTTATGATTTATATCTGTTCTTTCATGGAAACAATATTCTATTCCCTTTTACCACTTATTCCTTGTGTGTGGGGTATATATATTTCCCTTTTACTTACGATCATCATTCAATAAATATCCATATTTATTGTATCATGGATATTATTATTTTATTAAACATATAAAATATTTACTTATGGTTTTTTTATTATATTGAATCTATGTATGATGAATTTTTTGGACTTGTAGTGACTGGTGGGGCTAGTTATAGATAGCCACTTGATGCATTGACAGGTCTCATGAGAAAAAACTATTAGCGACAAATCATTTTTATTTACTTCTAAGTAGAATCAAATGGTAGGTTACCAACAAACTGAAACATTATTACCAGTATAATGGTTCATGTTCCAGCTACTTGATGTCCAATGATTAATTATTTTCTTCATTCTATATTCAGATTCTACTTTTTATGATATTTTTGATGGATCGGATCCCTCGGCCCAGCAATATTGTCCGCTCTGGCCCAGTTGCTATCCCAGGCCTCACGGCTTTAAAACGCGTTGCTGAGGGGAAGGTAGGCATGGGAATTTCAAGCACCCACCAATCTCCCTCCACAACCGATGTGGGATTGGTTACCGGGGCACAGGCGCCAACAATCCTGGCGGGGGCCCAACAATCCTGGGCCCAGGACACAACATCCCCCCCCCAAGCCCACACCGGTCCCGAGACCAACCACCCTTTGATACCAATTGATGGATCAGATCCCTCGGCCCAGCAATATTGTCCGCTCTGGCCCAGTTGCTATCCCAGGCCTCACGGCTTTAAAACGCGTTGCTGAGGGGAAGGTAGGCACGGGAATTTCAAGCACCCACCAATCTCCCTCCACAACCGATGTGGGATTGGATACCGGGGCACAGGCGCCAACAATCCTGGCGGGGGCCCAACAATCCTGGGCCCAGGACAAAACAATTTTCACTATGAAATGTTATATGGATGCATTTACATTCACAGTTTATTTATGGAATTTGTTTTATCAATTTACCTTGTAATAATTATTATGAATTATTTAATTTTATTTACTTATTATTGTTTCATGTAACCTTTAATAGGCATTTGATCTCACCCCTTTCATTTTTTACATTCCCACGTTATGCAGATGAAATATTTTAATAAGTTTCATTGAAGAAATTTTATTTTTCTTTGTTATGTTATATTTATAATTACCAATGTAATAATGGAACTATATATGTATTTAGTTCCTAAAGACTAATAAACTTATTTATCATTTATGATGTTATCTTTTCTAGCTATTCAACTGTAATAAAACAACAACTGACACTAGGTTACTGGGGTCAGGTTTTTTATAATTGGTATCAAAGTAAGTTTAATAGAATCCTTGGGAAGTAGATGTAAAATAACCACGATAATTATAATAACTCTTCAAAGATAATTTTTGGCTCAATAATCATGATGATTATGATATACCATATTGTGTACCATTATTTAGTGATGGTTCCAAATGGTAGGAAATGAATCAATACCTATGGAAAATGTAGGGATTTCCCTAATGAACAATTTAATGCAATTAGTGTTGGAGGTTTGAAAATCATGTATATATTATGATAGTTTAAAAAGGTTATGAAAAATTATCACACTAAACCTATGTTATATTTTTCATGCAGAAAAATCCCCCATATTTTTGTGGGTCTACTAATCCAATTGTAGACGAACATTGGATTAAGTCTCTTGATAAGATATTTCGATCATCATGATGAAATGAAAATGAAAAGGTAGTACAATAGGTATATTTTCTCAAGGGTGATGTTGATCAATGGTGGTATTTGATCCATAATACCAAGGAGGAAGAAAAAAACAGAACAAATTGAGTGGATAACATTTGAATAAATGTTCTTCAAAAAATATATCCTACATGAGAAATGAACTGAAATAAAGGTAATATACCTTATATTAAGGAAAATAGAAGAAGATAGTGTTATAGTGTTTGAGTATTCCTTCACAAGATGAGCTAGATATGATATTGATTACATACATGATTCATAAGGCAAGATTGATCATTTATTTGAAGGTCTCAAACCAAACTTCCGAAGGGCCCTAACTTCTCAAATATTTCATCATATGATGAAATAGTATTAAGTTCCATCAAAATGAAGAATGAATTTTCTATATCATATATGTTCAATGTAAATAAAGAGAATAATGGGTATTTATATAACCCAAGAAAAGATGAAGCATCAAAAAAGAATAATGGAATGAATAAATTTTCATTATGTAGAAATTACGAAAATAATAAACCTGGTAAATGCTTAAAATGTATGGGGTTTTTCCATAATTTTCAAGAAAAGGGTCATCGAGCTAATCATTTTATGGGGAATAAATAAATAAATGATGTTCAATGCTTCAATTTTAATGAAACATGGAATTATTTAAATCAATGTCCTAAGTATACGGGGAATCTACCATAGAAGATTCCAAGGGATGATGGACAAGTTTATGTGAACACTACAACATAATTAAAAGTACCTAATAATGTGTTGGAAGGTATGTTAATCCAATATTAAAATATATACAATGATTTATTAGATTTGTGATCATCATAATCTTTTTTATCTAACTAATGTTCCAAGAAAGAAAAATTTTTCCCTTTTGATTTAATATGGGAGTTTTCAGTCAAAACCCGTAAGGGAAGTATCATTGTAAAAAAGTGTCGATAAGTTCCCATTGTGGAATATAAATGTGATTTATTTGATGAACTTTTCGTTATAGCTATGGTTGAATTTTTAATAAAGATTATAATGGATTTTCTTTCAAAATATAATGAGAGAACTTTTTTCAGGAATAATAAATTACGATTTATGAGGAAGATATAGAATATCATATATTTAGAGTAGAAAATTCATCATTATTATTTTACCTATATCCACCCCTAGAAGATCTACTGAATGAATTTATTAGCGAGGAATGGAAAAACATTAAGGGATGATGAAATTAATCTTCAAATAAAGGTTGTACCAATTGTGCAAGAATACATTAATGTATATCCTACAAAATAACCTAGACCCCGCAAAATGAGAAGTTGAATTTAACATTGATCTAATCCTTTATGAAAGACCAATATCAAAGACTCCTTATAGAATAAATTCTGTGGAATTATTATATCTGAAGAAACAACTATATTGTTTGAGTAATAAGGGATTTATTATCCCCAGTGTTTCTCTTTTGGGAGCCCAAATTCTCTTTGTTAATAATAAAGATGAATCCTTGAGGCTATGTATTAACAGTAGAGAAATCAATGCTATTGAAATAAATTACAAGTATCCTCTACCTATATTGATGATCTATTTGATCAACTTCACAAAGATAAATATTTTTTGGAGAGTGATATTTTTTATGGGTATCATCTGTTGTGATTATAGAAGGAAGATATTGCAAAGAAAACATTTTAGACGAGGTGTGGACATTAATAGTTCACAGTAATTCAATTTTGGATTAACTAATGAACCCTACATTATCAAGGATCTAAATAAAAAAGTATTCAAGGTATATATATTTTATTTTGTACTAGTATTCACTGATAATATTTTGGTGTATTTTAAAATCATTGAAGACCATCATAATCACATGTGAATTTTTCTTGAGATTCCTAGAATGAAAGAGTTATATGGTAAATTTATCAAGTGTGAATTATGGATTAAAAAATTTTCATTTATTATCTAGATTTTATCTAAATATGGAATCTCAGTTGATCCTTTGAAGAAAAAGGAAATATAAGAATGAAATATGCTAGAAAACATAACTCAGGTACACAGTTTTATTGGTTTAGTAGGTTACCATCAGTGTTTTGTTCAGGATTTTTACTGATTTTCTAACCTGTTAACAAAGCTCACATGTAATGGGATTGTGTTTGAATGTAGATGATATTGTGCAGAATGCATTAATGAATTGAAGATAAGATTAGTTAATGATTCTATTTTAACTCTACCATGAGAAAATGATTTGATCATAACATAAAGTGATGCATCAAAGAAAGGACTTGGTTGTTTCCTTATGGATACTAATAATTTTATTGAAGATGCATCAAGGCAGTTAAAGAATCATGAATAAAATTATTGAACTCATGATATTGAGTTAGCACCCATAATAGTTTCTCTAAAGATATGGAGACACTATATATGTGGTAAAATATAAGAGATATATATGAATCACGAGATTTTGAGATACATCTTTACATAGAAACAACTGAACATGTAGAAGAGATGATTTCTCAACTTACTCAATGATTATGATGTATAAATACACTACCATCCTAGAAAATAAATTAAGGTGGAAGATGCTTTAAGAGAGAAATATCACAAACTTCTAAACAAAAGGAGGATTGAGAACAATCCTATATTCATTGATTTTATAAATATGGTTATGGGAATTTTTAATCAAATGGAAACATCAAACCCTTTTCAAATGCTTACTAACCCATATTTGTCAAAGAAGATAAAATGTTCCCGATCCAATGATGGGAATTAAAAAATATATAAAGTCGTTAAGGATGGAAGATTGGATAACTTCATGCATGAGGATTGAATTATGAAATTTGGAAATAGGTTATGTATTCCATTAATACATTTGATAAAAAGGGAACTATTGAATGGTTCTCATAGATAAAATTTATCTATAAACTTATGTAGTAAAAGGATGTATATAGATCTAAAGGAACATTTTTTGTGGGATAATATGAGGTTAGAAATTGCTTAATATGTGTCAAGGTGTCTAGTTTGTCAACATGTGATGGTCAAGAGACAATATCTTAGAGGAATAATGAATCTTATTCATATTCCTATGTGAAAGTGGGATAAAATTATGATGTAATTTTGCGTAGTACTAACAAGGACATCTAGAAGGAAGGACAAAATATGGATTATTGTTGAAATTTTTACAAAAAATAAAACTGTTACTTTCTATAAGGGATAATTTACCTCTTATGCACCATATAAGACTCAATAGTAATGAATTTATAAGAATTCATGGTACACCTCTATCATTTTTGTCTAATCGAGTTCCCCATTTAATATCAAAATTATTAAAGACTATTCATAAGGCATTAGATACTAACCTTTATATGAGTAATGCTTATCACCCTCAAATCGACTGACAGTCTGAAAGGACTATTCAAAAATTAGGGGACATGTTGACCTAATTATCACATTAATTTTATGTTATGTTGGATCAGTAGTTTCCTTTGGTTTAATTTTACTAAAATAATTGTTTCCATTATCATATTCAAATGGATCATAAGAAGCATTATATGGAAAGATATGTCAAACTATAACTTATTGGGATGAGGTTGGTGAGAGGAAACTAATAGGCTGATAACTTATTAAAGAGACAAAAATAAAGGTAAAGACTATTAAGGATCATTTTAATGTATCAAAAAGTTGGAAAATAGTTATACTGGTAACCAGAGAAATGATTTTTAAATTCAAGGGGGATATCATGTCTTTCTGAAAGTATCTCCATTGAAGTGTGTCATAAGGTTCACTAATTAAGGGATACTGAGTCCCAGATACATCAGACTATTTGAAATTATAGAAATAGTTGGAGGTGTATCTTACTGAATAGTAATTAAACTACATATCCCCAAAGTTCATGATGTGTTCCACATATCATTATTAAGGAATTGTATTCCATAACAAACACATGTAACTACCTATGAATAAATTGGAATAGAACCAGGTCTATCTTACTACAAAGAAACCATAGAAATTATTTACACAAGAAAGAATGTATTGAGAAACCAGATGACTTAACTGACAAAGGTTATTTGGAGAAAGCATAAAATGGAATTATAAATTTGGGAACCTAAGTATGTTATGAAGAATAAAAACCATCATATGTTCAGAGGGCCATATTCTCCAAAAATATCAAGGATGAAAATTCTTAAGGAGGGAAGAATATATCACCCCCCATATTTTATGTTATGTATCATCTTAAATTAATTCAATTAATTTGATATCTTACCTAGCATAAATTATTTAAAATCACATAGAGAACACAAAATTGTCATTCTAAATGAATAATGAATCAAATAAGGGGGTTTTCTCTAGAAATTCAAGAACATATACCAATAAAATAGTAACTTGACCTTTAAAATATTAATGTGAACCATATGAATTGTAATTCAAACAATAGAACAATAACCTCTCCTATAAAAGTATATATAAAATTTATGCATTTTATAATTGAAAATACGATATAATTATATCATATTATTATTTAATAAATATTTTAAAAATAAAAAATTAGGTGTTGGTATTATTATAAAACATAAATGTTTATTTAGAATTTTATAATTTATATAATGACAAAATATAAAATTTATTTTCATAATATAGATTCACAAATTAATTTTTTTTGTCTTTTTTTAGATAATTTTATGAGACCTTAATTAACTTTCCAAACTGTTATAAATTCATATATAATTTTAAATTTGGTATGTTTGGATAAAGCAATGATTTTAATTAAAAATTTAATTTATCATATTAATGAAATTATTTTCCTTAAACTTACATCATCTTTTAATTCTACACATTGAAAAATGGTTAGGTTAAAATTTTGGGATTTTTTAAAAATTGTTGAATTTTTAGAAAATAGTGAAATACAATAATTTACGGTATAATCTAAATACTTGAATTATTGATTCATAGATGATGTATGGAGGATGTATACAAACAATATCGAAATATACTTCATTATTTTAATATATTTAGTGATAATTTTCAAACTATTTCTATTCGTGAGACAAAATAATAAATAAACGAGGAAAATAAAAAAAACACCCTTCTCCTCCACTATTAATAACACCCCTAACCACCTCTTATCCTCAAACCCAAAAAACATGAATCTTATAAAATTTATTCTCAATCATCTTCCCAAGTCTCCCCCATGCACAATATCCTTTGGTATCAATAAAATAGCAAACCCAAGTCCCATAAGGACGCTCTAAAAGAGAAGAATTTGAGAAGTATAACACTTAATATTTCCCATTAAATTTATTTTCTTTTGTTTTCTTATCTTTACCTAACCTCTCCTATGAAAACAAGAATGATAACTCTAGTATCTTTTATTCAGTGATTTTTTATATGTTAATGCACAATTTATCATCATCCCCCTTCTCCTATCCCTTTTATTCTAAAATTGATAATATCATCTGTGATGTGTGGATTTATCGCCATTGTGGGTGATGCATTTTCTTTTTCCGTTACCACATTAATGGTGGGTTACAAAACCATCATAATGGTTAAAAATTGTAAAATTTATATTACAAATAATTTAGTATTCTATAATAATTATATATACATAACAGTAAATAATAAAGAAAAACTAGTTTGGGATAATTGAAAAATCACAAAAATAAACTGACATTCATTTTTAACATATTATCTAATGAATCATAATAATATTTGAAAAATGATATATAAGAATATTTAATCATATGTTATTACATTAATAACATATAATTTAAATTATGGATAATTATTTCCCATTTTATATGATCTTCCATACTTGTATACAAGTGAACTGATTAGGAAAACTATGAAAACGAACAACCCTAAACGATAAAATTGAATGTTATAACTCATAGAAAAGGCCATAAATGATCTTAATAAAATTATTTTAAATAAAATAACTTTTTAATAGGTTCTTAGTTATATTATTAATTAATTTTATTCCATTATTTAGTACATTTAGTGGATGTTCAGAACACTTTCATACATAAGGTAAGGGATTCTTCCCGAACATCCATTTTTCTAGCAGGTTACTCTTTCTCTCTCTTTACCCCATTTTAATTCTTAATTATTATTTATTAATCATCCTACATTGTTTTTTATGTTAAAAATATATTAAACTGTCTCAATTATTCCTTTTTTGGTGGTAAAAACATGTTTTATAAGGATTCCTTTTCAATTCCTCCCAATTAAAACGCCCGATTAAAGAGAACATCCCAATTTATTACCCATTTTTAATTACCATCCAGATTATATTTCAATCTACAAATATTTTTTAAAAAATAATTAATTTTATCATGAAAACTATATTTTTTTGTTTTTTATTTTATTAAAATAATTATTTCTTTTTTATGTTATAAATACTCTAAAATATTTTCCTTAAACCACATTAAAGAGACTCATTTCTAAAGTTTCTTAAACACTCATTTTTAATGTTTCCACTTCAGTTAGACAAAATTTTCATGATATATGCATATTTTCCCTTAATAATGTCTTATTATGATATAAATCCATTCTTCCATGGAAACCATTATGATATTCCCTTTTCTCACTTATTTATTTTGCGTGTTGTATGTATATTTCCATTTTATTTATGTTCATAATTCATTAAATAAAAATATTACAAGTATCTTGGATATGATTATTTGTTGGAAACATACTATTTTACATATGGTTTTATGATTAATTGAATCTATTTATGAATAATGATTTGGACTTGTTGTGATGGATGGGACCTTGTTATAGATAGACCTCGATGCATCAAAAGGTCCCATGAGACAAAACAGCTTGCAAAAAACCCTTCATGTTTGTTGCTAAGCGGAAGAAGACTAGTTTTAATCCATAGACATAAACCATATTGATTATATAATAGTTGATGTTCCAAATACATGAAGTCCAATGATTAATCATTTTCTTCATTTTGTATTCATTTATTACTTTCAATGATATTTTGATTATGACAAAATATATGGAGGAATTTACATTCTCAGTTTATTGATGGAATTCATTTATCAGATATTTAACTTTCCATTATGATTATTCCATATTTAATTATATTAGGTTATTATTAATTTATATAACCCTTAAAAATAATTTGATCTCACCCGTTTTATTTTTTTTACTTCCCTATTTTATGAAGATGAAATCTTTGAATAAGTGTCGGGAAGAGGATTTATTTTCCACTTTTATGTTTTATGATTAATTATTAATATATTAAAGGAACCATATATGTACCTAGTTCTTCAAGACTAATAAACTTATTGATACTTAGTGATTTTATCTCTTGTATCTATTCTATTTTAATAAAATCAACACTGAATCTTGGTTACTAGTGTTAGGGTTGTAACAATTGTCTATCATATTATCGATCAAAGTCTGTACTCAAATTTAATTTTTGAACCATCAACTTCTAAAGACCTTTAAAAAAATTATTTATATTTTGGATCATGATTTGATGAAATGGAGATGAGAAATCCATATAACATGACTATATATTTAATATAATGAATAAAAATATGATCTTAACATATATTATATCTAATAGGAAGAAAATGAAGAGATTTTTTAAATCAAACAATAAAAACCCAAATCACATTATTATTAAAAGATGTATTTGGTAATCCCACTAATAAATCCTTTCAGATGATCTCTTAGTTCTATTATGGAAATATAAAAGGATACTCAAACCCCTAATTTTGTTATTATCCATTTTTAACCTATTTAAAGATAAAATATTTCATGGTAAAGTCAACTATATATTTATTCACACATTCCCACCAATAATATTCTGAATGGTCTCTATAAATCTTAGTGATTCTAGGATGAATCAAAAATTGAGAGATGATAGCTTTACTTCACAATTACGTATTCAATTGGGAATCAATCAGAACATATAAAAACTTTCAATGTCTGAAAAAACCTTCTTCATCAACATTAAACTCAAGAAACTTACCATATTTGAAAAAATTTACTTTTTCTTATAAACCATGTTTTTCCATTTGAGACTCCAAAATACCTTCTAACAAAAATGACTACATTGATCACTGAGACAACAATGAATGAGTTTCTGCATACACAATTTCGAGGAAAATAATTACTTATTAATTAACTAAAATATCATGTTATAAACATAACATAGTTAATTATGCATCATATTCTAAAAAAATACATTGGCTACCATGTTTTCCTTACATGCATGATAGTGAATTGGGAAATCATAGCCATTAATTATTTTTTGAAATATTCTCTACATCATCTTGAATTATTTTTATTGAATATTTACTTTAAACCTTTATGATGAATATATATTTCATATTTATCCCCATATAGATGATGCCTCCAAATATTTCAACCAAAAACTACTACAATTAACATAATTCCATGTATAGGATACTAATTCTCATAGGTTTTCAATAGACGATATGAATAAGAAAAAACCTAATCACTTTAAATCAAGAAAAATAAAATTACATTTAAAGACGAATCACTATAAATAAAAACTATATATTTCTAGATATTAAGACTAATACAAGATCATTAACTAATATTCTATTGAATTCTAGAAAACAAAGATCAAATTACATCATCTCAATATACTTATCTCCTTTTCATGTTTACATTATCAGTGATATAGAAAACCAAGAAGTGTTTTCAATAAACTATCAGTTGTAAATTGATAACATGACTCTACATCCAATCCCTATGATATTTATAGGCCTTGGACACTCTTACACCAGTTTTTCCTTAGCGTGATCAAATTTTATTCCATTTTTAGAAACAATATTCAAAAAACAATATTCTATAACCAAAATTCAGTTTTACAGAATATTCCATAAAATATATTTTATTATAAATATATAAAAAAATACTTATATATTTTTCATGATCATCATATATTTTAGAATATATGATAATATCATTGATAAAAAAATCAACAAATTTATTTAAATATACCTATAAAAATTTAATCATTAGATCTGAAAATATAGTGGGTGTCTTTGTTAACATGAAATTCAAATCTAAAAACTCATAATGGATATATCCTCTCATGAATTCCATCTATTCTTTTACTTTTAGCTGAATATACCCAGACCTGAGAATAATATTTGAAAAATACATCACTAAATATAACTAATTAAACAATCCCATGATATGAGGAAAATATATTATTTTCATAACAATATTTTTATTGAGTTCTCTATAATCAATGTAATGTATCATTGTACCATTATTATTTTTTTACAAAAAAATAAGAGCACCCCTAGGTGGAGTTCTAGGGAAGATGAAACCCTTTATAAGAAACACATGTAATTGATTTTTCAATTCTAAAAACTAAAATGAGGCCATTCTATATGGAGGTTTTGAAATTTTCCTAACATCATAAAATGATTCAGCTATAAATATGACCATTTGATTAGTAATAACAGTAGAAAAATCTATATGAAATACAACCATATATAAATTTCTAACAAGAAAATCAATTATTTTAATGGTTTACTAATATTCAATAATATGTGAAAGAAAAATTTCAACCTTATATTTAATAAATCTCTCGACTTCAGGATATGTTGTCGAAGGTATGAACTAATTCATATATAAAAATCAATGTTCACTCTGAGGATTGAGTATGAAGATATAAAATATATCTTAACAAGATAAATTTAAATCCAATCCCTACTAATAATAACATCAAACATGTGATGCCCCAACCGCAGTTACCTATATTCGGTGCATTATTTTAATACATTTTTATGATTACAGGGAATCATGTCCCGAAGGACTGATCGATTTAGCAGTCTTGGAAAATAGATTACATACATGAACGTTTCATTACATTATAAAATGAAGGACAACAACAAAATTATATCCATTTAACAAATTCATATCCCTTAGACTATCCGTGCAGGTTAGTCATAATATACTTTTTAGCATCCCTGAAAAAATAAAGCATAGAAAGGGGTGAGCTTAGATGATCAGTAAGGATAATAATATAGAGGAATCGTTCACAAATAAGCATAAACAGTTAATGCAATGTATAAAAATAAAACTAAATCCTTTTAAACTTAATCTTTAGTATAATATGGAAAAGATAAATCAAATAACGCCATTTACTTATTCCCATGGATATTCTACAAGTTGAGTAATCACACTTAATATCAGCAACTAATTTCATAATGATAGAATGCATAATGTTGGACATCATAACCACATAGTCAAGGCCTTGTTCCTAGACTACAAATAAGAATTTGTCTAGGCCTTTTTCCAAGACACTAGTTTGTCTCATGAGACCTACTGATGCACTGAAGAGCTATAGCGGGCTCCACCTGTCACTTACAAATTCTAATGCATTACTTATATGTAAATTTTGAATCATAAAATAAACATTCTTATTAAAACTAGCATAAGAAATGTAAATACTTTAACCATAAAACATGAATGGTATACAAATATCACATCCATAGTAGGACATATCATAACTCATTCAATACGATATGGAAGATTGTATTATAATAAATCAACCTCAATCATGAATAAGATCCAGTAAATGATGTTGATATAGATGAAAATGATTAGTAAATATCTCTGAGTGAAATACCCCTATTTCATTAAATTATTTAAAAGTCACACAGTTTATAAAGGAATACATTTAAAAGATATTTTTGAATCAAAGTGCGCCATACCACTTTGAAATTTTTTAAGGGAATTAACATTTTAAAACATTCAACTCCATATAAATAAATCCTTAAAACCATATTGAAAATGAGGAAATTTGTGATAATTATTTTTAAGAATAATTATTTAAAACATTTAAAATGGTGTTTTAGTTAAATAGAAACTTAAAAATAACCTTTTTAAAATTCCTTTTTTGAAAATTGACATGAATAATAAATATGTCCCAGTAAAAACATACACATAAACAATCTCAGATAATAATGAGATTGAGGAATTAACCATAACCTTGTAGTTTTCCTTGGTCGAGGGTATGTTAACCTCCTGTATAATAGTTAAATCATTGTTATTAAATAATACAAGAACCACATACATAATGGTCCAAAACTCATTAAATTCCTCAATCTCATTATTTAATTATATAATGATATTCGGTTTCTAAAAGTCAAAAACTCAATAAATTCCATTTTAAGATGACTAATGTTCGAAATAAAATCATCTAATAAGAATTGGACAAGTTTCAGATATTGTTTTAATTTTTATAATATCATTTATTTAAATAATTCATTAATGAGGTAAACACTACATCATTATTGTGTCATAAATAATTTTATTTATTTGATGTCTAAAAATTATAAAAAAATAACATGATGTAGGAAATATTTTTATCTTTCAAATTAATATTTATTGTTGAAACGATAACTTATATAACCTCTTCTAAAAATTATTTTACTAAAAGATATATGTTTATGTCATTTTTGTCTTTACTTTAAATTAATTAATAAAAAGTAAAATTATCACTCTCAAGTGGCTCCATGGCATCCCAAAATCAACCCATGGATTCCCAAGGTCAGACATGTATCAACCAATATTAATAGGACACATATTTGGGTAATTTAAAATTATTATAATAATGCTTTTTATCCTTATTTACTAGATTTAGCGTCTAACCATGGTAAATAAAATATTTACTGAGATAAATATTCATAATGTCTAAAAATAAAAGTTACCTATTTACAAAATTTGGACCTCCTGATTCCAAATATGGAATCCAATTTTCCAAATTCAAAACACATAATTGGGATAAATTAATTTAAATTTAATTCTGATTGTCATAACAAAAAATGTGTTTTTAAGAAATAATAACTATCAAATATTAGTTTTAAAAAAAGGTTCGCCAATATAAGGCTGTTAAATTGGAATTTTTTTGAAAAATACTTCTTTTGTCTAGAAAATCGAATTTATTCTTATATTATGTATAAAAAGCACATGATACGGATTCTAAAATAATATGTAGTATACAAAATTCAAAATTTAGTTAATACTATTTATAACTACTTTTTGAAAGGCATGATTGGTAAGTCGTGGTTTGCTCGAACTCAGTGTCACGTGTATTGAAAGTTATTTAATTACTTTGAATAGATAACCTACTATGAATTAGGGGGTGTTACATTCTCACCTCCTTCAATAAATTGCGTTTTTCAATTTGGATTTTTTCTTTGAAAATAAAAGTTATAAAAAATAAAACTACCTTTGTGGAAAACCCACATCGGAAATTGGGTTAATGAAATTTAGTCATAATAAGAGGAAAAGTGAAATGAAAAAGTCACCGCCAAATTATGATATCGATTAAGAGAACATTAGGGGAAATTAGAGACACATAATTGGAGGAAAAACATAAATTATTCATAGGGAGAGATTGCGGTCATCAATTACAAGCTATTGTAAAATTGAGGGACTCAAAGCCATCAATCTTTGATGATTTAAAATAACATCTGTTCAACAAAACACAAGGTATTAGTATAACACATTTTGGGTTTCAATATACCTTCCCTAATGTTTAAGAATAAATTTATTCATAGAATAGGAGGAAAAAATATACTTGGTAAGTAGAGTTTCATCCTTTAACTAATTCCTACCACAAACTCATCTTTCACTCCAAAAGATAATAGAATTCCAAAAAATTTATTTTATCCTAATCATATAGGGTTCCAAAAATAATGAATTTATAATTCATTTGTATGAATATTTAAAATAACTACACTATAAAAATTAGGACATCACGTAAGTCAGTGGTCGGTGATGCACCCTTGTCACCCTTCGGTAGCGTGTTTAAGTCTCCCATCCTTTCCGGACGCGACGGGCTATCGCCTGAACTCATGGTTGTCCGTTTTTATAAAAATCCAAAAATAATCTTAAGAAATGTTTCAACAATAAAAAATAGTATTAAAATTCCATCTTAATACACTCCAACCTTTAGACTTATCCAAAATACTTTTTTCCAAACTCATAGTCCAAAATTTAAAAGGAAGGTAAACATAATAAAGATCTCTTTTTTTTCACATAATAACTGGTGAATACCTTAATCATGTATTCTAAAAAAATGGTAAAAAAATGAATTTCCAAAAAACCATATTTGAATAGGTATATACCTCTTTATTTCTTATGTAAATCATAGAATACTAGATATACTCCTAAAATCCAAAAAAAATGTCATCACCAACAATGATCCAATAAAAAACCATTAATTAGTTTCAATGTAGTCAATAATATACAATATAATTTGTCCAAATCAACCATCTCTTATTCTAAAATCAATACCACAGTTTCATGACCATATTAAAGTTTATCTTTCCTTAAACCATATATTTTCAAAAATGTTTAACTTGCTATTAGGTCACTTTTCTTGGTACCACACAATATCAAATCCTTAATGAAAGGATACTGCAATACAATCCTGATTTATTTCCATAATTCATAAAACCAATACATCATTGATACAACACTAAAATGACATAATTATTTAATAACAACATAATAAAACTAGTCATTTCTCTTTATCTTCTATAGTATAATAACATTATTATTATCCAACAACATCATTTGCGGTATACTCTGATGAATGGGACATTGATTCGCATAGTGTCCCTTATCCTTGTAGATGAAGCATTGTACATTTGAACCATTTTTCTTACATTTTCAATCACATACATGGTATCATTTTTCTCCACACTTATAACAAACTCTCATTCCCTTCAAGCATTTACCAAGGGGATTTTTTTGCACAATTATCACATATGGGAAAATCCATCTTTCCCTTATTCCCATTATCCACCTTTCTATCTACCTTCCTTTTCTTATTTGGATTCCCTTCAAAGCCATAGGGCTGAGAGAATTATTTACTTATCTTATTAACACATGATACTATTTCTTCATATGATGATAACACATGGGAGACTATTTTCTTTCTAAATGTTGGATTAATACCATGAAAGATATGATCCTTCTTACTCTTTGGATCATGCATATTTCTAGACTTCTCATCTCATATATAAGGAGCCATTTCTAAACAATGGAATACACTAGGTGAGTTTATGAATCACAACGCATAATTACAAACTTTTAAAATACCTAACGTAAACTAAAAAGATAATGCATATAATCTATAATAAAAAAATGTTTTTTGTGAATGTATTTTCTCCTAAATCCTTCATAATGTCTTGTAATGAAAATGTGAATCACCCTAAGCATATCATGTAAGAGTTTCATAACCTAGAGTGAAACAATGCTCATTGTCCTGTACCAGGATACCTCGAGTCAAGCCCGAAACTACTTGTCAATGATTTCACTCCTAGGTACATATGTGCTAGAGCCACATCAACCTGCTCGTATGCATGCAAGGATGTATTTCTTGGAAAATTCACAAAATCTCAACATTACCAAAATTCTAGGAATTTCTTCTGTACTAATCCTCAATGTTTATCTTAGGGTAATGTTCTCTAATCCGATTTTATCTAAATCTATTTCCATGGTTGTTTCTAAACTTCTTCTGATACCAACTATAACTTTCCAACCCTTGTTACCCCGAGTCAGTGCATTATTTTAATACATTGGTTTGATTACAAGGAATCAAGTCCCGAAGGACTGGTTGATTTAGCATTCTTGGAAAATATATTACATACATGAACGTTACATTACATTATAAAATGAAAAACAAAAACAACATTGTCTCCATTTACTACATTCATATCCCATAGACTATTCCTACAGGCAAGTCATAATATACTTCATTTTGTCCTGGAAAAAATAAAACATAGAAAGGTTGAGCTCAAATGCTCAGTAAGGATAATAATATAGTTGAACCATTCATAAATAAAAATAAAAATTTTAGGAAATGTATTAAACAATTAAAAAATAATTTTAAACATAAAATTAAAAATAATATGAAGAGGATAAATCAAATGATTATATTTTCTTATTCACATGGATATTCTACTAGTAGAATAATGACATGTAATATCAATAGCTAATTTTATAATGATGGAATGAATAATTCTGGACATCATAACCACATAGTTAGGGCTTCATTCCCAGACTACAAATAATATTTTGTCAACGCCTTGTGAAAAGACACTAGTTTGTCTCATGAGGCCTACTAATGCACTGAGGAGCTATAGCGGGTTTCACCCACCACTTACTAAGTCCAATACATTCTTCATATGAAAATTTTGAAACATAACATAAACATTCGTATTAAAACTAGCATACGAAATTTCGATACATTAACAATTTACCATGAATGGTATAAAATATCACATCCACAGTAAAACATATCAGAACACATTCTATACAAAATGGAAGATTGTATTATAATAAATCAACCTCAATCAAGAATAATATCCAGTAAAGGATGTTGATATAGTTTAAAATGATCAGTAAAACTCTTTAGTGAAATACCCTTTTTCATGAAATCAATTAAAAGTCACACAATTTATAAATGAAGACATTTAAATGATATATTTGAATCAAAGTGTACCATACCTCTTTGAAAATTTTTAAAGGAATCAACATTTTAAAACATTCATGTCCATATAAATAAATCCTTAAAACCATTTTGAAAACATGGACATTGGGGAGAATGATTTTGAAGAATAAATATTTAAAACATTTAAAATGATGTTTTAGTTAAAGAGTATATTAAAAATAATCCTTTTGAAAACTATTTTATAAAACATGTACATGGATAATAAATATGTCCCAGTAAAAAAAAATACACATAAAAAAACTTGGATAATAATGAGATTGACGAATTAACCATAACCTTGTAATTTTCCTTAGTTGATGGTATGTTAACCTCCTATATAATAGTTAAATCATTGTTATTAAATAATACAAGAAATACTTATATAAATATAATATCATATATAATCTTCTACTATTGATTTGTTAATTATATTTTAGTAGTATCATTGTTTCGGGTGTTAATTGATTCATTTTACTTTATATGTTTTGTTACGTAAGACATTTTTGTTTTAGATATGATGTATTTGATTCATATCCATAATGATATAATGTTCCTAAATATTATTTTTAATAATCAAATAAAAATTATTCTTGAATTGTTATGATGAGGAATGAATCTCATCGCGTTCGTGCAGATGGTAATCCGTACGTACGCATGAACACTACTTCCATTTCATTTTTTTAAGGAAAGAAGACCAAATGATACATATGTATATTATTATTCCATTATAATGAAATATTTTATATGCATTATTTATGTTCATTTACACCATCCTTTATACGTTCCATGTTTGGTCTGAAAGAGTCATATCACTTTGAGGGGGCGGTAGTCCGCACTTCCACAAATGAAATTATCGTATATATACAACATGAAAAGAATAAAGGTATCATATAAAAGATAATTAGAAAACATTCTAGATAAAATAAATTTCATAAATATCATTTATAATTACAGTTCCATCATAATGGACACCATAAGAGGTGGTAGTAGAAGATTGAACAATCATCATTTCGTGAGGCAGTAGTTCACCGTCCACAGAAACATTGTTTTCTATACCAATTAGATGGAGGTGTGTGTATGTTTAGTTAAAATACTTATCATAAAAACAACCTAGTATATTGAGGATATTGGTATTGTTATTAAAGAAAGGAATAAAGAGATTTTTGGGGGTCGGATAAGTAAAATAAAAGAAAATAACTTAAGAGGCGATGTTACTTTTAAAGATGGTAACTACCTTTGGATTAAACCAAAAGGCTTCTTTGAAGTGCCTTATGCCTAAGTTAAGGCATCTAGGAGGAATAGAGGGATGAAGGGAGCATAATTGGGCAGAGTTTGGATAAGCGAAGTGGCTTGGGAGGTGTGTGAAAATGGTTAGAATTGAGGGCTTTTTAAAAGGTGGAGGAGGGGCTCTTTAGGAATGTTTAAAAATATTAATTTATTATATAATAATTTTCTGTTTATAAATGTCAAACACCCATTAAAGTCGAATATATGATGACTAATGTTCTAAATAATATTTTCCAATAGGAATTGGACAGGTTTTGGATATTGTTTTAATTTTTATAATCTCATCTATTTAAATCATTCATTAATGAGGTAAACAATGCATCATTATTGTGTCATAAATAATTTTATTTATTTGATGTATAAAAATTATAAAAAATACCATTATGTATTAAATAGTTTTATCTTTTAAATTAATATTTATAGTCAAAAAAATAACTTATATAACCCCGAGAAAAAAAGTACTTTACTAAGAGATATCTGTTTATGTCATTTTTGTCTTTACTTGAAATTAATTAATATAAAGTGTCATTATCATTCTCAAGTGGCTCCAAGGGGTGCCCAAATCGACCCAAGGATGCCCAAGGTCGAACTTGTATCAACCAATAGGAATAGAACACATATTAGGGTAATTTATTATTATTATAATAATATTTGTTTACCCTTATTTACCAGATTTACCTTTTATCCAGGGTAAATAAAATATTTACTGAGGTAAATATTCATAATGTCTAAAAATAAAAGTTTCCTATTTAACTGATTTGGACCTCCTGATTCAAAATATGGAATCCATTTTTCAAAATTCAATGCACATAACTAGCAGAAATTAATTTAAAATTAATTCCTCTTGTCAAAACAAACAGTAGTGTTTAAAAAAATAATAACTTTTAAAAGATTGACACTTGTTTATGTCTACTTTAAATGTGACATTACATACACTGACCTAAATTATATTTAATAATAAAAATATAATCTAATTATACTTTAAATCTACTCAAATATATAATTTAACACAATAAATTATTTCAATTAAAAAAGTTGTTTTCAATTAAAATTTAGTGTTTTCACTATTAATCAAAATATGAAAGTTATCAATAAAGTACCAAAAATTTATCCAAACAAAATTTGTATGCCCCTATTATAATTAACAATTTAATTTCATTAAATTAAATATATAAAAGTGTCAAATATTGGTTTTAAAAAAGGTTATCCGTTAAAAGGTGGTAAAATTGTATTTTTTGAAAAATACTTCTTTTATCTGAAAAAAATGAATTTGTTCTCATATTATGTCTAAGAAACACATAACATGGATTAAAAAATTATATGAAATATATAAAATTCAAAATTCAGTTAATACTATATATAGCTGCTTTTTGAACGACTAGTTTGATAAGTCGTGGTGCGTTCGAACTCCGTGTTGCGTGTAGCACAAGGTACTGAATTACATTGAAGAGATAATGTACTATGAAATCATGGGGTATTACAAAACCCCACTTAGGTTGTGAAAAATATTTTTTTTTGGAAAAAAACTCTACATGTGAGGATATAAAGGTTACTATATATATCCATTTATTTAATAATTCCATTATATGTTTTTACCAAATGTTTTATCTTCATTTATTAAGGAGATAGTTTAATTTCCTTATAAAATATATCATAAATAAAATAATTTTTAGACTACTAATCACACAAGACATTCCAATACATAGAGTAAACAAGTAGTGTACCTTTCACCACTTCATTTGATAGACCAGAAATACAATGTCACTTTTCCATAAATTTTTTTCTTATGGTATTGGTGATCACTATCCTCTATACCTTTCCATGGACATATATTATCATAATGACCCATCTAATTAAAATTAAATAATTCAAATTATTACTTTTCAATACTGGTCTAAACGCCACAACTGATATTTTATTTACAGTAATTAGAAAAGTTTCAAGTATTTTACACTAGTAACACTACCTGTATTTCATAATACATTTTTTTTTCTTACCACACATATCACCATAAGGTATTTGAATTTTCAAAATTTCAGGATTCTTTGAAGATTGATTCACCATATTATATAACTTTGATTGCTTCTTAACCTTGTTGTGTTAAAATTCTATAAACATCATCTCAAATTCCTCATCACCCGACACAATTTACTAATAAATTTTGAACTCATGAGTGAAAAGATCCCTTTCTAAAATTGGTTTCAATTATGAGTAAAATCAACCAATTTTATTATCAAGTACCATATCAAAATTTGGATCATACCTAGTTAATCTTGTAAAATTCACTTCATAGGTGAAAAGAGAGACCTCTTAAATTTTCTTCAATCTAGAAATTTTCTTTTATTTTCTATGTTGAATATAATTTAGAATGTAATTTTCATGTAATATATTATTGAATATCATCCATTCTATAGAATCAATTTATTCATTTTTTACTTAGTGTTCATAATCAAATACCACCGTTGATTGGATTCAAATTAAAAATTGATAAATAATAATGGTTACATTTTATGTTTTGAATATCATAAATAATAAAATATATTATCTAAAGAATTAATCAATCCTGTAAATTTTATTAAGTCATGGGATCCACCAAAAACTAGAGGTCATTGTTTCATGAAACTCTCTACTATAGAAAAATTATTTTTTGGAGAATATGTTTTGTACTTTATATCAGAACCTATAACATAAACATTTTCAAAATGTTAAAAAAGAAAAAAAATGTTCCAATTCCTACCATTCTAGTTTGTTGGTTCAACCCCCAGTGCCTAGCATAGTGGAAAAGGGCCTTGTGGGGTGTCGAGGAGGTCTCAGGTTCAATTCTCCCTGGATTCCATCATGTATGTGTCTTCATGTTTCCTATAATCGTTTTTACTCCTCTCCCCAAACATTTTTTGCTCTTGGTTGTTGGTTCAGAATGATATTATTTCCCACGATTCCTTTCTACGTCAACTTCCCTATTTAGTCTATTAAAATCCATTTTGAATAAACATATATTTGATGAATAAATATGGAAATCCTAAAAATATATATCATGATAATATAACCATAAATTATAATCTTTTAATTATACCTTTTAACATAATCCTCACCTCTAAATTTAACTCAAAAATTTCTCTGGTTCAAACTATAATAACCTTCTAATAACCATCACATAAGTGATATGATTTATAGTGTATGTATCTCACTTATGTCCTAAACTCCTTTTTAGTTATATAATTTTATAATTAGTAAATTCATTAAATTAGAAGGAAGAAATGTCCATATAGTGTCCATTTTACTAAAAAACAAGTTCTATATAAAGAAATAATTTCTTCATTCAAGGTAACTCCAAGTAATCAAAATATTACATTCTTAACATTCTCACGCATCTTTAAACCCTATGAAGAAAATAAGAAAATTTATGATGAAAAAAAAACAATTACAAAGGGGAATAAAATAAAATCAACCCATTAATACATTTTTAAAAATATATAATCTATATTAAATTATGAATTATTTATATTAAACATTTGAGTAAACATATCCACTTACTTTTCCATGAAAAAAACATAATTTTAATATAACATTCATAAAAAAATTCATTTGAAATTAGAAATTCAAAATCATAATCATTAGTGTTTCCAAGAAATCATGAAAATACTTGAAGACATTGCCTTAAAAATAATCTTTTCACCTTTTTTTAAAAAGGTCACAAACATTCCTTAAAAACATAAGGCAATTTGGTTACATTTTTGAATCAAAATATTTCTTTTATAAAACATTGAAATAATATCCTATAGTTGTAGGGGTATATTTTCATTACCATCACCCTTACAATAACCATTATAATGGAATAACCTAACTGGAAAATTCCCATATATCTTATGAGTGTCCTTTTACTGATAAACTCTATCAAATTACCAAATACAATAGATATTTATACTAGACTGACCCATCAACAGAGTTATATTTGGATCAACTATAATTCATTTAAAATATTGAAGAACCATATAATTAATATAACATATATAAATTTCAATTTAAACATAAAATTCATTTAAATTTGAATTCAATACCATAATCGATAACATATTCTATTATCTCATGAATGTCAGATGCAGTTTATTTTTGTGAAGATTTTTTTAAAACATAAAATCCCTAGCAAATAAAAAATTAATATTATTCTAAATATGATGTTAAAATGTATTGTAATATTGATAATGAATAATAACTATAATGGTTGTAAGGGTGGTGAATATGTATATAAAAAAATAGACTTTCTATACTTTTATAAAAGTAAAAAATAATTGACATACAAAATGCTAAAAATAATAATTTTTAATGCTTTGAATATAAAGTAAAAAATATTCACAATGACCTTTATAAATGGTTAAATCATATATAAGATAATTATTGAATTATTTAGAAGAATCTTGACTTAGTTCCATAATTTAGAACGTGTCTCCTTGTTCGATAACAGGTTGTGAAAATTATGGGAAAACTAATTTTTCCCTGGTAGTATGTTAGGGAGAAATGATAAATCATCCTATAATATTGTCACATAAATTTTTTCTAGAACTCCATTGGTCTTAGAATAGTGTGTTTACCCATAGAACTAGAGTTTGGTGTAAATCCATGATGTTTGAATTTTCATAGAATATTTTGTATTTATTTAATTAAATATTAATTTATTCATGTGTGTTTATTTTGTGATATCTTCCAAATAGTGTTTTTGATTGAGATTATATCAATTTGGTTGAGTTCAGAATATGAGATTTTTCTTAGGCGAGGCATAAACATGCTGCTTGTGCTAGGGCTGGGACTGGGCCCCTTTTCTTTACTTTTATTTGTGTTTTCTTTTCTTCCATTTTTTAATTTCACTTATCCCTATTCCATTTTAATGATTACCTATGGGGCTTCCCCCTTTGGGTCATATGACTAGGAGATAGATAGGAAGATAATTTTTACAGAGAGGAGGTGACACCATCACGGGAGCTGTTGTATTTGTGGATTGAGGATTGATGGTTGTGCGGTGAAATTTGGGTGTGAAACTTTGGTGTTTTTCGTTTAGATGAAGTATATTTTTATGTTTTTCAAAATAAATCTCCAAATATTAGTATTTTTTATGTTTTTAAATATTTATTCGGGGTTTTGGGGACTCCGTGTGGGTTGATCTAGGCTTAAATGCGGGGAAAACAGTGGTTTCATTTTATTTTGGGGGTTTTCTGTCTACGAAAACCAATGTACATGATGTAAAATTTAGGGAAAACAAACCATGTGTTCTTACTATATAGGGAAGTTTATTTTTTCAGGCTTCATACCATATACAAGGAGTACACTCCATGTATTGGTGAATTGGGGTGTGCCGAGGGAACATGGTTGTGTAAGGTAAACAATTTGAATATGTGTTAGGTTCCTAGATAGTATCCATTTAATATGATTAGAAAGACCCAATATTGGGATAAATGGAAGGTTATATGGATTTGAACCCTTTTTTGGGGTACACTCTATGTATGGGAAGGTACACATCATATAGTTGGGAATTGTATATGCGGATTTGGGATGTGGTACACAGGCCAGAACTGATGTTGGGTTATACACTATGTATAGAGTACAAATGTTGTGATCTTTGGAGAAGTACACAATTAGTGTCATAGAGAAAATTCCTTGGGAAGACCTTTGGGGTTACACAACATGTACCTAGAGAACATGCCATGTACATATTCTTACATTGGTTTGTTTTTCTTATTTTTCACCCTGGACTGTGAATTGGACTTGTCAGTTGTCTATTCTAAGTTATTTTTCACATATATCTATATGGTTAAAACCTTTTAGAATTTAGTATCTATCTTGATGTTTTTTTGTAAGATAGAGACTTTGTATGAATATTTATTCAAGATTTAGTTTCAAAATCCTCTAATGGGTCGGGGTCTGAGCTGTGAGGCCTGAGTAAGGGTTGTGAGTTCGATGATTAGATAAGACCGAGTATGCTAGTGAAATTTATTTAATATTATTTTGGATAGATTATGGATTACATAATCAACTTTTTTCTCTATGAAGATCAAGGGTTTTCCATCTATGTCAAGATCAGTTTCACAATTTAAGAGTTATCGAGGTTTAGATCCGAGGCATGATGATTAGGGATTTAAAATCGTACGGGTAGTGTTGACATTATGGGATTTTGGATTTGGCCATGGGACATTGAGATGATATTATGAGTCTTAGGGACTCTTTATTATTCACTCATGGGACACTTTTTTACTAAATTAATCAATATACATTTTTATTCGACTGTATGAATTCATGGTTGGCATGGTGCTTATTTTGATGCCCTTATGTGTGTGTTTGTACCCATAGATGATTTTTATTACTGGGAAGGATGACTGAGGGTTAATTTCTATGGGTTTTTTATGAGGTTTATCATATATATAGGATCCCTTGTTGGGTTCTATGTTTAAGGTGTTCATGAGGACTATTAAGGACACCCTTGTTTGGAATCATGAGATTTTTGAAACCCCCTTGGGTGTGTTGTTAGGCGATGATAATTTGGAATCCAATGAGGTCTTTTTGTATTGTTTTCACACTATGTGTGTCCCATTATTTGGAGGAGATAAAGGAACCCATCATAGTATTCCCTTCTCTTAATTTGTTATTATGGATGCTTAATGATGTCTTTATGGGCTTATCACATGATCTTGGGTATAGAAGGGGAGTCCCTAGTAGGATGTCTTTTTTTTTCTATGATCTGAGAGATCATGGGATCCCTATGTTTTTCAAAAAGATATTTGTGGAGAAAACTTGGTGGCTATTTTATTGGAAGAGGTGATCTAGGGTGTTAATATAGGCCGTATGATTTTTTGGATAATATTTATTTGGTGATTCTAGTTTGTCCATTTGGATGGTGGTTTCAAGTGTTGGATCATCTCACATTTACTTGGGATTTTCCAATGATGTTTAAGGCAATTTCTACTCAATAATTTGGTATGAGGGGGATACCAGTGGGATATCCTATTTCTAGTGTTGGACTTATGGACATCTCCTTCATTGGATAGTCAGGGTCAGATAGTCTTAGGGAGATAATGGAAAATATGGATGTGTGAAAATCCCCTCTAGTGCAATTTGGAACCTGTTTCGAGTGTATTTTGGGATTATGATGTTCCAATGAACTTCCCAAGTGGGTCTTGACTAGCATGGATGTTGTGGCAGTTTCAGCCCCATGGATTCTATGAAATCCTAGGTTTATATATGATTCTAACTTATTTTTGGATTCATAGTTGGCACCTGATTTTCACCAATAGAATTTGAGGACTAATAGATTCTATTGTTGTTTCAACCTAGATGTTGGTGTCACAAGTTCAGATCATGCTATTGGAGTTCTAGAGCCTGGTAGATGTTGTTTTTTGTATGTAAGCCTATAGTGAAACCCTAGGGTCCTCAATTAGATTGTTTTCATTTATATGTCTTGGGTATCCTATATGGATTTGGAAAAGGAAACTAATATCATTTGGATGGGTGGGATACTTGTTATAAATTTTCTAGCATGGGCCATAGTGGTGGTAGATTTACATCAGGTGTTAGGATAGAAAGACCGATGTGCTATTTTATTTGTTTTTGTTTTTACCCCTTCATTTTTATGTAGTTTCTTTATTTTATTCTAACTATTATTATCTTCTACTAGGCTAGACATATCATTTGTTCATAAACATTTTTTGTCAATAATTTGTAAGTTCACCATTAGGGTGACATACTAAGATTTATTTCTCACCCACTGTACATGAACCTTATTTTGTGTTTAGACCAGATGTAAGATTTCAGATTAGATTATAAGTTATGTAGTGGATGGGGATGATTCATATTTTGTCTCGATTGATGTGAGCCTCCCATGTGGATTCATGGGATTTGGAAAGTGTATTTTTAGTATCATGAAGGAGGGGAATTCAGTTTGGTTCATTGTTGGAAGTATATCGTATTGTATTTATTTTCATATTATTTATTTTGTTTCTGTGTTCGGCCTAGTGGTCGACCATATTCTATATTTTTTCTATTATTTATGTCTCTATGAATATATTCTTGATTCCTTTTATTATAGAAATGCTTTCTTTTAATTAATTTATTATTCATACTTTGATGTTTATCCATCCAGATTTTTTGGTTATTTATGCTATTACTGCACATTAACTAGAGGTCATTGTCTCCCCACTGTAACTTTTAGACCCTCACAACTAGATAGTAGCCTCCTACATTCAAGGAACCTACTTGAGGCCTTATGGAGATCCATATCAAGTGATGTGTTGGTTTTACTTGGAATGGTTAATTAAAAATGGTATTAGAGCCATCTAATTTTATGATTTGGGGAGTCAGTAGATAGGTTGTCTGTGAAATTCTCTAAACTTGTGATAGATATCAGACTGGTGTGTCTAGGACAACATTTCTAGAAAGAATTATAGGTTTCTAGGGAATGGGATTACACTTCATGGATTTTTTTATAGTTGTTTGATTCTACTTAGTGCGATGCACTTGGGTTTATGGATTTATGGTTTATTGGGTCTTTCTCTTTAACCATGGGAAAGAGGTCATTATTCATGAATCATTCTAGTAAGATAGGATTCACCTAGAATATTGTTGTATGTGTGTGGTTTCGCCAATGGTGGAAGTTATATTTTATAATGTTTCTCCAATTATCTATATAGTGTGTAACATATAGATCCTTAGTGAAATTATACCCTAGTAAACTGCACATTTATATTATATTCTGATAACAGATCATGTGAGTCACGTGGAGAGAGGTTCAGTGGTGATGAATATGGTGTTACTTTGATGAGGGATGAATAGAGACCCTTGTGGGTTGGTAATGTGATCCATGTACTTTGTTAGTGGTTCAATGAAGGAAAATATTCCCGATAGGTCTTTAGATCGGGATCATGTTGAATTTTTATAGTGGTTCCCTTAAAGTCCCAGGCTTGTGTTCTTTAGGATGGAGCTGTTCATGCCACATGTTTTCTATTGGGTCATGTTGTGGGGCATGGGTACCTACTATCACTGATGTCTTGGGTGGACGAGATTGTTATTTTTTGGTGGGCGTTCGGTTTATAAAACAACTAAGATGTGGTTATACGCGGGGATACATGATGTTTGAAAAGTGGTGCACTAGGAGTACTCCCATTCTCATGGATTGAATGATACGGTATGTTTTGTTGGACCCCTAACCCTACTCGTTTTTATTGCACTTTGGGTAGTGGAGTGAGTGCATGGTCAGACCCTTGTGGATTTTTATTGATTCTCGAGTAGAGAGTGGTCATGTGATTGATCTTGGACTGAGTCAGATTCATCAATGTTTAATAGGGAAAATGGTGTTATGGTTTGTTGTAAATAACCTATATGGTGATACGGTCAGTTGTTTAAGAACACTGACCTATTTGTTAAAGAATTTTCATGTGTTACCTTGAGTCATGGTTCTTGTTTTAGAGTGTTTTGCGGAAATCCTTATGTAGGGGAGAACACCATAGGCTATTTGAGGCCATGATCCTTGTTTGATGTTGTTTGTTGAGCATGCAGGTTACTATTCTTGGTGTGATGGAAATTATTGTGGGTTTTAAAATTCATTAAAATTTTGAATGTTTTATTCCATGGAATTGTTTCAATTGAAAAATAATAAATTAACCTCAAATATGATATTGAATTATTTTTATGACCTGCCCATTTTTTGCTTAATAGGGTTTTTACCCTAGGACATGTGTTTTTTGGAAATACGAGCCATTCAAATATTCATAGAATATTTAATATTTAAATAATTTAATATTAATTTGTTGATGTGTGTAATTTCAATTAAATATATTAAATGTATCTCTGGATTGAGATTATATCTATGTGATTATTTCTCGAATGGGTGATTTTTTCTAAGAGAGACATATACACATTTCTAGTGTTGGTACAAGGTCATATGTCGAGAGAGGGAGAGGGAGAGAAGAGTGAGAAGATGGAGGTGGCACTAACCGGGGAGCCACTACGGTGGTGGATTAAGGATTTGAGGGTGTGTGGCACTGATCCAATGTGATGTTTTGGTTATTTAAACGTAGAGGCAGTCCTATTTTATGTTTTCCCCCATAAAGCCACATATAATTGTTTTTTATATTTTTAAATATCTTTTTGGATTTCTAGGGACCCTGTGTGTGTTGATCTAGGAATAAATATTGGAAAACAGGGGCCTCAATCCATATTGGAGTTTTTCTATTTGAAGGAACCTATGGAAATGACATGTGGTTCATCGAAAAAATTACATATTTTCTTCATATTCAAGGATGATTAGTTTTTGGGGCTACATATCATATACTAGGAGTACACACCATGTAACGTTGACTTGGGGTGTACTAGGGGAACCTAGTCATGTATGGTACATGACCAAAACCCATGTGAGTAACATGGTCAATAGCCATGTATTATTTTCAGAAAAATCATTTTTCGGGGTATGTGGATAGGTACAGGGTGGGGAACCCCATATGGGGTACATACCATGTAGAAGGCATCACACTCAGTAGATTCAAGCATTGTACACATCGAGTGGGGCTGAGGTATATGGTCATGTACCCATATGGTGTAACATTCCATGTAGAAAGTCCACTCACCATGTAAATTGAAAATGTACATGATGAGTTGCATGAAGAACATGTCTTGGATGAATTTTGGGGGTAGAAACTACATATCCAACATAAACGTTATGTACATTTTCATATCTTGTATTTTTTCCTATTTTCACCCTAGAGTCAGAAATGGACTTTTGAGTAGTGCATTATGATATTTGTTTTTGCGTACGACATGATGATGTAATCCTTTCAGAATTTAATGGACGTACAGATGGTGTTTTGTATGGGAGAGTGTTTGTATGAGGATTTATTCAAGGTTTGGTTTTAGAATCCTCCAATGGTTTAAGGTGTGAGTTGTGAGGCTTGAGTAAGTGTGGTAAGATCGTGGATCATCCTAGCTCGATTTTTCCACATTGTTCTATTTGAGGTTGTTTGGGATGGATTCCAAATGTTGGAATAATTCTGTATGTCTATGTATATCTTAGTAATTCCTTCATGGTAGGACTAGTTTCTTGAGGTTTGAGTACTGTAGGTTTAGATCAGGAACTTGAGGATTATAACTATTGGAGTTTTTGGATAAATCTAACATCATGGGATGGAGTTTACGAATTAGCGTTGTTGATATGATAGATGAGTCTGAGGGACTTTTTTTTATTCCATTTTGAGACGGTTTGTAATTAACTGATTAGTGGACATTGTAGTTGGATGATATGAATGCTTTAGTTCCATGGTTCTTCTCTGGATTCCTTTGAGGAAAATTTGGTACCTATAGATTGATTATTTGATGGGAAGGTTAGATGAGGGTTTCTTATAGTGGGATTTACCCAATGTTTTACCTGTACTAAGGAGACCTCATAGGGTCCTGCTTTTGAGGTGGTCATGAGGATCGTTGAGAATTCCATTATAGGAAATCTTGAGCTTTTAGATTCCACTTTGGGTGGTTTGTCGATTAGGGATCAATTGGAGACCACCGAGGGAAATTTGTTTTGTTTCGAGATAGGGAATTTCATGTGGGTTGGATGATCTAAGGGAACCCTTTGAGTATTTCCTTCTCTTAGTATGGAATTTTATTATAGTTGAAGATGTTTCTTCATGTTTGTTCTAAAAAAAATTGGGTGTAGCAGGGGAGTCCTAGATAGGAAGTCCCTTTTTACTATTTCCTAGGTTACCATGGTAGCCTGATGTTTTGATTTATCCATGAGGAAGGTTGTGGAGATCCCATGGCTGATTTTTTTTATGAGTTAATCCATGGTGTTGATAGAGGCCCCATGCATTGCTGAACAAGACTTTTTTAGCACTGCTAAATCAGTTGGTTGGATGGTGGGATTTAGAGTTGGATCATCCCACATTCGTTTGGCCTTCAGCCATGATATTTGAGGCATTTTCTTTGAAAGACATTGGTTTGTGGAGGATACCCTTAGGATATCTTGGATCCAATATTGGTCCCATATATTGATCTAATTATCTACTCTATTGGATGGTTGGGGTTATGTAGTTTTAGATAGATAATAGATAATCTGGACGATCACAACCCCCTCTAGTTGAGTTTTCAACCTGTGTAGTGTGGCGTCAAGCTTGTAAGGTGCTGTGACACCCACATTGTTGGGTTTTCTACAATGGGAACATTGGTGCTCCCATACCCATTTATAATTTGAACTATAGGGTTTAAATATTGATCCCACCTATTATTGGGTCCATAGTTGGTGCCTAACTCATTTTTTAGGACTTTCATGACTAATAAGTTCTCTATCCATGAAGACCTAGATGTTTCTATCTATAGTTTAGATCATTCTATTAGATTTAGGGATCCTAGTGGATTCTTTTTGTTGGGTGGTTTCATATAGTTACATCTTGGGGTATAGAATATATTCATTTTTATTTACATGTATTTGGGATCCTATGTAGATCTGGTTGACACACCTGATGTCTTGTGGCTGGGTGTAACACATGATAGAAATCCTCTATTATTGACCATATTGGTAGTATATTTACATCATGATCAAGGGTAAAACATGTGGTAGGCTATTTTATTTGTTTCTGTTTTATCCCCTTTGAATTTCTTTTGTTTTTTATTCTCTTCCAATTGTTATTTGTTTTTTCTAGGATGGACATATCATATGTGCATGAAAGTTTCATGAAAATAGATAATAGGTTCACTATTAGGGGTGGCCTACAGAGTTTAATTTCTCACCCCATGTATGTGTATCTTAGTGTTATTACAGATCTAATTTATACTTTCATGTTCGAGTACAGGTTGTACAATGGATGGGGATGAGGCCCAATGTTTCTCTATTGAGTTGAACCTCTCATATAAAGCCTCAGGATCATTCTAGTACAATTTATGCATTGTGGATACTATGTATCCACGTCATCAAGAAGTTCAAAGTAGAGTCTGTTATATTTATTATCTACTTATTTATTTTGTATCTATTGTTGGCCTAGTGGTCAACCGTCTGCTATATATTTTTTCTTGATTTGAGTTTTTATGATAGTATTCTTAATTCCCATTGTTATAACATTCATTTGTTTCAGTTTATTTATTTTTCATTTTATGTTTTTATGTATTTATATTTTTGGGTTATTTTATATTTTATTACACTCTGACCAGAGGGTTTTGTATCCCCACTATATCATTTATACTAAAACTATTAGTTCATATCATCTTGATTCCATGGAGGCGTGTTTGAGGCCTTATGGTATTCTAGATCAGGTGAAATGTTGGGTCAACCTGGGATGGTTCATTATATATTCATTATTTCTAGTGAGGTTCAAATTCATAACATAATTTTTGTAACCATATTTGAGGTTAAATGGTATGTACAAAATTAGGATAGGAACAATGAAAATCTGGCATATATTTTCCATTATAATACTAAAAATATCATCTTGATCACCAAGTTGGGGTTTTTGTTCATATTAAATACTTTTAATTTGTGGAGCCTTCTCTGTCATATAATGTATACCAATATTTCCATGGTTAGGATAATGTAGGGGTAGTGGGTGACTTTTTGGAACCTCATGGGGGGATTCAAACTAAATATATATTGTGCTTCATCAAGTAATATTATTTTAGGGGGAGGAATCGTTTGTGGAAAATGGGGTTTAGTGGTGATGGCATTTGATTCATTCTATGGCGAATGAAATTCACTTGTTGCATACGGAGGAGCCTTGCAAATATATCTTCAAGTAATTTGACGCTAAAATATACTTCTATCTTTTTTATAATCTCGCATAGTGCGACTTGTCATATTTTTTTGGGGGAATGTGGGAGGATTATCAGGAATAATGTGTTCATCATGTATACTTGTTTTAAGGGAAACATGGTAGGTGAATTATTGGATTCTAAAGAAAATAATATTACTACCATTATAATTTTTTTCTGGTAGAGGTTACCTCCCCTATAATATTAAAATATTATCTTAGGGGATTCCCCCTATTATCCACCATTTTAGACTATGAAAAACTCATCCTTTATTAGTGTTATCCTCTTAATAAAAATATGTATATTTGGTGGATATAATATTATACCCATGTGTTTAATTTCTCTAATAATTTTAGAGAGATTCAATTTTAAGGGGATGATGTGACCCTTAAGTTGAATTTAGTACAAACAATTAATGAATTGAAAGCTATATCACTGAACTATAAGAGTTTTTAAGTTGTTTTAGAGAAATTAATGTGGTTTTAATTCTTATATATAAATATAGATACATCTATGACTAACGATAAATTTTTAGTTATATCAATCTTAGATTTGTAACCAATAGTGTGGTATTAGGAATTTATTAGCTAGTATCCAACCACGAATAATGATTATGATAATTTGATATAGAATTGATGAAATTCAAGGATGAATTCCATTAATTATTTACTTTGATCAAATATTTGTTATAATAATTTTTTTCGAGATATAAAAAGCTATTGAATATAAATTAATCCAATGGTGGGTCTAAAGTATGTATTTTTTCCCAATATAATGGGATTCAAGGGGAGTTGGAGTTTGATATTCAATTTATAATTTCCTCATTTGGTGAAGGATAAATATCATCTAAAATAATAATGCTCATGGATTACTAAGGGTATCAAAAAATTATGGTAATATGTTTTATTAATTTATTCTGAATGAGGTATGACTCACACTCTATGTTATTTAAGGATAATTTTATGATGATATTATATATATA
This sequence comes from Viscum album, assembly GCA_963277665.1. NCBI lineage: Eukaryota > Viridiplantae > Streptophyta > Magnoliopsida > Santalales > Viscaceae > Viscum > Viscum album. The sequence goes on along the minus strand of OY728143.1, from coordinate 933,175,732 downwards.
TAATTGAGTTTATATAAATAATTTTTGGAAGAATTAGTGGCTCATATAATAATATTTTAAAGTGTTAAGTGACTGAAATTGAGAATATTGATATTTTTTACTTATAATGTTATTTACTACACCAAGTATTTTCCCACTGGGATTTGATAATTTTTTGATGACACATTACAAAGAGGAATTCCAACTAAATAAAGATATTTTAGAAAATTCGACTATAATTGGAATTGTTTTGAAAAATGAAGTAAAAATATAGAATTATTTTACAGATGTTGTGATAAAGCCTTTGGTAATATAACTTGTAATGAAACACAGACACAAACACACACACACACACACACACATATATATATATAGGGATTCAATAGGGTGCTTACTTAGGAGAATATAGTACTTACAAAATGATGAAGTAAAATGAGTGGTAAACATATATGAATATTCAATGTATAATAGTTTAGAAGTGTATAAGATTTTGTTATTGAAAAATAACTTGAAGGACTTGAATATTATGAAATAGTTTTATGGATAATATTATTTTACACTCTAAATTTGTATTTATGGATATGAGGTATTAAAATTGGATAATATAATGAATGAAAGTTTTAATTTATTTATTCTAGGAAGAAATTAATAAAGGGGGAGAATAAAGAAGTAAATTTAGGGAAGGAACCCCTTGAATTTTTTGGAAAATGTTAGAGAAAATATACACTATAAATAAATGTACATAATGAAATAGTGATAATATAATCATATAGAACTGGATATTGTATTAAATATGAATTGGTAATATAAATACAAACACTTCTAAAAGAAAGAAGGATGAATGGATGCATTATCAAAAAAATCCACTGGTAGAGATTGTTATAGAAAAATGATGTATGTTAGGTAATTTCAAATTAATGTTAAATTTTTTTCAATTAAGTTTGGATGTGTTTATAGGTTTTGTGATGGAATTATAGTATGATAATAGTAATAATTAGAATAATATTTAATGGAGCACAGTTGAAACATAAATGTGGTGTGTTTGAGAAAAGATAATATTTAAATCATTAAATTATTATCATTTGAATGTATGAAATTGGGGTATAAATATCAATGTAGCATGTATTTGGGGTTAAGAGAAGAGGGAGTTGATTCATTATAGTGGATAAATATAGTATGTATAAGAGAATAGGTTTTAGTAGATTATCTTCGAAGGAAAAAAAGGTTGATTATACAAGTGAATATGAGAATCTTGAGGAATTCTAAATCTCTCCTAGAGGGATGTAATACAAGGTAAATATTTTTTTATATATTCTCAATGAATTGTATGAAATAGAAACATGGATGGGAGTATATGGATATTTCTATAACCTATTTGAATAAGGTTGAGAACACAACACTATAATAAGAATATGACCATGTTGTGGTCTCATACCAAATAAATAATTCATCAGGTGTTTTCTATTTTAGAGTTTATCTTTTTTATGATGGATTTATAAAAAAAGATGTTGGAATTGGGTGTTGATTTATTTTATTGTATAATCCATAGTGGATATTAAAATGAAGTTTTTACATGGTTGAAAAAGAGATTGGTCATGTTCTTCATATATGACATGAAACATTAGGTGATTCATTTCAGAATAACATAATATAAGTCACAACGTAGTTGTGAAGAACTATATAAATTAAAAATAGGTGAGGATCATGAAGTTTCCCTAGTGCCTTCCGTGTTATTTTACTAAATACCTATGAGAAAATGTATATATTATCATAGGAAGTATATAAATACTTCACTTAGAAGAATATTTATAAAACATAGATGTTTATGTTTACCAGATATAGTGTAATTCATTTTGATTATATGGGTAAATGTGAATAGGCCGCAACACAAATAGTGGTGTATAGAATTCCGAGAAGTTGATGGTTATTTAATGGTCTAGAGTATCCCACGATGTAGTGCATATTGATATGGATTTTTTTAAATATAAAATCCATATAATTTATTAGAATTTATAGAGTTTAATTAAATGGTTCATATATTTGTGGTGTTGTTTAAAATCACCCTATAATGGTCACTATGATTTTATTTCATGGTGAACGATAATATTGTAAAATAAAATTTTCATTTTAATTTTAAATTTGGAAGTTGATGAAATGATTTTAGAGGTTTGGTTCAATATTATGGTTTGATTTAACTGCAAAAATTATTGCAATTCACATGAAATGATTTTGGATAATTAGATAAAAGAGAATTAGTCTCAGTCATTTATCATATGGATTTGTGTATGGAGAGATATATAATAATTATTAAAAATATTATGTTGAATTTGGAGAGTTATAAAGTGTTGATCTAGTTTTTAAAGTGAATGTTGATCCACTGATAGATAATTATTGATAATATCTAGTAAATTTGAGGATGAAAGATTTATACATGAAGAATTTATTGAAATATCTAACTTATTGAAGAGGACATTAGATTACATTGTGGATAGTTATAGTATGGAATTATTTTAATGAATTGAAGTTTTTATTATTATTGAGAATATCATTTTACTTTATTGATTTAACAAACTTATCAAGGATTTGCTCAAATTGGATTTAATAAAAGTATGTAGTGTTGTTTATTTTATTAAAGCATTACAATTTTACGATATAAATAAAAAATAGGTTTTATATGATACTTTGGAAGAGTCCTGAATGTTATAAAATGAAAACATTTCTCATTGTAGTGTATGTAAAAGGAAAAAAAGTAGTGACCCTAGATGTGTGGTTACAAATCCCTATACCTCTGGAAATATAAGTGAGCCTTGGTATGGTGTGAGAATCACCTAATTATTGTTTTCAGTGAATAATGTGTGATGGTTTATTTTTTTATATTGAAGCATTGTTGTGCATATTATCCTTAGATGTTACACAGTACGAGTGAACTAATTAAAATCCTTTTTTCCATTACATATTTAAATTTTGAATATGTTTTTTCATATTTAGTGTGGAATAACGAATGAATGAATTTATTGAATGTGTTCTTCCAAACAAGGGAAAATAATTTGATGATGGGTGATGGTTACTGATTGGAAAATTTTATTTTTGATAACAACATGATTTTACCCACCTCTCAGGGTTTCTTTGTACTTATATCATAAATCAATAGTCAAAATCTTATATACCAAGGACTCAAAAAACACATTTAAAGTAAAATAAACATTTATAATATTGAAATATAATTTTTACATTTTAGAATAATGTATATGATCCCTGAATTTAATAAAGTAAATCTGTAAATGTTCACATTCTAATCATATTATTGTAAATAGAACAATATATAACTAGTGTACATGATGATGAATAAATATATTAATCGATATTGGAATCAATTAAAGAAATACATAAAAATAAATAATGTGTTCATAATATTATAAAAAATCACTAAAAAATTGAAAATACTACACTAGGCCCTGACTAATTTCTTTAGTATATCCTTAGATCACAACTGATGTTGTTGAAATCTTAAACAAAAATGAATCAATAAAAAAACATCCTTCCCTTATTAGTGACTCAAAAAATTCATTAATACATGATAATTTTTTTTATTCCTAATGTAAATGCAACTCAAAATTCAATTATCAACACATGTACACAATATCCTTTTACCATTTTTGGAATGTTCATTAGAATGACCTGAACGAGTTACAAAATATTTGGAGAATCTTTTAGATCCAAGATATTTTATATAGATCATAAATTCTAAAAGTAGAACTAGGGACATATGGTAAGGGGGAGTAGTACTAGGCTTGTTAATTGTTACCAATAATATCATGAATTAAATTTATATATCCCTAGGAAATTTTAAAAATATTGAAGAAAAAAATCATGAAATATATCCACCAATGTAGAAATAAACCACCATCTCATTTCCGAGGTTAACCAAGAACTTACCCAATAAATTGATATGTAGTCATCCATTGATAATATTGACAAAATTGGATCATGCTATGATGATAAATATAACCTTAAAGAAATAAAATAATTATTTGATGAAGGAAAGAGTTTCATTACACTTAGATAATAATTAATGTTAGACTGAAAAAGTTTCAGTACTATATTAGTGTATCCAAACTCAATACTCCTTGTACAAATTCAATATCCCTACCAAAATAATTAATGAATTAAGTATGGATAATAGAATAGGATATAATTATACCAAGAAATATACTAAAAAAGTATAAGATAATAGCTTCTTACCATGAGTAGTCAATGATGAATCTTCATTATTAGTAACCACATACTCTACAGTTAATAAATTACCTCTACCAAGCCCATAACCTCGCCCATGAGTCACCAAACTACCCAAAGTCAAATATCACCACTTTTTCTACCCCAAATTAAATTTTCAATCACCATCACTAGACATCTTATATGATATATAACCTGTACATTAATCAGGTATAGTAGGCTATGAAATATATTCTAGAGTGGAAGAAGAATCTCAACATCGAAATCGTAGAGTTAAATTCTATAAAAACAAATAAATATGTTACACTTTTCCATAAGATTTAGATTAAATTTTCTCACTGAGATGTATAAATCTAGTATTTCTTTCCATATACATTAATAACACTAAATTAGTTCACAACCTAGTGAATATAGAGAATAGGGAGTCTTCCCATGACACCCATATCACTCACATAAAACTTCCTCTCATTTAAACCTTTTTATCCATGAATATTTAAAATTGACTTAATTAACAATTATAAATATTTTTTTGTTATAAATTATTGATTTACCGGTTCCATAGATATAGGTAAAAATAATAATCTCACATGATAATAAATATTTGTTAATTTTACTCTAGTAAAAAAGGCAGATTCTTGGTATTAACCTTATTTCTAATATCAAGAACTATTTAGAAGCCATTATCATGTTTAAAAATGATTTTTTTAGATAAATCAATAACTATTTCTGATTCATAGTGGAATATTAAGAGTTGTGTATTGTTGGGAAGATGAAATATATCAAATTAATGGATAGATATTGTTAATCATGGGAGTTCCAATTCCCTAAAATGTTAATGAGAAAATCAGAACAATCAGGAGGAGATGTAACTTACGGTAAAGTAATATTTAAGGAATTTTTGTTTAATGATCCTTATAGAGAATCACTAGAGGGTCTCAAATTTCTAATAAATAGTTGGTCCCCGTAGAGATTATTATAACTTTACCTATTTTTTTCATTTCTATGTAGTGATAGATAATCACTTATAACTTGAATATTTCACATTAATCTATCTTATAGTATACTATAATGTGTCTTTGTGGATATTTTGAATTTTATGAAGCATCATAAATGTCTTATTTACAAGTTTTGTCTGGGTTCTTTTATAATTTTTATGTCAGTCATCATTTACGTCTCAAAATATTTTCATTTGTACAATGTAGGTCTTGATTCTCACATATATCATGATTAATTTCTTATCAATATCATGTATTTATTCCATTATTTAATTATTAAAAGGGAAATTTTGTATTGTGAAAAAAAATTGGTATCAAATATCTTTCTATTCCTAGATGAGTGGATGATTTTTTGTTTGTTTTTTTACTTTATATTTGATGTTTTTCTATTATGTGATATTATATTTTGTTTTTTATGGAATTAGAAGTAAGAAATTATAGAATTGATATGTTCAGTGGGATAAATTATAGTTTTAGGAAGATTAATACTGAGGTCTATTACTATCAAAGAGATCAAAAGATTTTTTCATCTGGTTTTAGGAAATAGATTATAGTGTTACATCAATGGAAGAATCTCCAAAATAGGGAACATTTAAGTTATTTGGATGATGTTTTCATGGAATATTCATTTTGATATCTAGGAGTTTAATATAACCATTGACTAAATTTATATTACCTAAAAAATTTATTAGAATCCTACCACTTAAAACTATGTGTTTCTAATACGAAGACATTTTATATTATTATTAAAGGAATGAAAAGGGATGATCATTTGAAAAAATTCATGTGATAAAAAATTAATTATATCATATGAATGTGATATATAGGGTTGTGGTGTGGGAATTGTTCATATTGACATAATTTATTGATTCGTGCAATAAAATTGTTACTTTTTTGAGTTTTAGATGTGCCAATATAGACTTAGTTATCAAGGATATTTGAGATCTAATTTTTAATGATGTTATTAGATGAAAATAATTCATGAATTTTACAAGAAGTTTTAAATGGTGTTGGAGGTAGAGGGAAATCAAATCAATTGAGATGTTTGAAGTAGAGAAGTGGACTGAGAGAAAGAAGTTAAGGAAAATTTGATAGTATGGAACATATATGATGGTTGTGTATGATGAAATAATATATATATAAATATTTAAACTAATATAGTAAATAATTTTGATGTGCATAAATATCTTTTAAAGCTATGAAAGCTCATAATAATTTTCTAATTAGTATCAATAGTACATTAGACTCATGGATCATTAAATCTATAACATCATTTCACTCTATATATGATAGGGTACTGATGAAAAATTATCTGCCTATAATTTTGGGTAATTATTATATTTCAAATAATAAAGATATTGATATTATAAAAACATTTGATGCTAATTTTATACATCGATTATATTATCAAATAATTAGATTACAGAAAAATATAACATTTATATGTTGGTTGGATTACATGGGTTTTTTTCAAAAATTTTAGATAGTGTGTGGGAAATCACATGTGTTTTTTTGGGTATTCTAATGGTGTTATGGAAAAAACGTTGTATTTGATATGGATTTCTAATAGAATAATGGTTATGTCTGTATCTACTAGAGATACCCAGTTGTGGAATTTACATCATAGTCACAAGGGTGAATAGGGGATGTGATTCTAAGGTAAAAAAGGAGTTCTAAATCTCTATTAACTTAAGAATAGAACACATTATAATTGTATTATATGGAATAAGAAAAGTGTGTCTCTTTTTATGTAAGGATGGATACCCATGTCATGAAATCTATTGTTTTTTTATATGGATGTATAGAGGATGACTCCAATTTGTTTTAATAATTGTTCACAAAACATTGTTACCTTCACCAATGGTACTAGATGGAATTTTTGGATTTAATTTAGGAATAAAACAATATAATTCATAAAAAATTCATTAATTAGAGAGAAAAATAAGAAAATCGGGCTATTATAAAGTAGAAATTCCTATGTTCTAAAAATAGTGGTGAGTAAATTATTAAATAATATAATATAGTATATTTGAATAAATATATTTGTTTATTACTGATAGTACCGATGATACCAAAGTATAATGGTATTGAAGGAGGGATTAATATGGAACTGAAGGAGATTGAGTAGAGTAGGAAACCACATGCTTGTTTTCTAGAGGATTTTGGGATATGATCACTAAATGTTGTGGATTATATGATTAAAAAGAGTCCATCATTAAAAATGAGAAACTCTATTACTGAATGAATTTCCACTAGTAAGTTATTATTTTTCTCATAATTGAATTTATTAATTTATATAAACTACATCAATATAAAATATAGTGAAATTGAAAAGTTATAAAATAAATCCAATAGACATTTATTTATTAAGAATGGAGAAAAGAACATTGGATTTCTGTTTTAAGATAATAGTGAATAAAATATTATTATAATTTTGAATTATTTCTTCAACGGGGGATCCCATACAAGATTTTAGACTTTATGGTTGATAGTATTATTAATTAATAATCAAACATGGATAAGCAATTTGAGTTGACTGGAAGTTTAAAAAATAGTTAGTTCTAGGGGAACTATTTTTTTTAGGTACCAGAAATGTTAGAAACATTGGATGGGAGTAAGGTAGTAGAGGTACTAGGATTTCTAGATATACCAGAATGTTCAAGAATTATAAAATCATAAATGACTTTTTTGTCAGAGGTAGTTAAGTCATGATCCTAGTAGAGGATGTTTATGAGATTAAAAATACCATTTTAGTGGTTAGAATAATACATACATAATTTTATTCAACTAGATGGAGGATAAACTGAAAGACTAGAAAATGGGGTGGTTTGGTCTTAATTGAAACAATGGTTAAAGATCATGATGATAGATATTGATTCATCATATGTGAATTGAATGTGAGAGATGGAAAATATATTAATGAAGAGGTGATGAACTTATAAAAAATGGTTCAAATAGTATAAGGAATAAGTGGATTCTAACAAAATAGTACTAGGTGAGGTTCATTCAATTTTATTTAAATCAAATGAATGTTTTAATTTTAATAATATATAATCCCTGATGGTAATATATATGACTATCATAACTATTCAGAGAATGGTTTCATTAGAACCACTATGTCTTTAATAGTTTTATGTGAACAAGAAATTTCATTATTGTGATTTAGAGGAATAATTTTTCATTGACTAAATGATATGTTTTAATGGAAAAATAGGATCAAGTGGAAGAGGTAAATAATGTTTTGTGGAATGAAGTAGGAATCCAAAAAATATAACAAGATATTTTATGTAATCATGAATGAGAAAATATTTTGTTTAGTACAATTTTGAACAATGATATTATTTAATGATGTTTTACAATAGGATTTTCATCATTATTTTCTTTTATGTTGATGAAATTATCTTTGTCGGTATAAATGTGGAATTAATAGTAAAACTATAGGGATTTTTGGTAGAATGTTTGGTATAAGATATCTTATAGTGAAAAATTGTTATTGGGGATGTGATTAAGTTGGTATTTGAATATGGGAACATTGATTTTTTGTTTATATAAATTTATAGATATGGTTTTTGGATGGTTCAAATTGTTCTGGAAAAATCCTATTTCAATTACATTGGTCAATTATTTTGACATATACAAAGTGAAGCGACACAAAATATATGACGTAAAAAATTATATGATAGGGTTTGTATATGAATCGATAGTCAATAAAATGATTCATGTCCTGGAATATAATATCCCTGATGTTTCATTTCGAGTACGAGTTATTAGTTGGTTTATGTACAACCCAGGAAACATTCTTTTGGAAGCTATGATGTGGATACTCTGTAATCTCAATAGAATTTTGAAATTACATTTTTGTTTTAGATCAAATGATCCGTTGATTGTATATATGGGTAATGATTTTAAATGTGATATTGGGATTTGATGAAGTACTATGGTATATTTATTCTCAAATATAGGAATAACATTTTATTGGATGTCTTAATTAAAACCGATAGTTTCTCTATCAATAATAAATTACAGTATGTGGTAGCTAGAGATAATATAACGTAGTTGATATAAATAAATGTTATATTATAGGAAATCATAAATAATCAATGGAACCAAATATTATTATCTGATAGTTAGGGTGATAAATCTATCTTATAAATAATCTATCATTTTGTTTGAGGATGAAGAATATTTTATTTATTTATAACTTCAATTGGAGTCTTCTAAAATATAGGATGATACTACTAAATAAATTTATTTTTTTGGCTAATTTGTTAGAAATGGTTTTATAGGTAGTTTTCTAGTAATATATTTTAGTGTATTGATCCTCAATGGGACTTGGATGATGAAATATTGACTTAAAAATCATAATGCAGTAGAAGATGAAAGAAAGAGATGTTGGGAAGGAGGTTGAATGGAGTATTAAAAAACTGTATTTGAGAGGGAGATTGTTATTGTTTGATGTTTTTTTATTAGCCTATGTAGAATTCTAATGGAATTAATGGGTTTTTCTAGTACACTTGTGAATCAATCATTAATAGTGACCTATTCATCAAAGACGGTCAACATTGGTGTGTTTTTAGGGAGTAGAAGGAGACCCAATAATTGGCTAGGTATATTTGGCTAGTAGGGTAATTATTTTTATAGTATAGATTGTAATGTAACAATAACCAGGTTCACTAGTAACTTATGATGGTGGAATATTCATAAAAAAGTTAAGCCAAATTTTAAAAATTGATTATTTAGGGAAACATCATTTTCTCTAAAAATAGTTGGTATATATAGAGATGATTTTAACTTATATTAGTTTACTCTTTTTAGTAGTTATTATTAATCACTTGTTACTTGAGAGCTTCTCCCCTTGATCATTTTTAGTGTATTTTATCATATATGCATAGATGTTGGGAGTTTTTTAACCATATTAATTTTCTTGTATACTACTGTTGTGTATGTTAATATATTATTCTCTAACCATTTTCGTATAGAATTTTTATTTTTATAAAGTTCATAATTTCTTCCTAATATACATATTTTGTAGTGGATATATATTTCCTATATGTTTCCCAGATTTTATGTCCATCTGGTGATCTTTGGTTGGTAGAATATTTTATTTATCTCATCACCGTCAATAGTTGATAAAACATTAATTATGGTCATGAGTTAGGTTGAATAATCAACAACATTCATATCACCCTACTTTATCACTATAAACTCACTACCTCTCTCAATTGTTTATATCAATGAATTACATTTAAAAATGAGTATAACCTAAAATGAATCAAAAGTCACCAATTTTGTTTTCATTAATGAATATTAATGTACCACTAGCATGTTACAGACTCCTTAAGTATAAAACACTAATCATCACTTTCATTTATTTAGGTTCATTAATTATATAAAAAATACTATCAATCCCATCATTCCTGAAATCTACACCATGTATTCCAATATATTATGAAAATGTTAGAAGTTTTTTCCCTTGAAATCATGGACAATGTTAGTTTTTACATCTTCCCCCTTGATGAGGTCTCATTTACATATTATGAAGAAACATAAGTAAAATATTTATAATATTCTACTAACAATTAGTCTTTGGGAATCCTAGTGCAGAAACATAACAAAATAACTTTTAAAGGTATACCATAATATTATTGATTATCTACTTATTTCATATGTGGCTCTTAAACACATATTTTTAGCTACATGACTCTACAAAATCAAAAAAACCAATTTGTAATAAAATATTAATGTTTGAAGTCCAATAAATAAACAAGTCATCATTTAATACACATATAAACAAGATAATTAGTCAAATTCAATTAACCACATCACATCATTGAATCTATCCCATTAGTATAGTTACATAATTTATTATTAAAACCCAATCCCGATAACCAATAATTAGATTAATAATAATTAATTCTTTTATCTAATATAAGTTTCTGAATTTCCATCCAAATCAACTCATAATGAAATATACTCTCACATATTTCATGTCCATGTGTATCAAAATAATTATTTTATATCAAACTATTCACCCATATTTGTAGTGAATCTAATACCCCTAAATATTAATGAAAGTTAAACTTTAAAATATAAAATTACCCTTGTAACATGGACTTTTATATGGTTGAATTTTTTGATTATAACCAATAGTTTTAGTATTATGTTCCAACCTCTAGTGTTAATTATACAATTTTACAAACAATTAAAATAACAAAATGAAATGAAATACTTAGATACATTTTTTTTAATTTCCAAATAAGCATGACATTGCTACCATGGTAAAAAGCTATGTGACCTTAATTGGGATCCCTGATGATAATAAGAATGAGAATAGAACTAATGGTCTATATTTAAAAATTTATGAGTTATTCTCCCCCAAATTTCTCATCAAAAACGTATAAGAAATTACAAATGTCTAAATATTTATATTTAGAAAAATAAATTAAATAATGACAATATCATTTTGAATATAAATCCCAAAAGTTCCTCTATGATAATATATAACCAAACTCTCATGACCCGTCCCACATGGACCCATGTTGTGACTACCAAAATCCTGACTCCAATAGGCAGGGAATAATTACTAGCACAATTTACGCATATCCCACAAATGGGAGACATTAGCTTAATGAACATGTTTTCATTCACACATATCCTAGAAAAAAAAATTGGAAATGTAAAAACACTAAGTATACATTGTACAAAAACCTGTATATACTACAACCATAATACAATAGTGAAATTACTATAAAGTAATAATGGGTAAATACAGGCCCACCAAAAAGAGTATGTAACCACAAGTCCAACATGTATGAAAAGAGCTACTGATACTACTATCTGAAAAGCAGTGACAACACACCTCAGTTTTTCTAGTGTCATAAAGTACCGCCTGGTCATTGTTTTCATAGAACTGTATCAAAAGGTATATCATCTTCAAAAGACATGACACATGTGGGAAAATCCCAGGTAGGGGTGAGTATAAAAATACTCAATAGGACACCTTGAAATCACAAAGTAATGACAAAAGAAATAACATAAAAGAATACCATAAAGAAATAACACAAATGAAAGTACAGTAAGCTCCACACAGGTATATGTATACAACTTATTTTACAAGAACATCCAGATATACACAATCCAGGACACAAAGTCTAGTGGTAAGCCACAATCAATTACTAGCCATAGGATTCTGTTTGAAGAACTCTCATTCAGGGAGAACTCACTCCTTGAGCCGCGATATCATTGGGGACACTCACAAAGAGGTCAAGCTCATTTGGGCCCCACCCAATGATAACACATTGATCAAAAAAGACTACGATGTATAGATTGGGTATTGTTTCTAGACATAATAGGGAATACCATGTAGACAATATGGATCAACCCCTGACATATATGATCTTTCCTAGAAATACCAGGGATACCACTAAACTTAATAATTTGGCCCTCTAGATGGAGGACCAATTCTCTGATATCGGTTGTCACAATTATTCCAAAAAACCCACTAAGGATGATAGAGGATTGCACAGCATTCCCATGGAGGGATATCATACTCTATCTATGAATCTTTCTCTATAAGGGATTAAAATCTAGTGAAGTGGATGTACTATCATACTGAACCCTCAAGGAAAGGACCAAGGGGTCTCTCTCAACTTGTAATGCTCCAAACTAAAAATGTTCTACTTGCCTCAAAAGGAAATTCCCAATGTTTTGGTCTCAACACCATAGAAAATTCATCAATTAGACACTATTTTTAGAAGTTATGGTTTTTTAAGTTTTAATGGGGTCACAGGGCCTGTGGACCAACCATACAATCAGTCCATCAACTGTGGCAATCGATCGCCCCACAGACCGACCACCGTTGACAGGATATGTTGGTTTGTCCACCTACCACGACAGACCATGATGTTCGATTGTCTATGGTCGTGGTCGTGCGACCATTCCACCCATGTAATCTAGAGCAGACGTGGTTCATGGTCATCCATCATGGTCGACCATGGTGTGGTGCCACACCTATCACCCTTGGTCCATCCTGCATGGCCCAACTTGCTCAATTTAGGCTGACCCAACAAACTCATCCCGAACTGCTTGGGCACGAGCCACCTGGCCCGACCAATTTTCTCATCCTGGTCCACACGTTCCTCGACCACCGCTTACCAGTGTAACAAAGGTGGTCCCTTCTGTATACTTCCAAACCACCTCCAATGCAATAAAACCTAAAAAGGTCACAAATCTAAGGACCTTAGGCCCTGATATATAAATATCCCACCCCTATTGTTGTTTTGCCTCCAATCTGGGGGTTCAATCCTGTTTAGAGCCACCCAGAAAGAAAGAGTCAATACCACAGTTATACAATGTTGAATAATGTGAAAAATAGAGGGAGGAAATCCTAAATAGAACCTAATTAATAAATCCCAACCTTTTTCATGTTGGCTTCAATCCATTACTGTTAGAATGATAAATAAAGTGTAATAATAATCAATCACTAGATAATCATGTAGATAATATCCCATATGGAAAAAATGATTTATTCATGGGCCAATCTATTTACTGATTGGCCCGTGTTCATAATAAAAACAATTTAATGTGAGAAATTACCCAAAACAACATTCCCAACCTCGATTCAATTCAATTGACAAGGAAGAACGAAGCATCGTTGTCATTTCGGACAAGGTTCCTCGAATCCGATGTGAATATCTTGATCGATCCAACATCATTCATCAACAGTTTCTCCATATGTTATTTCTCCACATCTCCATAGGAATTATAAGGTTATTATGGTAAACATTAATTTCTGAAAAATACATAATAAAAAGAAAGTCATTGCGTCAAGATAATTTCATTATTAAATTATTTTATTTATATTTTCATCCTCCAAGATTTTTTCTACAGGCGGCCTCTTCCAACTAAAGATAAGTTACACTTGGGGTATAACTACCATTATAAGCTCAATAGTTCCCTATGATTTCAAATCTGGGCATCCGTTTAAGAGTTATTCCACTTTTTTTGAAAAACATCCAATTTGTTCTATTAAAATGTTTTATATTTTTTTAACACTTATTTCAGAAACACTGGGCATCCAAATCACATTCCTCCTCTGGGTTGGTCTCAAAATCATTCCACATAATATCTAAAAATAATACATGAATAATAAAATATGTTACATTCCCGCCACCTTTATGATTTATGTCCCCAAAATCAAAAAAAAGTTTTACTTAAACAGATGAGGGTACTAAGTTGGAATATAACAATTCCACCCCCATGTTCTCATCAATATATTCTCATGCTACCACCAAACACACACTAATGAAAAAACTCACCAACAATGGATCCTCTCATATCGATCCTTTATCTCTTCTGGGTACTCATCAAAAGTCTCTTCATCCTCGATGTCCAGCTCGCTCCTGTTTATGATGTGCAATGGGTCATGCATATAACACCACACCTGAAAGATTCAGAAGATACCATGTACATGTTTAAACTACGGAGGTAGATACAAGTGGTGTTCCACTAAAACCAACTCTAAAGGGAAGATGAATCACAAAGATAGCTTTCCACCCAGACCAAATCCTCATAATCTATATCGATGTGAAACTCAAAGGAACACAAAGACTTCTTCTTCGAACCCAAAAGGCATTGATCATCTGTCAGCATAAGATTTCTGCTGGCTTGGTGTAGTCTTCATCCACTCCTGGATTATCTGCACCTTCTCTATAGTAGTTAGCACCAACTTTTAATCCCTGATTACTGACTCTCCTAGGTTGGTATAGAAATGTATTGACCGGTTGGGTCACCCATAAAAATCCTGAAATAGTTCCATACCAATTTGTAAATGATAGACGTTTTTATGAAAAATCTTCTTAGGGGTAGGTGATATTGTCAACTATAACCAAAGCCTAATTTTCAATCGGGAATAATTTCCTCTAGAACCTGAACGGTCCGCTCAGTCTCATCATTCGCTTGTGGGAATAACACTGTGCAGAAGCATAACTGGGTCATAAATGCCTCTTAAATTACGTTATACATACAGGATGTAGATTAAGAATCACGATATGAATCTATCATCAAAGGAAATTCATGAAGTCAAAATATCTACTACATATAGAGATGTCCCAAGTTCTCTAGTGAACTCTGCTTTCAGATTTCTAGTATGTGTTCTAACTTTGTGAGTCGGTCAACAATCAACAAGATGGAATCATGTCCACTGGACATACATGGTAAAATCATCAGAAAATACATTTTTATCCCATCACATGCTCATTTTTCCTCCGTGAGGGGTTAAGATAAACCAACGAGAACTAGGTGCTTAGCCTTAACTTTCTGAAAAGTAAGGAATCGAGAAAAAACACTACAACTCCCTTCTTTATTCCTAGCTTACAAAACTGATGTTGGAGGACTTGGTACAACTTTTCCACACCTCGATGTACCCAAAAAGTTGATTTATGAATGTCTCATAGAACATCCACCCTGCAACGCCACTGGTACTAATGTGCATCCTCTGAAAAGAACGATATTCTCCTCACATTTTGAATATCCATCAGGATCCTACCCTATGAAAATATGATCATATAAGGTCTCATAGTTGGTTTCCCCAAGTTATGCCTCCCTAACTCACCGTATGAGTGGAGGGTTGGAAACCATGGACTGGCGTTAAGGTTCTTCATCTCCATCCGTGAAGGACAACTACAATGTGGATAACTACTCTTACACCTCATTCAACAACTCTGAACTGGATCTCATACTGAGAGCATCAACCACCACATTTCCCTTCCCAAGAGTATATACAATCTTAAATTCATAGTCCTGGAGGAACTCTATCCATCAAATATATCTAAAATTCATATCATTCGGAGGGAAGATATATATGAGACTACTGTGATCTGTGTAGATGAAAAACCTCTCACCCATAGAGTTGTGTCACCACATCTTAAATGAAAATACTACCGCTACTTAATCAAGATCATGGGTCACATAGTTCTAATTGTGTGGTCTCAACTAGAATGAACCATTGACTATCACTACTTTCCTCTACATCTAGGCATAACCAAGACCGGTTCCTGATGCATCGCAAAACATGACATACTCTGCACCCACACCTCAAAATCTAAATATTGGAGCGCTTGTCAGTCTTTGAATTAACTGCTGAAAACTCTCCTTGAAATTTTTCATCCACAGAAAGGATTCCTATTTCATGTAACATCTGTTAAGGATTCTTCCAATCATGAGATGTCATCTACAAACCTCCAATATTACCCTACTAAACCAAGGAAAATTTTCACCTTGTTAACACTCTTAGGTGGATTTCAAGGAATCACTACCTTGATATTTACTAGTTCCAGTACAACTCCAGCCTATGAAATGTTGTGTCCAAGAAAATAGTCCTCTAAAATCCAAAACCGATAATTTGATAGCTTCCCGTAATGTTGGTGCTCTCGGAGTGTGTCACGGACCATCCTCATGTTTCTCATGTGCTCCTCCTCATATGCTGAGTAAACAAGGATTTCATCAATGAAGATCACCATGAATCAATCTAATTATGGCTGAGTGATCTAGTTCATGAGCCTCATGAACACTTCTATAGAGTTCATCGTGTGAAATAGAATCCCCAACTACTCATAGTGATAGTATTGACATCATAATGTTTCCTTTGATGTATCCTCATCCTTTACTCATAGATGGTGATAGCTGAATATGAGGATAATATTCGAGAACAAATATGATGTATTAAATTGATAAAAGTGGTCACTAATCCTCAATATAGGTTACTTAGTCTTCATATTCATCTAGTTTAAGCACCAAAGATCCACACAAATTCTCATGCTCCCATCTTCCTTCTTGGAAAAAAACTTGGTATTCCGATGATGAAACACTAGGTCTCATGAAGGCCTTCCTCTATGATTTTTCCAATTTTACCCTTATCTCATGAAACCCTATGGGAGATATCCAATATAAAGGTGTAGATATTAGTGCCATCCTGGGGTTTAGATGAATGTAGAAGTCTAACTCCCTATGGGGAGGTAAACCTAGAACATCCTCTGGAAATACATCCTCATACTCCACTACAACATTAGGAAACTGATGACTTATATCATCCGCTACACTAGGGGTTATGATAGTCAACTGAGGAGTGATTGGATGCACCCTACAATGTGTGATTCTATCATGTGCTTTCAATGTTTCTTTTTCACTGAATAAGTAAAACCTAGTTCCATCACTATAGACACACCACACATTAGGGATAAAAATATCATTTTAGCATGAACTATGGATAACCATTCCATTCCAAGAATGACTTCATAAGTCATCAACGCCATTACCAAAATATCTCAACCGAACTCTCACCTCCAGGAGTGAGTTCTCCCATTTGGTACTAGTGTGTGATCATCAAATCTCCTCCCATAAGAGTTTCCATGTCTAAGGGTTGAGTCAATGGTTCAACCAAAATCTCTGAGTCTTGAATAATATTCATGAAATGGAAGGAATGATGAACACCTATGTCTATAATAACTGAAACTATGGTGTAAAAGTCATAGAGTGTACCTCATATCATCCTTAAATCATTGAGGTCAAAATCTTCCATTACATGCCTCTAGCACTGTCTCACACCACCTTCTCCCTAAGCTTGGCGTGTACCACATAATGGTGGTGGTGGTAATAGGACATACCTATGACCACCTTCTTCATCCTTTCCTTCTCCTCTTCCATGTTATCCACCCTACCAACCTCCCTGATCCTATATTTTCCACTTCCTTGGATTCCCCTTGACCATCGTCCAATCATATGTATGATGGGTTGAAAATCACATTATAGATGTCCAAAACTGCCACATGAGTAACACTATCTTTCCACTAGTTGATTTGATCCACCCTAGGATCCCTGCACCACAGAACCTGATTCCTAGGATCACCCTTGAACTGCCTCACATGGTCGGATCCCTACGACTACCACCATCTTCCAAATGTCGATTTCTCAAATACCTGAATCCCACTGCTAGTTCCCTATACCAGTGTTTTCTATACTAGAAATCTCTCTACTAAAATGGATCACTCATGTACCCAAGAATAGGTAGGAATGAAAATGGATACCACTGATACCATGATGTCTTGGCATAAGCACTACACTGTCTAGGAGAGATTTGTATCATTATGTGTCAGAGTCACTATGCTCCACTATCTCTCCATAGATCCCTAAAACGACTCATGGAAAAGACGTACATTTGATCCCTATGTGTCCTCACAAGGCGGAATTCAAAGTTGATAGCCACCAGTGAATCCTCATCCATATGTGGATCTAGATTATTCCAAAACCTAAGAGGTCAATGCCTCCGAAACACATTCAATTCACTCATCCTACGTGAATCCTCAACTGATAGTTCTAGTAGTAGATTATTCTTAATGGGTTATGTTATAGCTGGTAAACCACAAGGATGTGCTATCTATAGTACAAGCCCCTATATCAATTCCTCGTTACTAGGTGGATCATCCCCATGAATACACCATGTAATTCGGGTTGGCTATTAACATTGATGTATCCTGTAATAAAACCAGATATACTATGGTCAATAGAGTACATCTGGAGATCTGACTCAAGAAGAACATAGAAAACACTACCATTCTTATATGATGCATATAAAATTAATTTTTCATGTAACCAGTGTTTTCATGTATTGAGTCAAAAAGAAGGCACTCAGAGTTCTAGTGTATGGATATGTCGGCCCTCACACCAACACTGGATCCCATAGCCTGAAAGATGAACTCAAAACACTTAACACTATTTTCCCAAACCAAATTCTAAGACACCATATCCTTAGTATAACCATCCCCATCTTGTACTACTTTATCATGACCCATCCCAGAGGGGCCCATTCTATGACTATCCCAATCCCGCCTCTAATAGGATAAGGGATGATGACTTGCATTGAGTAGGCATATCCCACAAATGGGAGTCATTAGCCTAACATACCTATACTCACACACACATCTCCAAGGTAAAAATGTTGAAATGCAAAGAAACTATGTAAACAATTCAAACATGCCACTGTATCCCACAACCAATGTACTATAATGATAGTACTGGATAGTAAACAAAGCAAATACAAGACCACAAAAATGAGTCTATAACCATAATTCCAAATTTCATTAAAAGAGGAACTGGGACTATAGTATGAAAATCCATAGGAACGCACCTTGGTTTATCTAGTCTCACAACGCACCGCCTGGTCCTACTCTACCTATGACTCCATCAAATGGTTTTTCATATTCATAAGACGCAAATCATTAAGAAAAATATTTTTCAAGGGCCACAATGAAATACCACAAAAGATTACCACAATTAAATACCACAAAAGAAATTACAGTCACATCTACACATGTACATGTCTACAACACATACAACATGAACATCTATATATACTCAATCCAAGACCCAAAGTCTAGAGGTAAGACACAACCTATTAATAGCCACATGAGTGTGATCGAAGAATGTTCATTCCCTGATTAATCACTCTTCGATCCAATATATCATTAGGGACAATCACATAGAGGTCTAGATCCTTTCAGCCCTGCCCAGAGAGAATACATTGGTCAAAGAAGATTATGACACATAAAGAGGGGATCATTCCCAAACACACTAGGGAATAGGACATACCCAATCTGGATTATCCTGGAATGTTGAGGATCCATCCTAGACACACTGGGGAATACCACTAACCATACTAATACGTCTAGATAGATGGAGGACTAATGCCCTGCTCTTGATGGTTACATCAATTCCAAAAAAATCACTAGGGTTGATAGAGGACCACAATCTATTACCCTGGAAGAGATATCATACTCTATCAGAGACTCAACCTATAGAGGGGACTACAATTCAGTGATATGGACATAATATCATTGTGAACTTTCAAGGAAAGGACCAAGGGAATTATCTCAACCTATACCGGTCCAAACTAAAAACTCACCACTTTTTTAAAAAGGATTGTCTCAACATCATGGTCTTAATTACATTGATAGATTTTTTATTGGATTCTTAATTTATAAATTATATCCATTTTGATTTTTAAAGGGGGTCACTTGGCCAGTGGACCGATCATGGTGGTCGACCGCCCCATGGGCCAGCCACGATGGACCAACCGTGGATGATAGTCTACTTTCTACATCTAACCGACCATGGAGATCGACTATTTAAAATATTGGCCGCAAGAATGATGCACCCACCACAGCTCCAAGTCTCACGGCTCACTGTTGACTGTAGTGCAGCTCCGCCCTAGTCACCCTTGGTCTAGCCCGATTTGCTTGGAAAGTCCTGACCCACATACCCTGACTTGGCATGCTGGTCGTAACCTATTCAGACTAGCCCACCTAGCCTTCATTATTCACTCGGCCTTCCCTACATGGCTCGACATGCACAAATGCGTGCCGTTCGACCTGTTCCACTCGTGCATGGGCTGCTAGGCCTGGCCGACTCACGCGAGGTCCGTTGGTCCTAGCCTGCTCCCACTGGGGTCACCTGGCTCGACCCGTGTACTTGTCCTGCTCTACAAGGTCTCCACAAGCACCCCAAGTAACCTCCACTTCCACATTCCATGGTCCCACCACACGCCACAGCCCCACCACCACATCTCGCAGCCCAACCATGTCCTACGCGGCACTGGCCGCCGCCATCGGCCGTACTGCTTCTAATCACCACTTATCGTGGCCATGCTAGTTGCCTCTTATAAAGAACACCACAACTCCTCCAATGTACAAACCCTAAAATGGCCATAGATCCATGCTCCTAAGGTTATGATCTACACAGATCCGACCTCTGTTGTTTATTTTCCTCCAATATAGGGGTTTGATCAAGTTCGATGCTACCCAGAAATGTGGAGCCATGACCAAAGGGATCCAAAAATGATGAATGTGAAGAAAGAATTATAGAAACACAAATATCAACCTGAGGAATGGACCTTATCCATTTTTCTTGTTGGTATAATCCATTTCTATTAGAGTGATAAAAAAGAGGAATTAATATCAATCTACATAAAATCATATCGAAAATATCCCATCCCACAATAATGATCGATCCACGGGCCAATCTATATGTTGATTGCTTCGAGTTCTTTTTAAAATTAAATAATGGGAAAACAACTTAAAATAACTTTCCTTACATTGATTCAATTCAATTTATGATGAATAATGAATATTCGTTGTCGTCATCGACTAGGTTCATTGAATCCATGGTGTTTCATTCAATCAATTTTTCTCTATCCACCAATGGTTTCTCCAGAGGTTATTTCTCCACATATCTATAGTAATTACAGGGTTATTAAGCTAACTTTATGTTCTTGAATAATACTTAATAAATATAAAATAATTGATCAAAATATTCTTTTTATTAAATTATTTTACTTACGGTTTCTTCATCCGTGATTTCTTCTACAAACAACCCATGCCGACTAAAGTAAATGTGTGGCTAGGTAAAAGCCACCATTCTAAGCTCAAAGATTCAATCAGATTTATGTTACTGACACCCCTTTATGAGAAATTCCAAATTTTCAAGTAAACCACACATGAATTCTATTAAAATGTTTAATATTTTTCAATCATTTATTTCAGGATCACCAAGCCTCGGAATCACACACTATCTCAACACATGATGTCGAAATAAATCATATAATATATAAAAATAGTACATGGATAATATAAGATATTACAGAAACATAGTATAATATAAATTCAAATATTTTTCTATCAATTCATACTATCAATTTCATGAATCACAGAAAAATAAATTTTTATACCATATAAATTATAGATATCAGTTACTACGAATTTATATTTTGGTTGATATTTTTCTTGATCTAATAAATTTTTATGAATTTTTATTGAACCCATTTGAGGTTTATATTGAACCCATTTGAGGTTTATATTGTAATTGTTTTCAATTCAAGTGAACTAGGTTTAATATTTTTTAATATTAAATAGAAGGAAATTATCCAATAATGGTTTTGAGAAGGGTTGAGGTTGATTTTATCTTACATTATGAATGTCTATAATTCTGAGGCAGTGTTTTATTTTTTATGTACCATAATATTTTTTATGGAAGATACATAATTGAAATTTTATTTTATA
Organism: Viscum album; assembly: GCA_963277665.1. NCBI lineage: Eukaryota > Viridiplantae > Streptophyta > Magnoliopsida > Santalales > Viscaceae > Viscum > Viscum album. Next base: position 933,153,417 of record OY728143.1, on the reverse strand, counting down.
TGCCTCATTGGGAAACATAATATATTCCGAAATTATAATATTTGGGTAAGAAAATGTTCCTAGTAAGTTACATAACATATTTTGATGATAAAAAAAATTACAATGGATACGAAATATATATTATTTGATACATAAGATTTTTGAAATATAAATTAGATATTAAAATAAAAATGGCAGATAATTCTTGATGATTTGTCCAAAATTCAGTAAAGGTAATGACCGCACTATGATATGTCATAAATTTAGAGCATACAGAAGGATTTTTAGAGCATATATAATTTATAGAAAAAGGAATGTAATATTCTTCCATAATGTAAATTTAAAAATAATGTGAGATCATTAATATAATACGTAATATATTATTCTTATTATCTAATGTTTATTAGTTTAAAAAATATGAGGTTTCATGAATTTTTTTGATGGTTTTGAGTTTTTTTACATTATATAAATATCATATTTACTACTATAATCCTAATTCAAGATACATGTGGAAGAATTTTAAAGAAAAAGAGTTACTCTATGTTGTGAAATATATTATCACATTGTAGTGATAATTTTGTTATGTGTTTTTTCACACATTGAGAGAATAAAATTTTGGTTCTATTTAACCAAACTGGGATAGAGAATCATTGTTTCTTCCAGTGTCCCAATGATTTGGGAGTGTATTTCTATTTTTTTCCTAAATATAAAAAATTTAATTTCCAATCATTCATATAGAGATATTACATGTGACTGGTTTCGATATTTTTGACGAATGAAATAATAAACAGTTAATGTGTTGTGATTTAAGGGTTTTATATTTAATATATGGAAAACATCGACGTGAAATTTTGTGAATATAAGAACCATAAGGAAGGAGAAAAATATATGAGAGTTATTTTTTTAATGTTTCCTATTTTTTTAGCAACAGAACACACCATTGGTATTTTGGTAAATGGAGAGTAGGAAGAATACCTATTTTAAAAATTCCATAGGTTGATCTCCCTTACACAGGTGATTACATTTAAAAAGTTTTCTATTATTTCTTTAAGTAATAATTTTTTGATTATTTTAAACTAATTTATGACAATGGTTATATCGTGTTTAAGGATATAAAATTTCTTATATCTTCATCTTAAAAATAAAATTTGATTTGTATGTACCATGGATTCAAACTATAACACCTTATGGAAGTAGTAATTAAAAATGAAGTCTAATTTTTTTTAGAAAATATTATATTTGATATTCTATTTTCCATACAACATTAATACTATGAGAGTTTTTCTGAATAAGATAGATGTCATTGATATTTTCAAAAGGGAAAATCACTAACAGTGATTTGGCTCCCATATCTATGTTGATTAAATTTACCATAGATCCCAACAATTGGTATTAGTTACTAGGTTTTCTCTCACAGATATGTCTTTTAATTTTGTTATATTAACATAAATAAATCACTAAATAAGGTAGTCCCACATTTTATGGAAAAGGATTCCTCATTAAAGAGGAGATAATGGTACCATATATTCTCTTTGTTGGTCTTGATGTTAGTGATTTTTTTCTTCATGGTTTCATAGTCTCAAAAGGGATTATATCCTAGAATATAATTGATAAGAATAATGTTGAGAGTGACATAAAGGAAAGGAAAAAATTATTTTCATCATTGTATATAAAGTTGTTTAAAAAAATTATGGGAAGTAAAAATAGAAAAAATATATAGAAAAAACATCATTTTTTCTATAAAGAATATAAAAAATTAGATAAATCTTGGTTACAACATAGAAAATAATATTTTAAGATATAATAATAAAATAAGATTTTTTTATTATTTTATAACTAAGGTTAATATGGTTGTCTTAACATTAGATATTATTTAGAAACTCTTTATGAATCCATAGTTTTAAAAAAAACTCATTATAGTTCTTATAGAAAACATTTATGTAATGATTTAAGAACATGAAGATAAAGATCATGGTGAATTTACAATTGATAAAATATACAACAGTCTGATAATTTATGATCGGAGAAGAGGTTATACTATCAAATTATTAGTTGAGAAGGGAAATAAATTTATTTTAACAAAATCAATAATTTTAATTTTTAAGATTGTAATTCTGATTTAGATAATGAAAAAACATTAATGTTTTTCTAATGCCGACTCCATGATGTCTACAATATTGAAAAATTAAATGGATAAATATCAAGGAAAACATCCCATTAAATGATTTAATTTTAGAAATATGTTTCATTTTTCTTCCATGTATCCTATAAGAAATAAAAATGAAAATGAATATGGTGGAGTTTTCATGAATTCTTCCATTAAAGGAGACTCATTTAAGAGAAAAAAATTGATCAAGGGGTATGATGAAAATAGAATTTAAATTAATCTTGTGGAATTTTCTATATATTGATGAATTAATTTATGAAAATTATGAGAGCTATAATAGTAAGGAAACACATAATCATAATTATAAAAAGGTCCTAATGTATTATAAATAATAATATATTTAATCATTATACAATTTCTCACAAATAAAGTGCGATCTATCTCTTGAAAAAGGAGAGTCATCAAAGTATTATACTATGATAATAGAGATCATGATGTTCTTGAAGGAGATTAGAAGGGTATGTAATTAATATTCACATCTCAAAAGGATCTCTAAAAATAATTATATCCATATTTAAAATGAATGTCTAGTAAATGGGGTTTATAGGTTAATACTTGAGAATGCTAAGAAAATGAATATTTTTTATAGAGATATGACAGATGATAAGGTAAAAAGGAAAATTAATGAAATTTTAAAGGAAAAAGTAAAATTCTTATATAATCAAAATAAAGCCTCTTTTTAGTATGTGCGTGTTATAAGAATAAGACCCCAAGAACATTTTATGTACAAGATTTTGTACATGAATAAAAGGATATAATGAATACGATTCCTTAAAATAAAATAGGTTTTACAGAAGGATCTAGTGAATAAATTTTATTATGTAGGGAGTATGAAGAAAAGGAAAAAAAATTATTATATATGAAATGAGAAATAGTCTAAAAAGATATGAATTCCATTCCCAAATTCAAAAATAATATACCCATAATTTTTTTGGGAACTAATTTTATTTGTGATATGAAAATATACATGAAAAAAAATGTGACAATAAAATTTCTTAAAATAATGAGTATTTAAAGATAATACTAGTGTTGAGTTATGTTTGGTCAAAAGTCATAAAATTTATAGAACAACATTTTTTATATCAAATAAAGGATATTGAACGAAGGGGGATACAATAAAAATATAAAACGATTTATCATGTTCAACAAGTTGAGAAAAAAATTGTAGAGAACAAATAGTTTCGAGAGCTTGAAAGAATTTGTTTAAAGATATTGTCAGGAAAAAAACATCTCAAATTGGTATCTTATAGGTCTTCTAGTTTCATTAAATCCATGTTTGTCAATTATGACTTTTTAAAAAGGTAATAATATGAAATGATCGGAAAATGTTGTTGAATATTATTTCAAGGAATAAATACTTGTGAATCCCTGTAATATAGATAGTGGTTTATTTATATGATTCATGACATGAATAAAATGAATAGTGTTTAATTTCATGAATGATGAGTTTTTACGATTGGAAAAGATAGTTGATTGAAGATCAAAGGTTTTAGAGTGGGTAAAACTGGGAATAATAAATAAACTCCAATAATGTTCTATTTATTGATAAAATTAATCATAATCTATTACATGTATCATAACTTTGTGTTCATGTGAATGATGTCATATTTATAAATAGTGGTTATTTGCTCAACATAAAGACTATAAAGATGTGTTAACAAGGGGCTGTGTAACTTAACATAATTTGATTGATGTTGGGGAAGCCAAAATAGGTTGATAAAGAGTATGAAAGATGAGAACAATTTATGTTATAGAATACTTAGTAATATTGTAAAAAAGAGAATGAATAAATTTATCAGAGGTTAGCCATGATCAACATTCCAATGATTAGGGATGAAGCTATCACTACATTCAAAACTTTTCAAAAATGGAGATGTTGATTAAAAATTTCAATGGAGACTATTATAGTCAGTTAATTATTATATACTGGATGTAGGACCTCGAAGTTTAGAAGTGGAAATTAATATTTCATAGCATTCATTAATGATGTTATTAGAATGTAATGCATTATAGTAATGACCGAGACATTTTATATGATATATATTTACTTAATTAATGTCTGTAACATATTATATAATATCATACATGTAAAAAATAAATAGAAACAGATAAAATTTTATCTTATTAAAAAGGATCATTACATTAGTCAGATATAAAACCAATAAAAATGACAAACATTACAACTAAATGAAAATAATAAAATAGAAAAGATAAAATTGTAAAATAAGGATGTACCCAATATAATATAATATTTCCCCCATTACAAATGCTTCATAAATAAAATAAAATAGTAGTAAAACCATAAAAATCATAATAAATGAAAATATAACCTTAGGGAGAAATTGTTGTTAATTTTAAATGAAAGAGTGAAGTCCATGTTTAGGATACAAATTAAAATGTGATCATTGGGATTCAACCATTATTTGACTATTGTTAAATAGGACCACTAGTCAATATAATTGTTGGAATATATACCGTTGGTTGATAATTTGACACAATAATTAGTCATTATAAGTATTAATGATAAAGGATAATTGATATAGAAAGTATAATTGATGGACACAATTAATAAATTCATGTCATTTGATGCCCATTTATCTGAACTTTGGAGGGAGGTATCATCATAGGGGTTCACGCTTGACCAAGACCTAGTTATGATTCCATAAGTGAATGTAAAATGTAATATCTTATAGGAGAAGTTAATGTTAGGGGATAATACAACTTAGTATATTTCTTCCAATCCACTACATGAAACAACCACCATCACACACCTTAGCCTTAGGGTGTATGTGGGTGTAATAAGGGGTTATGTGTCTTATCCTTAGTTAAATAAAATTTATTTTCCATTTTTTAATTTTTTTAATTCCATAAAGTCCATTTTAGAATTTTTTTTATTAAATAAAACATATTTTTAATTGAGATGAATTTGATTAATTGAGTTTTGGATGATAATAAAATATAATTTTATATTTCATGAAAATATATTCAATTTTATAAAAAACTAATGCATAATAAAAAATATTTTTGATGAAAAAAAGTTTTTTAAGAAAATATTACTTAAATATAAATTATTAAATAATTTTATTTTTTTCATAAGAAATTTTTATAGGGGTTATAAATTGTAATGTAACTTAAAAACTGATATTTTTTCAATAAATAAGTATTTTTAAATTAAAAATTTAAAATGACTATACATAAAAAATTATTCAGAAAAAAATCAATATTTTTGATATCCTAACATTGAATTTTGGTTAGTGTGAATTAATAATAATTTTAAAAAATGATTCATTTTTTAGGAATACTAAAAATACGATTTTTTATTTTCAGTATATTTAATGACTTCATTTTTATTTCATAATGATAAAATAAATAATTAAACACAATAAATGACCTAAAACATTTTAATTATATATATAATATTTTTAAATTGATTTTAATCAATTTTTAATACTATAAGTGACTTTCCAAAGTCTAAAAAGGAAACTTTCATTTTTAAAAACATAAATTTATGGAATCTTTACTTTTCCATGCAAAAAAAAGTTTTAAAAAATTGTTCAGTTTTGGTGGATTAATATATAATAAATGGTTGCTTATATTTTTTTTAAAAATGATAAAATACCGTGGGGAAACCAATGGTTTTTAAATTTCCACAACCTTGATTTCCAGGACCTATATTTTGAAAATATTAAACAATTCATCAACGTTTGCTATAAATACCCACCCATTACACCATTTCCCTTGACTTACAATCCATTATCAAAATATTTATGTAGTTTTTTCTCCCAATGAGTCCCCCAAGGATTCCTAAATCCCCTAAGGTTTCATCTTCAATATTTAGAAACAACTCTTCATGGTAAGGGAAATATCCACTTTGTTTCCATTGAAGGACCATTTTCTTGTGCTATGTCTTCTAATTTTAAAACTAAAATTTTTCAAACATTATATTATCTCATTATTTAAAAAATAGTCTTTTATGAATAGGGTACCCTTTCCCTCTCATATCCCATCCGTTTATAAAACCATATTTTAGAAACATTGTGTTGCTGAATTTAGTTATTAAATTTCTGTCCTTTACATAAGAAATTTTATTTTCATTTTTATTTGAAATCCCAAACATCCTTTCATTTAAATTGGTATTAAAAAATATGTAAAAACGACTTTTTTATTCTTGGATTTATATATATAACACTCAAATTTCATTTCATGGGTTAAAAATGATATAATGATATTGTCTTTAAATAATTTTGTACGCCATGACATTGATAAAAAACTGTTAATTATTCTGTATGGGCTATTATTGAAATGATTTTTTATGATATATGTGTAACACATGAAATAAAACATATTAATTTTGTTCCTTGCTATCAATATTATTCATTAGGTAAATAATTTAATCTCTTGAGATGACATGTTCTATGATACCAAGGTGAATAGACTTAATTATTTTCATTTACAACATCTTGCTGATAAACCTCGGTGATATGCTTATGAATGTAACATTTAAATGTATTAGAGATATTTCCTTATTATAATTCAAGTTATTATTATTATATACCTATTGTTCATTCCTTATTAGTATGAATCAAGTTCTTATTGATATTATTCAAGATCACATGTTGCAGGTATCTATCGTTTATTCCCCTACTGGGATTCATTCTCACCCGTTTCATTTGATGTATATCCCTAGGATATTAAATTAAATAAAATTATCCTATAGTGAACCCATGAATATGTTTTTTTGGTTGATTTAGAAAAATGTTTTTGGTTATCATGTATTATGAACCATTTTTAAGAAACTAAGCATTATAAGATCCTCAATTTTGTCTTTTGAAATGGGAAGTTATTTAATAAAATGGTTGGACTCCATAGATTGATTCATATTTTGGTGTCGTATTTTATGGAAATTTGGACATGAAAAATTTATTAATAACCCTAGGTACAATTCTAAAAATATGGAAAATCTTTATATTTTGGTATGTATTAAGTAAGTGGTTTCTAAACACATACATCACAGTCTAGATACTCTTAGTTGATGTTGATCTGGTAAAGATGTAGATTGGGGTAACATCTGAAAACACTGTACTGAGAAAGAATCAATTGAGAAGTGGTGCATGATAGTGGACCCTAATGAACACCTAGTTTGAAAATCACATAGTATATGTAAGGGTAATTACAACCTCTTTATTGAACCATTTTTAAGGATCTATTGAAAATGTAAATGTTATTAGAAGATATTTGTAACATATTTCATCATCATGAATAATGACATAAAATCCAATTAGAATTTAATTTTTCAAAATGTAATTTGTTTCTCATTAAGGTTTTATTCTTCTAGAAAATTGGAGGGAAATAGGTGGAACCACATAAATTATATTTTTTTACTCACCCATTGATTTCTGAAAAATGGTTAAGCTCGATCAGAAATATATTTTTTTACTCCATTGTAAAAAGTTTGAAAAAGTCACCTAGTTAGTATACCGCTTAGAAGGAGATGTTGATCAATGGTGGAAACTAATTCTAAACAAAAATTCAAGAAGGTTGATTGATGTTATGGAGTGGGAAGAGTTTAGAGGGATCATGTTTAATACATATTTTCCCCATTTAATGCGAAAAAATAAAGAAGGAATTCCTCGAGTTAAAGAAGAAGGAAAATTAATCAGTGGTTGTCTATGAAATGAAATTTTTAAAACTTTTTCGATACACATATATCATTGTTATTAATCCTAAGGGAAAATATTATAGATTATTCAGCGGATTGAGACCCCATATTTGCGAGAATTAGCGAATCGAGACTATGAAATATATGAGAATATAGTTTGGAGTTCTATTATGGTTGAATTGATGTTTAGAGAGATTAAGTGGTCACGTCGATCGAATGAAAAGCAGAGATAAATGGAGATAAACCCAGGGAATAATTTTGATTATGTAAGAAGGGGAAAGAAATTGGAGCTTCCCATGTGAAATAAATTTTGGACGATGCATTTAGGGGACTAATTTCTTGGGATTTTAAGTGGAAAATGTTCGGAATATATGTTCATGTATCTCGATACAATCAGAGTGAGCTGAGGCATATACTTCTCAACACTAACAATAAAGGGAAGCTAGTCCCAGATGAAATTTCAATTCTTCAATTGTAGAAAAAATGGAAATTTTATAATCAATGCATAAATCAGATGATAATGGTGGGGAACCACCCTAAACCTTAGAACAGGTGAAGGGAGAATGGATAGACATTTTCTGTCATGATAGCTGAAGTAGAGGCCTCAAATGATATGGTGGAAGGTACTATCATTATTCTCTCAAATCTTGAAATTATATAGTTGGATTCTGGTTCTACGAATTTCTTTATTTCATTAATTTTTTCAATGAATATATATTTAATAAAAAAAAAATCTTGAGGTAGAGTTATTGTAACCCCCCGAACCCAGAATCCAGGAGTCGGTGCATTATTTTTATAAAAGATATTTGCAAATGTCATTTTTGTCTTTACATTAAGTTAGTTAAAATAAAGTGTCTTTATCACTCTTATGTGGCTCCACAGGGTCCCAAAATCGACTCAAGGATGCCTATGGTTGGCCATGAATCATCCAATAAAGTTAGAACAAGTGTTAGGGTAATTTTTTATTATTAAAATATTCTTTTTACCTTGAATTACCCTATTTACCCTTAACCACAATAAAAAAGTCAAAAGTTATTGTTCACCACAAATTATTTTTATCTTATTGAACAACATTTTACTTACTAATAACAACCATGTATGTCGGATTTTTAAAATTCAATGCACAGAAGCAGTAATATTTCATTTAAATGGAAAAGACAGGTTTTTAACTACTACAAAGTGGTTTTACTATTCATCAAAATTGATGTTTATTTTAAAAAAATACAAAAAATTCAGCATAATCTATATTTGATATTCCCAATTCAAAAAGGATGTCTATTTTACCAAATTAAAAACACATAAGTTGCATTAATTAATTTGAAATTAATTTCCATTGTCAAAACAAATAGGGTGTTTTCAAAAAAAATAACTATCAAAAGATTGACACTTATTTATGAATAATTTCAAAGTGAAATTAATTAAAATTTCCAAAATTGGATTAAATGGTAATAATATAATATAATTATACATCCAAACCATTAAAATGTATAATTGAACACTGTAAATTATTTTTATTAAAAAAGATATTTTCAATTAAAATTTATTAATTTTCACTGTTCATCTAAATATGAATGTTATCATAAAAACACCAACAATTTATCGAAAGTAAAGTTTTGGGTCCTGATTATAAATAAGGAGTTTATTTTGTGAAATTAAATATATAAAAGTGTCAAATATTGGATTTAAAAGGGTTCCCCATTAAAAGGCGATAAAATTTCATTTTTTGAAAAATACTTCCTTTATCTGAAAAAATATATTTGTTCTTATATTATGACTAAGAAAAACATAATATTTAAGTTAAAATTATATGGAATATATAAAATTCCAAATTCATTTAATACTATTCATAACTGATTTTGAACGGCTAGATTGGTAAGTCATCGTGCGCTCGAACTCGGTGTTGTGTGAGGTGCAAGCTATTGAATTACTTTAAATAAATAATGTACTATGAAACCTTGGGGTGTTACATTATCCACTCCTTCAATAAATTACATCCTCACAATTCAATCTCAGGATTGAAAACTTGGGTTTTGACATTTAAAAATATTTTAGTTGAAATCTCACATAAAAAATGCATTAATGATGCCTCTATTTTAAAATAAATAAAGGTAAGTATGAAGGTTACCGAAAATAAAACCTACTACGGTTCTATGTAGGAAAACATGGATATGGAAGAGAAAACTAATCATCATGTTTTGATGGAGAGTGATAGAGAAAATTATTAGGAGAAAGTTAACGATCTGAAATCCATAAAGTTGTGATGGGTTGAAAGGTCTTCGATTACCTAGTAGGAAAAGTAAACATGCAACGTTTTTGTTTTAAGTTTCTTTTCATAATTTTGAGGAATTTATCTATGAGATTAACTAAGAGAATAAGGAAATATACTTATTTTACAAGTAGTTTTTCATCCTTTAATAAATTTCTACCATAAAATCATCTTTTCTCCAAACTATGATTATTCAAGATGACTTGGTCACACCTAAAGTGCTAGAATCAACTTATAGAGAATCACATGATCTATAAAGGATAATCTATATATTTCCCTTCACTTTAAAGATTAACCAAAACCACAATGTTTAGTACATGATCAGAAGATCCCCAAAATGGATAATCCTTTAAAGAAATAAATAGTAATACTAATTTCTAAAATTAAACCAACAATACCCAAAGTTCAATATATGCCATTCAATAAACAATTATCCTTAAAATCCTTCAATATAATCCAAAGTAATATTGAAACCCAAAACATATAAGTATTTGATTACGTAGTCTTCCATGTTAATTCATATCATTTATCTCCAAATAACATCACCTTCTCTTAAAGGCACATACTTAAAAGTAATTAACCAAATCACATACTCTCTATTATTGGTTAATCATTTCCATAAATAACCTAAATTTCTATAAGTTTACTATAAAATCATACATTCTTTCAAAATAAAAAAAATCCACCACTACTCCTCAAATCAAATCCTAAAGTATTCTATTTTTTAGGCATATAGTGTTACCAAAAGAGCGATCATCTTTGAAAATAACATTTATCACTTCATCACAAAATCCATTTCCTATACTAACGATAAATCATATGTTCCCAAAAGCAATATATTTTTGATATTTAATATAATTTAATTAAAAATAACTTGTCATACTAACTAGGGACATCATGTAGTCTAGTGGCGGGTGATAAATACCGGTCACACTTTGTTTCTGGGTTCAATTCCCATAGCTTTATCCGACACAACGTGTTTCCACCCAGTCTGCATGTTGTCCTTTTTAAAAAACTATATAATTTTATAATATTCAAAAAAATTAAATATATTCCTAAAAAGTAACCATAAAATAATTTAACCATAAGTGTTATGTCACAACTTGCATTTTCATCCCAAAAATTAAATACCTGTAATTGCCTCAAATTCAAGAATCATATAGTCTGAAATGGTTCTTTATAACTATATCCAAAAAAGAAGAGACAATTCTTACTCAAATATCATTTTCATAAAAAAGCATGGTTACACATAAAAGTGAATAGTATTCCTAAGTAATCCCATACTTTTTAACATTTATCCATCCATTTATTTCCACATAAGATCTTCCTTGACTTATAGGTTATCCTATAGAATATGGAATTGACACAGGTAATTCCAAGGTCCATTATATTTACGGAAAATGATTGTAATTGGATTATTAGGATAATTTTTTTTCCTTATATAGTACTCTTCATTTTCCACGGAAATTCATTACTTTATGTCCTTTTTTCCATTGAGACACTTTCCTAGGTGTATCTTTCCACATTTCCCGCATGATGGAAATTGGTAATTCGTTTCTCCATGGTCTCCACTGCTTGAGCTCTTATCATTCACTATGTTTCTCTTCTTTTTTTGTGTTCGGGAGTTGGTCAATTTATATGTTGTTGATCATATTTCCAAAAACCTGATTTGGCATGAGCATGATATCTTTTACACCCATCAACATTCTATTTCGTTGCTTATTTCCACCAATGTTCCCACATTGTACATCATATTCAATGTGACTATGACTTCCTTGTAATCCATCCTTTGAATAACACAAGAAATCATAATGCGAGTCATAAAATCATTTAGATAATATCATAACACCATATTTTCAATCGAAAACACCTTAGGATTAACCAAGGATATTTATTCTCATCTTATATTAAATTCATTGAAATTGGTTTGTAAAGAATATGTGAATTATCCTAAGCATATACCTCGGGAGTTTCATAAGCAAGAGTGCAGCTAGGCCCGTTGTGGGGTACTAGGATATCCCGTGTCCAGTATGAAACTCTGTGTCAGAGTTTTCACTCCTAGGTACATCTGTGACAAAGCCGCCTCTACCTGATCATATCCAGATAGGGATTTATTTCGTAGAAAATAAAAAAAATATCTACATTAGCAAAATTCTAGGAAGTTATTCTATACTAATCCTCAAATTATATATTAGGATAATTTTCTCTAATATGAGTTTATCTAAATCTAGTTTCCTATGTTTGTACTAAACTTCCTTTGATACCAACTATAATGCCCCTACCCCAGAATCAAAGAGCCGATGCATTATTTTAGTACATTAACATGATTACAAGGAACCGAGTCCCAAAGGACCGATCTATTTAGTAGTATTATAAACAAGATACATACATAAGTTCAACATTACAACTTGAAAAGAAAAAAACAATAAATAATTCATTTAGAAACATACAAGCTTCCTAGATTATTCCTGCAAGTCACTCAACATTAACTTCTTCATATCCTAGGAAAATGAATCATTAGAAAGGGGTGAGCTCAAATTCTTAGTTAAACTACGAAATATAGGGGTAGATATCATAAACATTAGGTAGGGTGAGTAATTGAAAACACATTCCTGTACAAATAATTCATATAAACACTTTATGGCAGGAATATGAGTTGAGTAAATAATTCCATAATAAAACATAGTCATGGGTATTCTACAATTCCAATAACCACATGAAATATCAATATCTAATCTTATAATGATGGAATGCATAATTTCGTACATCATAACCACATAGTCAAGGCCTCGTTCCAAGACTACAAATAATATTTTGTCAAGTCCTTATGCCAAAAATCTACTTTGTCTCATGAGACCTACTGATGCATCGAGGAGCTATAGTGGGATCCACCCATCACTTACTACATCCAATTCATTCCTCATATGAAAAGGTTGAAACATTATCTAAATATTCTTATTAAAAATAGCATATGAAATGTCAATATTATAACCACAAACCATGAATGACATAAAAATAGCACATCCATAGTCAAACATAACTCGTTCAATACAATATGGATGATTTTATTATAATAAATCAACCTCAATCTAGAATAATGAAGTACATTGACATAGATGAAAATAATCATCAAAACTATTTGAGAGAAATAACCCCCTTTTCTTGAAAACATTTAAAAGTAACTATTTATGAGGAAGCCATTTAAAATAGATTTTTGAATCAAAGTGTCCCATAAAAATTTGAAACATTTAAAAGGAATTTTAAAACATTAATTCCCATATAAATAAATCCTTAAAAAATTTTTTAAAATGTGGACATTAATAAGAAATATTTTGAAGAATAAATATTTAAAACATTTAAAATGATATTTTATTTATAGTTCCTAACCAAAAGAGAGACACTTGAATAAAAATAATTGAGGTAATAAAAACTTTATAATATCATAAGAATAAAGTGATTAATTATATACTATGTCAAAGTACATTATATACACAATGTAAAAAGTGAATTGGCGTATAACAACAAAGAAGTCTCAATGGAATGTAAATTGAGATGAAATTACTTATAAAGACCGTAACCTTAGGTTAAGAATACATAAATGACATAATTATGTGTGAAAAGTATAAATACACTCAATATGATTATATATTTAGTGTAAATAAATCAGAAGAAATTCACACGTATTCTTGAAAAAACAACACTGATGAGTTAGATGTTTAACTCAATGAATGGAAATTGAGTAAAGATTACTCTTATCATGTTCATATCAATGTCTTGAGAAATTATAAATGGAATGATTATGTGTAAAAATTGTATAACCACAAAAAGGTGAGTGGAAATTACTAAATAAATAAATAATTTGTGATTCCACACATAATCATGGAGTAAAGAAAATCAATGAAGCATGCGTAAAGCCTAATGAGTGGATATTCAAATTGGAAATTCCCTTACCGATTTGGTGAATCACGAAACATGAAACCCATGGAAGAAGCATTATAAAATGAAGATGTAAATACAAATAAATTAATGTATATTAAACTAGGAATACAATAATGGGTAGTACAGACACCACAAAATAGGAAATAGTGGCCAAAATAGCATGAATCTCACAGGAATAAAAAGTGAGATGAAAAACCCTTATCACGTTGTAATCAATCGAGTCATATGAGGAAAAGTTAATAACCACAAAATAAATCACACAATACCAATAATGTAAAGAGAATAATGATAATATTTAAATGGTAGTATATAATACACTACATGTAATAAATAAGTGGTGAACAGTGGAAATTTCACAGAATTTAAAGTGAGATAAGAAACCCCTTACCTCAAGTCCGACTTGTGTAAAAATTAAAATTGTTATAATTACAATTTATCCATATGGTAAAAATTATATTATCTCAAGAATGATATACATGATTTAGATATCATTTACATATATTATATATCTAATATATATGTATTTATAACAGTACATAACATTTGGAGATAAGAAATGAAAGGCACTATTCATGGAGACGGTAAGCCATACGTAAGCATGAACGCTACTTTCATTTATATTTTGTATTTTAATGGAATTAAAACATAATTATACATAGGTATATTATAATTCCATTATAATATCATATATAATATAAGGCATTAACGAGTCATATCACATTGAGGGGCGGTAGTCCGAACTTCCTCAAATGAAATGATCGCATTTACCAATAATGGAAACCATAAAGGTATGCTATAAATGGAAAATAAAGAATCATAAAGAAAAAATAAACCTAATTTATATAATATATAGATATAGTTCCTTCTTAATGTCCACCAAGAGAGGTGGTAAGAGTTAATTGTATAATCATCATTTTGTGAGGCGTTAGTTTGACATCCATAGAAACAGTGTGTTCTTTACCCATTTGGTAGAGGTGTGTGTAAGTGTAGTTAGAATACTTCTCATAAAAACATCCTTGTATATTGATGATACTTTTTCTATTATAAAAAAGGTAATAAAAATCGTTTAGGGGTTGGAGAAGTAAAATAAATGAAAAGATGTCAAGAGAAACCATTACCATTAATTTGGGTAACTCCATTTGGTTTGAACCAAAAGGACTTCATTAAGTGACTTATGCCTAAATTAAGGATTCTAGGTGGAATAGAGGGATAATGAGAGATTATATAGGCAGGGGTTTGATGAGCCAAGGGGCTTTAGAGGTTTGAGGAATGGGTTAGAAGTTGTGTCCTTTTATAAAGGAGAAGAGGGGCACTTTAAGAAAGTTTGAAAATGTTATTTTATTATAAACTTATCTTCAGTTTCAAAAACTCAAAAAATCATTAAGGTATAAAATAGGATGACTCATGTTCGAAATAAAATCATCAAATAATAATTGGACCAGTTTTGTATATTTTTTTAATAGTAATAATCTTATTTATTTAAACCATTTATTAATGAGGTGAATACTGCATCATTATTGTGTCATAAATAATTTAATATATTTGTTGTCTAAAAATTATAAAAAAATACCATAATGTAGGAAAGATTTTTAGATTTCCAATGAATATTTATATTCGAAAATATGTATTATATAACTCCATGTTAAAATTGATATACTAAAATATATTTGGTAATGTTTTTTTTCTTTACATTAAGTTAATTAAAATAATGTTTCATTATCACTCTTAAGGGGCACCATGGGGTCCCAAAATCGACTCAAGGATGTCCATGGTCGGTTATAACTCATCCAATAAGGTTAGGACATGTTTTAATGTAATTTTTTATTATTATAATATTCTTTTGACCTTGAATTACCATATTTACCTTCAACTGCGGTAAATAAAAGTCAAAAGTTACTATTCACCAAAAATCATTTTCATCTTATTGAAGAAAATTTTACTTACTAATGAAAACCATGTATTTTGGATTTTCTAAATTCAATTCACATAAGCGGTAAAAATTCTTATAAATGTGAAAGTTAGTTTTTTAACTACTACCAAGTAGTTTTACTATTCATCAAAAATTGAAGTTTTTCAGAAAAATACCAAAAAATCAGCCGAAGCTATATTTGATATTATGAATTCAAAAACGATGTATATTTTACCAAATTCAAGAAATAGAAGTTTAATTAATTAATTGAAAATTAATTCCCGTTGTCAAACAAATAGCGTGTTTTCAACAAATAATAACTATCAAAAGATTGACACTTGTTGATGAATAATTTCAAAGTGAAATTAATTCCAATGACCAACAATGGATTAAATGGTAAAAATATAATCTACTTATACATCCAAATCATTAAAATGTATAATTGAACAGTGTAAATTATTTTGATTAAAAATGTTGTTTTCAATTACAATTTAGTATTATTCATTATTCACCCTTATATGAAAGTTATCAGAAAAACACCAAAAATTTATCGAAATTAAATTTTTATATACTGATTCAAAATAAGGAGTTTATTTTGTCAAATTGAATATATAAAAGTGTCAAATACTGGATTTAAGAAGGGTCTGCTATTAAAGGGCGGTAAAATTTCATTTTTTGAAAAATACATCCTTTAGCTGAAATCAATGAATTTGTTCTTATATTATGTCTAATAAACACATAATGAGGATATTAAAATTGTATAGAATATATAAAATTAAAAATTCAGTTGATACTATTCACTACTACTTTTGAACGGCTAGATTGGTAAGTCGTCGTGCGCTCGAACTTGGTGTTGTGTAAGTTGGAAGATATTGAATTAATTTAAAGAGATAATATACTATGAAACCTTGAGGTGTTAAAGTTATCGGCCAAGACTCCAAGATGGATTTTCATAGAATGAAAAATGTATAGAAATAATAGTATTAACTTTCGTGAGTACAATCTCATCTCAACTATAATAGTAATCCCCATTGTGGATTTCGAAACTATACTAGTCCTAGAATAGATCTTAGTGTAACATTCTAATAACAACCACATAATCATGGTAATATAAGTTTTATTGCATGGAAAATCTATAGTAATTTTCTACAGAGAGATATCTCGACAAGATATTTTTTTAGAAGAACCTCACATAGCCTTATTTATGAAGATGATCAGTGATTGGGGATAAGGAAATGAAACTATGAAGATAGAGAATATCCACATAATTTAGGATAACATTGTTGAATTTCTTAAAGAGTTACATATACCACTTATATATTTAGAGGTAGAGATATTCATTGAACTGATGCCTGGATCTAAGCCGATATCAAAGACCCCGTATATAATGGAAAATATAGTGTTATAGTGTTTAAAGAAACAACTTCAAGATCTTTTAGAGAATGGATTTATCCGAGAAAGTGTGTCTCCTTGGGGAGAACCTATTAAATTTTTGAATAATAGGGATGGATCAATGTATAAATACATTGATTATAGATAATTAAATTGGATCATGGTAAAGAATAAGTACCCTCTCCCATAGATTGATGGTTTATTTGATCATCCTTATGGGACACAATTCTTCTCTAAGATTGACCTTCGATATGGGTATCATTAATTGAGGTTAAATAAAGAATGTATTCCAAAGACCACCTTCCTATTAAGATACAAGAATTAAGAGTTTGTTTTTATTCCCTTCGGCTAGAATACTTCTTCTACTATATTTATGGATTTGATTAATAGTGTATTTAAGTAATTACATGATAAATTATTGGAAGTATTTTTTGATGATATTAAAATTTATTCCAAAAATCGTGAGGATCATGAGGATCATCTAAGGGTTATATAGGGAACTTTTAAGATCATGAATCTATTTGGAAAATTTAGAAAATATGAATTCTTATTACAATAATTTACATTCTTGGGAAACATTGTAACCACTAAAGAAATATCAATATACCATATGAAGAAAAATATTGTAGAGGAGTGGTATCATCCTAAAATGGTAATTTAGATTCATCATTTACTTTTTTTAAAATGATATTGTAGGAGTTTTGTAAAAATAATCATGAATTTATAATCTGTTGACCAACGTTACTCGAAAAGGGGCTAAGTTCATCTGAAAAAAGGAGTGTGAATAATGTTTCCAAAAACTCTAGAAGAGACTTGTTATTTCTCCTATGTTAACTCTACAATATACCATATAAGGAATCATTATTTATAGTGATTCATTTCTAAAATGGATTGGGAGAATACTCTTACAAAATGATGAGGTGATTGCTTATGCATATTGAAGGTTAAGCCTCATGAGTATAATTATCATATGCATGGATTTTAGTTTTATGTAGTTATTTTTTCTATAAAAATACATAGGAACTATATTTATTAGGATAAATGTGATATATACACATAACAAAAATGATCGAAGTAAAGTTTTACCCAAATGGAACTAAAAATGATAAAAATGATATGATTGGAACTTCTTTAGGACAATGACTATTCAATTCATTATCTCCAGATATGTGCAAACAATTCCTCTAATGAATTAAGTAGAAGATATCCTATAGTGATAAAAATGATGAGTATTCAAGGGGATCCAGTTTCGAATGACCTAGTAAAATTGGAAAAGGGAATTTTAAGGTAAGGGAAATCATCAACTCAATCCAAAATTAATTCTAAACCATAATTACCAGTGTAGATCAAGAGAGATCAAATATAAGATCCTTTTACAGTAAAAAATATATAGGATGTAAAGTATGAGAAGTTTACCAAGTTCAATATTGATCAAGAAGGTGTAATAAAATTACATACAAGGCTATATGTCCCATCTATCCTAAAGATAAGAAGGGGTTTATGGATGAAGCGCATAGATCCACATTCTCTATACATCCTAGAATATCCAAAATGTATGGGGACCTTCATGATCATTATTGGTGGGATAATATGAAAATCAATATTCCTAACTACACTATAAGATACTTGGTGTGTCAGCAAGTGATGGAATAGAGACAACTTATTGGTCGGAGTGGATACTCAAGAGGGGGGTGAATTGAGTTCCAATTAAATTTTTTGTTAAAAACTTTTAGGATTAAAATCCCACAAATTAAAACGGACCAGTCAATTAAGGTAGTAGAGATATAAGTGACTTATTGTTCAATAGGTTTCTCAAAGGATAATTACTCCTCAGTAGATCAGTATGAGAACTAATTCCACTATTGAAACAAGTTTACTAAAAGAATCACATATACTCACTAAACAGAACTAACAATCAGAGTGAATGTAAAAACAAATTTCTGTCATTGCTAATATAAGCACAACGGATAAATGTAAAATAGAGTAATGGAAAGATGAACACAACAATTTAAACAAGAGGTTCAGTCTTAAGTCAAGACCTAGTCCTCTTCACTTGGTGATCACCTCCCACTTGGAAATTATATTAAAAAGTAATACACAGCCTGTATCGGGCATTACAATAGTTTTCACAAACTGTATAGGTTTTATAACCTCTACCACAGTTATACGTGGGAAATATAAACTACCAAGACACACAAGGCTTCTTCCACAGTTATACATGGGAAAAAAGTAAAGTGAGTTTGGTATGGGGATTTTCAGTATCCCTCAGTTCAAGAACAAGAGTGTGTTTAACATAGACACACTGCTCACAAATGTAAAATACTTAAACATAGTAGAAATAAAGATAGTAGGTATAAGTTTAGAATGCTCTGTTGTGTTGGAAGATCAGCTCTGGACTCGTTGGAATGAAGGAAATGAATTTTTTGTCCTTCTCTGCAAGTTGACTCCAAAAAAGAGTGACGTAACTTCGAGGTTCTGACTTCCAGATGTAGAGATGATTAGCTTCTTGGGTGTAAAGCTCTTTGTAGCACACCAATACAGCTTGAAAAAGGTTCTTTCAATAAATCTTTGTGAAGCTCTGTGTTCCATGGAATGAGTGCTTGAATGTTCTTCTTCAGATGTTGTATGTTTCTATATTATGTGTGTATATTCAATATATTCTCTGTCCTCTATATATATTACTATTCAAATATATATATATATATACTACTCCATCTCAGCTTCTTCTCATTTGGTTCAGCAGGGGCCGACAAGAGAAATGTTTCTACCACATGTGGTTTTCCTCGTACATTGTACTGTTTCCTGATGTGTATAAAAATAACATTAAATAATGTCAGGTGCATTAATTTTTCCAGACATGAACGTTATAATAATAATAATAAAATTGGTAAATAATATAATAGAATATCATTAGACTGGTAGAAGATGCATGTCACACGGTAGACGTCGTCGGTACTCTCTTCAATGACGGACTTCATCGGTAGGCTATTCAACAGTGAGCTTCATCGATAGGTTCTCTGTCTGTAGGCTTGTAATGGTAGACTTTGTGTCAGTGGATGTCTTGGAACGGTAGCTGTTACTCTATGTAACAGTAGCTCCTCATCGGTGGAATTCAACAGTAAGCTTCTAACGGAAGCTTTGTAACATCAGACTACTTCAACAGTGACCTTTCCAACGATAGACTTATATCAACAGCTAATTTCATTAACAGTGGAATATTTCCATCAGTAGACTTTGAACAAAAGTCTACTATCTCGACAGTAAGAGTTTTCTTGCGGTAGCCTTCTAATAATGGTAGACATTTCCAACTGTAGACTTAAATAGTGATACTCTCAATAGAAGACTTGAGAAAGAGTCTAACAGTGAAGTTCTAACAGAAGCTTTGCCACAGCAGTGACCTTGTGACGATGACTCTTTGTCTGTGAGCTTTGATAAGCAGATCAAGATCTTCAATAGTATCCTTCTAGGATAAGTGACCTAGAGTAACAATGAGCTATAACAATGACATTGAACAGAAGGCTCTTACCAGTAGCCTTTAACAGTGAACTTATATTTAGATAAATGTAAACTATAAGCAGGTGAAACAATGTCATGAGACTAAGAATACAAATTGTTCAGGACTAACAATATAAATCCAGATTATAAGGCTTAGAAAATGTATTAATATATCATGGCCAATTATTTAAACATGATTTGGGATTATCAAAATAGGTGAGTCCAACAATCTCCTCCTTTTTGATAATTACAAATCACTCCAGTATGTATTAAAGATAAATATCATATATAATACAGTTACTAAAAATAGATAAAAAATGTTTCAAGTAATCAGAGATAAATAAGAGTTTAAAACCAGAAAATATTGGTACCTGGTATCATAGAGAGAAAGGCAGAAAAGATTCAACATAGGATCAAATTAGAATATTGGCACATTTCTCCCCAATCACATCATTTCTTCCCCTTTGTGATTAGAAAAAAGAAACAAAAATAGAGAAAATAGAGAAACCTTACATTATTGAGAGTACATTATATGACCCAAAAATAATAAATTGTCCCTATCAAAATACATAAAAAGTCTCAATCCACATCATGCGTAGGTAAGGGATCTTTCTCTTTGGAAGAAGAAGATTGAGGATGAGCTGGTGGATCATCAGGATTAGGAATTGCGGCAGGAATGACTAAAGGGGCAGCAACAGAAGCTCATGTGGGTTTGTAGTGGGTAGCTCTTTGAGGGATCAGTGGAGTAAGGATTTCGATAGCTTTAGTAGGAGACATCATGGAAGAACCATTGGGTTGAGATGTAGGTAAGGTAGGAGGTATGATGACAGGGGTACAATCCACATGGAGAAAGGGTAGAATAAGGTTTCTGAAATCCATAACGATGCTTCCTCCTCTTTCCATAACAGATAAGAAATCATTTTTATTCTCCAAAAAATTATCCAAAGTACGGGTCAATTCTCTCAGTTTACTGACCTGCTCCCTAAATGCCTGATTCACTGGAGGATGCTTCATATTCTCTATCAAAATCTTGAAGTGGTTGGTCATCTGGTGCTTGGTATAGATCTTCTCAAAGTAAGAATCTACCTTTTTCTTAATGGCTTAATGAGTCGCATTAGCTGCTTTCAAGTGTTCACAAACAACACTGTTGACATCCCTAGTGGTATTAAGTACCTGAGAATCAGAGGTTCCACTGGTACTGGCCTTAGCCAGATCTTCCTGGATTACATTTCGGATCTGGACAATGATCATAGAGGATCTACATGGGGGAAGGGGTTTGACCGAGAATGCTACTATCTCTTTGAAGAACTGAGCCAAATTACTAATCACCTTCTAAACAAGTGCATCCTGAGTTTTCATGTGTTCTTTGAATGTTGTCTTAAAATCCTCAAAAACTTCCACAAACTTCTTTACTACCTCTTTGATATATCGAATCTCAACATTCACTTGGTTTTCAGAACTGCTCATGGCAGTCAATGAAGCAACTGATTATCTCAGATCAACCACAGCTCCTGTCCAGATTTCAATTTGAGTATGACATACTTTAATCTCATTCAGTGTTTCTTTCACTGGACTGGACATAGCACATCCCAGAGATAGCTCTAGGGATTACTCAACATTCCTCAGCTCTTCAACAAGGCTATTCTACAAATCTGCCACTGATTCTATCTGGGCCTCTTTCATTTCAACTTTTAAGGACTCAAGGTACTCCTTAGTTTCCAAATTGTCAGCCACAACTACTGGAATACTTTTAAGTAGGATAACAGAATCTCATTAAGGCTGTTCTTCCTCATCAGAATCTCTATAATTGAGTCCAAGAAACATGTATCCTGGATCTGATGACCAATCTTCTATGTCATATAGCACAGAAAATGAACCAAGATATTGCTCCCTCTAACATAGAGCTCTCCCCTGAGTATTATCCTCTAATTGTTTTTCTCTAGGTAACTCCACAACCTCCTCTGCAAATCCAGTAGATTCAACAATAGTTTGCTCTGTTGGTTCACCAGTGGGGTGAGTCACATCATTCACTGAGTCATCAATGACATCCATATCAATGGAAGTATATGCCACTCCTTCTTCCTGATCAGACACTGTCTTGTCTTTATTATCTACCAGAGGGCTCAAACTGAGCTCATCTTATTAATTTTTCTCATCATCAGCTTCAGAAGAGACCTCCTTACCTTTATCCTTATCACAAGCCTCCTCTGTCTCACGAGGAGAATGATCTGACTCGGTAGCCTCATCTTCTTCAAATATGTTCTTGACAATATTCTGAGATTCTTCTTCTTCTTTAGAGGTCTCAGAATCACAATCCTTTAGAATAGTCTCTCTTCTTGGCTGTTCTTTTGAAGGGATATCTACTCTAAAAGCTACTGTCCTTACAGGACTGTTAGGAAAATCAGGATCAATCCCATCATCAATGGGGGTGTTCTCTTTTTCAGGGTCCACAATACCTTCAACTTCCTCCTCATCAGAATAAGCCGGTTCTAGCTCATCAGGCTTCAAACATAGATCTCTCTTGTCTTTTGGCCTAGATGGGTGTGTAGTAGGGTCAAAATTTTCATATACCTTTCATTCATCATTCACCCATGCCTTCTTCCAAGGATTCCAGCTAATTTTCATGAATTTGTAGATCACCTTGGAGATACAAACACTATTCGTGGCCACTATCATTTCTTCTTGATTTCCTGCCACACCCTTTACCTTTATCATTACTAAAATAATATTGGCATGAAATAGAGCATTGTACTTTGAGATTTACTTAGTCATGTAATCCAATTGTTCTATCAGTAACCTATATAGGTTAATCTTCTTTCCATGATTCAGTATGTAAATCAGGAATATTTCCTAGTACTACAGCACTGCAATATCTCCTCTCCTGGGACTAACTACATGCTGAATGAATTTGAACAATAGAATGTCTTTTCCATTCATCTCACCTGTAATGATCTTCCTTGATTTCCCATTTACTGTCAGTTCTTCGAGAGCTTTTTCATATTCAAAAATATTACTGTCTGGAGGAGCCGCTCTAGAGTAGTAATCATATACTCGTTCATGAGGAACTCTCAAACAGGCAGCCCACTCAGCAGACGAGAAGCTGACTTCATTTCCATTGACTCTGGATATTAGCTTATGCACATCATCTTCCTCTTCGAACTTCAGATACTCATAGAATTATTTCACAAGATTCATGTAGTACGGTCCATTGTTGCTGGAAAAACATTCCGTCCATCCTTGGACATCTAGTGCCTTCAACACTAATAACTTGCTCGACAATATCTATTATTCACTTAATTCCTTCTCAGTAAATATTTCTCTCTTGGTCAGATGCAGGTTGACAGGTCCCTTCGGGTTATTACTGGTGCCACTAGATTCGACTCGGGTTCTCTATGGCCTTGGACTATCTTTATTGATAGTCTAGGGTCGCTTGGTTCTATCCATGGAGATTGAGGGAGGTTCAAGGGTTCATATAAAAAGTTAGGGTTTAGTGATTTTGAGAGCTAAAGTTCGATATTGAGAGACAAAGGTGGATTGAGATAGGTTCGTCGCCTTTGGTTTTGTCATTTAGGGATTAAAATAAAATAAAATATAAAATATAAATAGGAATAAAAATGGTTTGAATTACCGAAAAAATAAGGACAAACAACGAGGTATTAAATAGTGAGATGTACCAGTGAGGTACACCAGTGAGGTGCGATGGTGAGGTGTAACTGTGAGGTTTATCAATGAATTCCAACTGTAAGGTCCAATGGTGAGTTCCAACAGTGAGGTCCAACGGTGAGTTCCAATTGTGAGGTCCAATGGTGAGTTCCAATGGTGACTTCCAACTGTGAGGTCTAACAGTGAGGTCTGACTGTGAGGTCCAACTGTGAGTTCCAACTATGAGGTCTAACAGTGAGGTCTGACTGTGACGTCTCCTATGCTAATGTTAATCATACCTAACTCATGTTTGATATAATTTAATCTCTCAGAATTAAAAGGCTTTGTGAATAAATCAGCCAATTGATGTTCCGTGGTAATGAATTTAAGAGTGATATCACCCTTTTGATAATGATCCCCCAAAAAGTGATGTCGCACATCAATGTGCATTGTCCTGGCATGAGATACTGGATTTTTGGAAATGTTAATAGAACTTGTATTGTCACACTTTATAGAGACATGTTTGAATTGATATCCATAGTCTAGTAAAGTTTGTTTTATCCCCATAATTTGAGCACAACAACTACCAGTAACTATGTACCCAGCTTCGGCAGTGGATAATGCAACATAGTTTGGCTTCTTACTACACCAAGATACTAGTGACTTTCCTAAAATGTGACATATCCCAAAGGTTCTTTTTCTATCTAACTTGCAAACAGAAAAATCAGCATCAGAATAACTCATCAGATCAAATTAATGTCCTTTTGGATAAAATAATCCTAAGTTGGGAGTATGTTTGAGATATTTAAAAATCCTTTTTACAAAAGTTAAATGAGACTCTTTTTGATTGGCTTGAAAGTGAGCACACATGCAAACACTAAACATGATGTCAGCTCTACTAGCTGTAACATAGTGTAGACTGCCTATCATACCTCTGTAGTTGTTTTGATCCACTGGTTCTCCAGCTTCATCAGTATCCAACTTACAGGTGGTACTTATAGGTGTGTCACTACCTTTACTACCATCCAAAGAAAAATGTTTTAAAAGATCCTTAATATATTTATTTTGATTCAAAATAATGCCATTTTTATTTTGAAAGATCTGAAATCCAAGGAAAACTTTTAGTTCTCCCATTAAACTCATTTCAAACTAATTTTGCATCATGTTTGAAAAATAAATACATAATGAATTTTTAGAATATCCAAAAATAATATCATCCACATAAATTTGTACTATCAAAACATCTTTAGAAATCCATTTAATGAAAATATTAGGATCAACTATCCCTTTGGTAAAACCTTTTGAAATAAGAAAATATGTGAGCCTATCATACCATGATCTTGGAGCTTGTTTTAAGTCATATAAACGTTAGATAGTTTAAAAAAATGACTGAAAAAATGTGGATTTGTAAAACCAGGAGGTTGTTCAACAAACACATCCTCAACTATATATCCATTTAGAAAAGCACTTTTCACATCCATTTGATATAGCCTAAAATTCAGATGAGCTACAAATTCATGTAGTATCCTAGTAGCTTCTAGTCTAGATACAGGTGAAAAGGTTTCCTCATAGTCTATTCCTTCATCTTGAATATATCCTTGTGTAACTTGCCTAGCTTTATTTCTAACTGTATTCCCAGAGTCATCAACATTGTTCCTAAAATCCCATTTAGTTCCTATGGTCAAAGTGTCCTTAGGTATTTCTACTAATTCAAAAACATTGTTTCTTTCTAACTGATTTAGTTCTTCTTGCATATCCATTACTCAAAATTCATCATTGATAGCATCATTAATAGTTTTGGGTTCAAGTTGTGAATGAAAAGCTTCATGTTCAACCTGGTTTCTTAGAGAAGCTCTAGTTTGTGTTCCTCTATTTAAATCACCTACAACTGCATCTAGATGATGATTCTTGAGAGTCCTAGTACCTCTAGGAAGGTTTTAACTAGATTCCTCATTGTTGTCTATTGGTTCAGAATTGGTAGGAGCAGATTTTGGAAAATTTCTAGAACTGGATACTTTTACAGGGGATTCACTATCCTTATCATTAAGGTTCAGAATTGAAAAATCTTCCCCAAGATGTTCAAGAGGGGTTTTAGGCTCATGTGGATCAGTCTCATCGAATTTGACATGAACTGATTCTTCTACATATTTGGTTTTTTATTGAACACTCTATAGGCTTTACTTGAGATAGAATAACCTAGGAACATTCCTTCATCACTTTTGGGAGGAAATTTATCAATATTATCATTGGTATTAAGAATAAATACTTTTCAACCAAAAACTCTAAATTAATTAACCATAGGCTTCATATTATTCCATATTTCATAAGGGGTCTTTTTTAGAACAGGTCTAATCAAAACTCTATTGATAACATAACAAGCTGTATTTATAGCTTCAGCCCAAAAATAAACAGGTAAGTCATACTCATTAATCATAGTCCTTTCAATTTCTTGAAGGGTCCTATTTCTTCTTTCTACAACTCCATTTTGTTGAGGTGTCCTAGGGGAAGAGAAATTATGACTATAGCCATTGTGTGAGCAGTAAGATTCAAACTCATGATTCTCAAACTCACGGCCATGATCACTTCTCAGGGTCTTAATTCTAATTACACTAAGGTTTTCTATAGACTTGGAATATTTGACAAAATTGGAACAATCTTCACTTTTATGAGCTAGAAAGTATACCCATGTATACCTAGAAAAGTCACCTACAAGAACATAAACATAGTGCTTCCCATTTAGACTTGAAACCCTTGATGGTCCAAAAAAATCGATGTGAATCAACTCAAGTGGTTGAGAAGTTGAAACTTATTTCTTTGGTTTGAATGAAACTTTGTGTTGTTTTCCCTTTTGACAAGGATTACACACTTTATCAATTGGTAATTCTAATTTAGGCAAGTCTCTAACTAAAAATTTCTTAGATAGCTTCCTAAGTGAGTGCACATTACAGTTTCCTATCCTTCTGTGCCACAACCAAGACTCTTTATGAAAAGCATTTAAGTAGGAAACATTTTGTTTGGCTAAGGTATTTAAATCAACAACATATACATTCTCATTTCTACATGCAGTGAAGAATAAATCATTTTTTGAATTAAAAACATTACATGAATCATTTTCAAATTTAACATTAAATCCATCATCACATAACTAATATATTCTAAGTAAAGTATACTTTAATCCATCAACAAAAAGATCTTTAGAGATTAATATTGTATCAGGGTTACCAATCCGGCCTAAGCCAAAGATTTTAACTTTTTCATTGTCACCAAATGTGACATTCCCACCCTAACCATTAATTTGACTATTGAAGAAAGAATATACTCCTATCATATTTCTTGAACATATACTTTCCAATTACCATAGAGTACTGCAGGAACTTTTAAACAATTTCCCTACAAAACAGATTAATCATGGGGTAAATTTGGTACCTAGATCTTCTTGGGTCCATAGGGGTTAACTAGTAAAACTTTGGGAATCCATATTTCATTGATAGGTTTTATATGATAAACAAACACATTTTGACACATAAATACTTTGTCAGGTCCTTTAGAAAATTTTTTCTCAAACGATGGTCCAGAACTAGCAGTAAACTGTCCAGATTTTCGAACAAATTTGGTTTTTCTAATTTGTCTCTGTCCAGGATGATATCCTAGACCAGTTGTATATTTTTGAGCAATATCTTTTCCTAGAAACTGTGTAAAGGTATCCCTACCAGTGGTGAACTTCTCAATATCCTCTCTTAATTGATCATTAGATAATTTTAACTCTTTATTTTCCTTTAGCAGTGTAGAAAATTTCTCCTTTTTTATGTCTAGATTTGACTTGTAATTTGCATTTAAAGCATGTTATCTTCCTAATGACTTATATTTGTCCTTGAGTTCATTAAAAAAGTCCTCATGAATTTTGAAATATTCAAATAATTATTCCTTAATCATATCTTCATTATTATGAGAGTCACTTTCATTCCCAGAATAATAAGTATTATGCACAGGGGAATCAATTATTACCTCAGATGTCTTTGTCATAAAACATAGATTGGCATGTTTGTACTCTTCTGAGTCTGAAGCATCAGATTCACTCGAACTATCTTCCGAAGCACTCCAGGTTTCTTTCATAGCCTTTTTATAACTTTTTCCCTTATAATTATATTTCTTTTTAAATTTTAACTTCGGACAGTAATCCTTGATGTGTCCTTTCCTCTTGCATTCATAGCAGACTATATCATCTTCCTTATCAGATTTCTTCCAATCATTCTTCCACTTACAATATTGATCATAGTTACCCTTGTAGTTTGTTTTTCTGAAAAACTTGTTCTTCCTAGAGAACTTCTTAAATATCCTAGCTAGTTGAGCCATTTCTTCATCACTTTCTGAATCTGAATCTTCACTAGTTGAACTTTTAGTAGGTACAGGTATTTTTTCCTTTTCTTTTCTCTTTAAAGAAGTGGACTTGAATGCTGCGGATTTTCTCTTGGGTTCATCATCATCTTCTTTGTTCACCACCAGTTCTTCTTCATAAATAATTAGTTTTCCAATAAAATCCTTAACAGGTTGCTTGCTGATGTCACATGACTCTCGGATATACACAGAAGTGCCTCTCCATCTGTCTGGCAAACATCTCAATATTCTCATGATCTGCTCCTTTTCTGGAACAGCTTTTCCCAGTGAACTCTTGGTGTTGAAAATATCATTGAACCTAAGGAACATGTCAAAAATGGGTTCATCATGTATCATTTTAAAATTATCATATTTAATAGTATAAGTATTTAATCTCATATCCTTGACATTGGTTGTTCTTTCATGAGAAACAGCCAAGGTGTCCCAGATTTCATGAGCTATTTTACATGCAGAAATTCGGTTAAATTCCTCATCTCCTTAAGTGTAGTAAAGTGCATTCATAGGTTTATAGTTATTGTTATTGTTAGACTTTGTAGAATTATCCCAGGTAGATCTAGCAGTTTTGGTAATCTCACATTCTGATTCTATAGCAGATCAATTATCAAAACCAATACTTTCTAATTGAATTGTCATTTTAATTTTCAATTCAGCATAATTCACACCATTAAAGAAAGGTGGCATGTTTGTAGCATCACCTTATAGTCTATTTTCCATAACTAAATTTTAGAAAATATATTAAAGAGATAAAATTTAGAAGTAATAGAAATTTAAGATCTTTCAGATAAAAATAAAATCATAGTTTGAAAAAATAGAGGGTTTGAAAACATTTTATAAATAAGAATGTTTCCTCTGATACCAAATGTTGGTCGAAGTGGATACTCAAGAGGGGGTAAATTGAGTTCCAATTAAAATTTCTATTATGATATTTTAGGATTAAAATCCCCCAAATTAAAATGGCCCAGTCAATTAAGGTAGTAGAGATATAAGTGACTTATTATTCAAAAGGATTCTCAAAGGTTGATTACTCCTCAGTAGAATCAGTATGAGAACTAATTCCACTTTTGAAACAAGTTTACTAAACAAATCACATATACTAACTAACTATAACTAACTATCAGAGTGAATATAAAAAAATATTTCTGTCTTTTCTAATATTAGCACAGTGGATAAATGTAAAACAGAGTAATGGAAATATGAATACAAAAATTTAAACAAGTGGTTTAGTCTTAAGTCATGACCTAGTCCTATTCACTTTGTGATCACATTCCACCAAAAAATTATATTAAAAATTGATACACAACCTATATCAGGCTTTAAAATAGTTTTCACAAACTGTCCAGGTTTTATAACCTCTACTACAGTTATACGTGGGAAAAATAAACTACCCAGCCACATTAGGCTTCTTCCACAGTTATACGTGGGAAGCAAATGTAAAGTGAGTTTGGTATGGAGATTTTCAATATCCCTTAGTTCAATCACAAGAGTGTGTGTAACATAGAAACACAACTCATAAATGTAAAATACTTAAACATAGTAGAGCTAAAGATAGTAGGTATAAGTTTAGAATGCTCTGCTGTGTTGGAAGATCAGCTCTAGACTCATTGGAATGATGGAAATGAAGTTTTTGTCCTTCTATGCAAGTTGACTCCAAAACGGAGTGTCACAAATTTCAGGTTCTGACTTCCAGATGTAGAGATGATCATCTACTTCGTTTTAATGCTCTTTTTAGAACACCACTATAGCTTGTAAAAGGTTCTTTCAATAGATCTTTGTGAAGATCTGTGTTTCTCTGAATGAGTGCTTGAATGTTCTTCTTCAAACGCAGTATGTTTCTCTCTTATGTGTGTATATTCAATATATTATCTGTCTTCTATATATATATCTATTAATATATATATATATATATATACTTCTCTAGCTCAGCTTCTTCTCATTTGTTTCAGCAGGGTCCAACAAGAGAAATGTTTCAACCAAGTGTGGTCTTCCTAGCACATCCTACCGTTTCCTGATGTGCTTGCAAATAACATTAAATAATGTCAGGTGCATTGATTTGTCCAGACATGACCGTTATAATAATAAAAAAATGGTAATGAAAATAATAGATATCATTATACTGGTAGTAGATGCATGTCACACGGTAGACTTCATCGGTAGTATCTTCAACTATGGACATCATCGGTAGGGTATTCTACAGTGAGCTTCATCGGTAGGTTCTCTTTCTGTAGGCTTGTAATGGTAGCCTTTGTGTTAGTGGATGTCTTGTAATGGTAGTTGTTACTCTATGTAATAGTAGCTCCTCATCAGTGGACTTCAACAGTAAGCTTCTAACGAAAGCTTTGTAACATCAGAATACTTCAACAGTGACCTTTCCCACAGTAGACTTATCTCAACAGGTAATTTCATTAACAGTGGAATATGTCCATCTGTAGAATTTGAACAATAGTTGACTATCTCGAAAGTAGGAGTTTTATAGCAGTAGCCTTCTACTAACGGTAGACATGTCCAACTGTAGACTTAAATAGTGATGTTCTCAACAGAAGACTTGATAAAGAGTCTGATGGTGAACTTCTAATAGAATCCTGGCCACAACAGTGACCTTGTGACGACGACTCTTTATTTGTGAGCTTTGATAAGAAGATCAATGGTAGACTTATGAAAATAACCTCGTACCAGTATATCAGTGATACTAGATCTTCAATAGTAACCTTCTAGGATTAGTGACCTAGAGTAACTATGATCTATACCGGTGACGTTGAACAGAACGCTCTTACCAGTAGCCTTTAACAGTGAACTTATATTTAGATAAATGTAATCTGTAAGCTGGTGCAACCAAATCATGAAACTAAGAATACAAATTTTTCAGGATAAACAATATAAATCCAGATTAGAAGGGTTAGAAAATGGCTTAATATATCATGGTCAATTATTTAAACATGATTTGGGATTATCAAAATAGGTGAGTCCAACACAACTTACCAAAGGGTTCTTGCAACCCCTTCCCATATCGACATATAAGTAGAACAATATCACTATGTAATTCATCACTAGCCTCTAAAGAAAATCAAAACGAAACAATGTTATAGGTGTTATAGTGGATTGAATCACCATAAAAATCCATTTCATCGCTATTCTGGAATATTTATCTTTGAAAAAACATGAAATGATATACGTAAAGGAAGTGGTGATATTGAACGAGGGACCAATTTATATCATTTTTGAACATGATACAAGGTTCACATCTAAATCCAAGAGAAATAATCAATATGATATGAATAATTAATTGAATTTTAGTATGGCCTTTCAGCCACAAACTGACGGAAAATGGAAATGGACAATTCAGAATCTTGAGGACTTGTTGTGAATATGATCAATGAATTTTAAAGGTGGATGGATCAACACTTCCCATTAGCTGATTTATCATACTAAAAATCTTCCACTTGAGTATTCAAATATCCATATATGATTCTCTATATGCGAAGAGATGTAGAACTCATAAGTGTTGGGATGAAGTTGGCAAGAGAATTCAATTTGAGCACAAATCTTTTTCAAGAGATGATAGAAACAACTCATTTCATACAACACTATATAAAAAATGCTTATATTCAAATGAAGAGATACACTGACAACCATCAAATTGAGTTAGAGTTTGATATTGGAGACAAATGATTCCTTCATTTATCACTAAGAACGTGATGCATGTAATTTTAAAATAATGAGACCCTTAGCCCTAAGTACATCATCCCATTTGAAATGATTGATTGCGTAGGATCAATAGAAAATCAGATAGCACATCCACTAAATATTTCTCAAGTTCATGATATATTCCATATATCTATCTTTAGGAAGTACATACCAGATCCCTCACATGTATTGAATTAGTATGGGGTACAATTAGAACAAGATCTATCTTATGAGGAGAAAAATAGTTGAGATCATGGACCATAGACATAAGGTTCTTTCAAACAAGACAAATCACCTTGTCAAAGTGTTGAGTAGGAACCAAATATATGAACAAGTGTTGTGGGAAATATAATAGGCAATGAGATAGAAGTACCATCACCTTTTCTCAACCAATAGAACGAGTTGAAATTTTGAGGCAGAAATTTCTTATGGGGGAAGAATGTAATAACCCAGACCTCATTAATGATATTTCTTTCTTGAATAAATGTTTGTTACATATTATATAATATTATACTCATTCAAAATAAATAGAAACAATCATAATTTTTTCTCATTAACAATGATCATTACATTAGTCATTTATAGAACCAATTATAATTGCAGACATTATAACTAGGCAAGAAATAAAAAATATAAATGATTAAATTAGAAAATAAGGATCACCCCAATATAATAAAATCATCACTCCTCTGATAATTCTAGGGAAATAATAATTTATTAAATCAAAGAAATATAAAGAAATGAAAATATAACCATAGGGAGAAATTGTAGTGAAAATTTAATGAAAGAGTGAAGTGGTTTTTAAAGGGAATGAAAATAAATTTGACCTTTGGGATTTGACCATTATATGATTGATGGTAAAATATGACCATTTTTAATATTATTGTGGGTATATATGACCATAAAAAACTATACCCTGGGTTGATAATATTACCATTATAATTAGTGTTTATAAGTTGTACTGAAAAATGACAATTGATACAAAAAGGCCTAAACTAGTAGAGTCATTTCATTTAAAGGCCTTTTGTTCAAACATAAGAGGGGCGTACCATCACTAGGGTTCACCCTTGACCAATACCAAGAAAAGATTCAACAATTTTAGCTTGAAAGAAATCACCCTCAATAGAAGTTTACATTAATAGATATTACCACTCTTTCGATGTTAGCTGAGTCACCCCATGAAACTTCCACCATCACACACCTTACCATTAAGGCGTATTCTGGTGTAATAAGGGGTTACATGTTTATGCCTTAGTTACATAATAGGTATTTAACTTTTTTAAATTTTTTTATTCTATAAATTACTTTTAATAATAGTTTTCCTAAATAAAATATATGTTTAATTGTGATTAACTTCATAAATTAATTTTTGGATGAAAATAAAAAAAACATTATTTTTCAAATAAATATATATAATTTTATAATAAATTTATTTATTATGAATAATAATTTTTTAATGAAATAGTATTTCAAAAAACTGTTATTTAATGATAAATGATCAAATAATTTAATAATGTCATTAGAAATTTTTATAAGGCTTTGAAATTTGACTCTACCATTAAAACAACTACTTTTTAATTAATACAAATTATTTTATCCAAAGTTAAAATTATAATAATTATAGAGTTTTTCTTAAAAAAATATAAAATATTTTATAAATCAAAACATCAAAAGTGGGTTAGGGTGAATTTATGAGAATATTGCAAAAATACTTTATTTTTTCTTGAATAGTAAAAAAAATTCTATTTTTGTATATTTTTGGAACTCATATTTATGTGATAATTATGTAATAAATAAATAAATAAAATAAAATACCTAAAACATTTTATTTTATTGATAGTAAGTATTTTAAGGGATTTTAATCAATTTCTAAACCTATAATTGAATTTCCAAATCCAAAAAAGAAACTTTTGATTTTTAAATCATTACTTTATGGAATATTTACTCTTCCATTCCAAAATATGTTGTAAAAAATAATGTTCGGTTACTGTGTATTAAAATATTGTAAATGGTGACTCAAGGGTCAAAAACAACGGGTAATCAGATGGTTTTTCATTTTCTATAATCTAGATTTCGAAGACCTATATTTGGAATTTATTAAACTATTCCTCTAATTTTCTGTAAATACCCACCCATTTCACCATTAGCATTGACAAATAAACCATCAAACATTAATTTATGTTGTATTTTTCTTCTAAAGATCCCCAAGGTTTCCTCAGTCCCCCAAGCTTCAATCCCCATCTTTTATGAACAACTCTATAAGGTAAGGGAAATCTCTACTTCTATTTCTATTCAAGTTCCCTTTTCATGTGTAGTGACTTCTAATTTCTAAACAAAGTACCTTTTTCAACATTATATTATCCCATTTATATAATAATAGTATTTTATTAAAGGTATACCCTTATATCCACTCATTTTAAACTTTTCTGAAACCATGTTTTATACCAATCATGCTGCCAAATTGACTTCTCAAATGTCCCACTTTTAAAAGATAAATTATCTTTTCCTTTTTATTTGAATACTCAAACCTCCTTTATTTTCAGCAGGTATTAAAAAATATGTAAAAAAATTATTTATTTTGGTATTTACATATATGAAACTCATATTTCTTTTCTCAGGGTAAAAAAGACTTAATGAAAATATCTTTATGTACTTTTGTATGCAAATATTTTGATACGAAACAAAATTCATTATTCTCTGTTGGTTGTTAATGATATTATATGTTATGATCTATGTGGATCAGATTAAATTATGAAATATTAAGGTTTTTCCGTATATGTGCTCTAATGAATTGGTATAATAATTTAATCTCTAGAGATGACATGTTTTGCGATACCTCAGTGAATATGCTTGGACATTTTCATTTACGACACATTGGTGATAAACCATGGTGATATGCTTATGAATATCTATTTTAAATGATGCAGACATATTTCTAGGTTATTTTTCATGTTCTTATTATAATGATATATCTCTTTTTCATTTCTTATTGTTGTTACTCATGTTCTTACTGATATGTCTCATGACAACATATTATATGCCTCTCCTATTTATTCCCTTTCTGGGATTCAATCCCACCCCTTTGCTTTATTTTATATCCATATGATATGAGAAATAGTAAAAGTAACCCCATGTGAACCCATGAATATGTCGTTAAAGTTGATTTAGAATTTTTTTTATGTTTTCATGTTTTATGTGCCTTATTTCCAAGAAACTAATCTTTAAAAGATCCATTTGTTTCTTATGTAATGAAAAAAAAATTAATAAAAAGGAGGAATTCAATAATTCTATTTCTATCTCAAAAATTACAAAGATCTAAGAATATTTTATACCTTTAAGATAGATTTTTATAATTAAATTGGTGTTTATATGAACTGGATGATACTATACAATGGAAGTGAGTATTCTAATAAATATTTTTTAGAAAAATTTAATAGACATAGGATAATACATGGCATTTGTGCGCCATAAACTTCACAAAAATATTTAGCGGTTGATAAAACCAAGTAGTTTTTGACATGGATATAGAATTGTAAACTGATAAAGAGACTTCTAGATATTTTTGATTTACATCTATCATGATTACTAAAATTATTCATAATATGTTCTTAGTGAATCTAAACCCATATATCAATCTATATGAAATTTATTTCAATATGAAGCCAAATATAAAACAGTTTAGAGTTTTTGAGATTCAATTCTTGATCAAGAAGAATTCCAGAGGTGTTGGAATGTTTAATGAGTAAGCTATAGATGTATTTTTTTCTTTTTAATACAACAAATGGATGTTCATTAAGGATATAAAACAAAAAAATATTAAAGAATAATTGACTAGGAGGATGGAATAATTTCATAAAATGAAGTTGAACTCATCAAATCAATTATAATATATAATGACAATGTTGTTTTCACTACTATTCACAGTTCAATGTCTTTTAGAAAATATATAAATTCTATATCATGATGGATATTCAGATTATTCATGTTATTGAGATATACCTTTGAGATCCACATGAAACATATAATGACATTAATGGAATGTTGAGACCAATAGTATCGTACGGGATTAGAATAAAGGGAAAAATTAAAAAAATCCTACCAATTAAACATTTTAGAGTACTTTCAAAGATATAACCCCAAAATAATAGTTAATATTTTAAACCCAATTAATTGATTACAACCATGAATTAAGTGCTTGAAAAAGTTGAATTTAATGAAATATGTGGGCCTATTCCTAGGCCTCGGTAGAAAAATTTCATTGGAAGCAATGGATTTTCAAAAATAAGATAAATGATAAAGGTAAAGTTATAATAAACATAGATGAAATTGTGTGCATGGGGTCCTCAAAAATTGTTTGCATTTATTTATAAGAAACATATAACCCAATTTATTTTCTTATAATCATCAATATTTCCCTTGAATTTTCATTATAGAAGAGATTTATTTTTTTCAAAGGTATTTGAAGTATTCATTTCTAAATAGTGAGATAAATGTAGAAATTTATATGAATAAATATAATGGTTTTATGTTTTATAAATACAGAATAGATATATACATATTTAATAATGATCTTTATCAATTAAATTAATCCTAGATAGATTCATCTTTAAATACAGAGGAATACTTTAAAAGTATGGGTTTTAAATAAGGACATGTGGTTACTAAATTATATGCGAAGAAGTAAAAAATGATATTAATCATTGTGAATGTGTATATTGACTGAATTATCATCTCTAGTAATTAAAAAAATTAATCCTCTATGTAAATAAAGAGTATGTTTGAGATTAATTTTATAGGGAAGATTAAATTATTCATATGTTTACAACTTACCAAAACTATTGGTCACGTTTTTATTTGTGATGAAAAATATACCAAAGAGATATTAAAGTGGGTTAGTATATATCGATAAATAAGTGTTTTAACCAAGATAAAATTATTCCCAATGTTTATAAATTTTTGGTGATAAAAAAAATGTGAATGGGAATGTATTTAGAAAATTAATTATAAACCACTTGTACATGACTAGAACCTATCCCAATATTGTTTATTCTCTCATTCATTATTCTAGGTATTAATCAAAGAATAAGGAGTTTCATCTCTTGGAAAAACATTTCTATACACCATAAGAATATCATATCTTATTCTACTGTATGAAAATAAAAAATAGCTAGACTTGTAAGGATTTTGTAATTTCGGTGGATCCAGTAATGCAAATGATAGAAATTACACATCTAGTGAAAAATTATTTACTATTGAGAGATATGTGTCATGAAATTCAAAAAAGACAAAATCTATCACATTATGTTCAATAGAATATGATGATATTTCTAAATCATAGGAAAACTACAAAAATGATTTAGATTAAGACTTAACTCAAAGCTATGAATGTTATGGAATAGTATCCACTTTTTACTTATTTTGATGATCAATGTGATATAAAATTTTCCAATAATCCATTAAAACATTCACGGTCAATTGAAATTGATATTAATTATCATTTCCAAATTTTAAATTACCAAACTGTTATCTTAAATATTGATTTTTTTCTACGCAAGAGAAATTAAAAATATTTATAAAAACCCACATTAAATTCAGTATTTTGAGATGTTTAGAGATAAAATTGATGTTTAGACGATTATGTAATAACACATATGAATATATATATATATAGTATTCTCATCTATCTCTATTATGATTTATTTACAGAAACTTTGGATACATAATCTACAGGGGAAGAACCATCCTTTTCTTTAATATTTTAATCAGTTTGTTGACTGAGTTAAGGAAAATTGTGGGAAATTTATTTACGAATTCATAATGAAATATTATAATCCAGTATCTATTATTTAACTATTTCATATTTTATTTTTGAAGTAATAACTCTTTTTTCGACACCATTTGTTCTCATGTAGACTCCAAGTTGATAGATTCAGGGAACACATTTTTTAAGAAATTGGTAACACCCCTTTGAAACCCCTATTTTTATTTAATATCCTAAAATAGAGGAAAATTGGTTTCAAAATTTTGGAAAAATGAGTTGAATTAGGGTGAGAATATTTTCAATTTTATTATTCTTTCATTTAAGTCAATGAATACTAAATTGTAAAGTGATGCAAAAAAATCCCAAGGGTGTGATTATAGAACCCATTTGAGGATGATGTTCTATTTTATGTCAATACAAATGAATAAAATATGATATATATATATATATATATATATAGAGAAAGTGAAAATACTCAAAAAACGTTCACATGAAGGGTTAAAGATGATTTTATCTGTGTTGAAGAAGATCTAGGATTATCAAGAGATTGAATTTTGACAATGAAATTGGTGGGATATTAAGGATATAAAATTAGAAAATGGTAGTAAACATACCACTATGAAAAAAATAACTTCTATAAAACTGAGATGTGGAAATATAATTTTTTTCTAAGTCACATAACTTATTTTTATGATAATTATAATATTTTGATGATATATAAGATATTTGCAATAACCCTAAATCAAATTTAAGTGATAAAAAATGATTTTTAAATCCTATGTAATATAGTTATGTATATACATAATATCATTATTTAGGATCAGACTAAAATTATACAATGTAAAATGTGAATTTATAAATCATATTATATTTATATTATATTAAGGTTTTTCTAAATCATCCACAATATATCACAAAATTTGATGTATGATTATACTAGAATTAAAATTGAAAAACTACATGAACTTTATTTTCTAATACGCAAGATATTCAATTTATAATTTAAGGTTTTTCATTTTGAAAAAATGGTACGATTCAATAAATTTAAGTTAGAACATTTTTTTCATTAATGATTAAAATAACAAGATTAATATTACAATAATGATTTAATATTTTAAATGATTATGTTAAAAGAAGATTAATAATCATGTGTTGTGAATGATATTGTCACACCCTATTGATAATTATTTAGTAAGTCCACATAAATATAGAGAGAATGAGACAACTGCTTTAGAAATAGAATGTTGTGATGATTTTAGATATCATAAGGAGATTAAAGGATAAACATTGTGGATATATAAATCTATTTATTTTTAATGAGTTTTTAAGATTCAGAATAATGAATAATTAAAGTGATGATATTGAAGTGTTTTGATATTAATTGTATAAAAAAATCCTTATGAGATAAGGATAATATAATAAAAAATAGAAAATAAAAAAAATATATTAGTGTGATTAAAATAATAAATATATAAAATATATGAGAAGAGAATATCCCACATGGATTATTATACAAGTATAATAGGAAGAATATTAATATTCGAAAGTATATTGGTGGATAATTATTACATTGGTGATTATTATTTAGGAAAATTTCTATAATTTTTTTAAAATAAAGAGTTTGTTCTTGTATTGAACTAGTTGATTCTTGATATTGTAGGATGTACTTCGATATTACAATTCCTTTACTCTAGTCTTAAGATTAATTTTGGATATTTGTGTGTTTGGGATAAAAACACAATAAATATAGAATATCATCATCTATATTGGAGGTGAATCTTTTTATCAAAGCTGATGTTTCATGTGAAAATTAATTTATAAACATTTTATTGAGATATATTTGATAAATTAGTAGGTTTAGCTTTGTGATTTGAAAAAGAAAATGTATCTACATTGATTGATCCCTATTTTTTATCACATTGCAATGTGATATTAAATATTATATGGGTTAGGGTATATTCTACAAGATTTTAGTTAAAGAAAGTATTTGTTTTAGGATTGGGAGGGGAACCATATGCATGGTGTTTTCTTAATATTTCATGGGGGATGTCATGGCCCAACTAATTCTTTAGTGATTAGGATTTTTTTCTTGGATTTATGATTTTGACTAGTCTACTACTATTTTGGGTTTTTTATTCTATGGTGGGTTTTTGCAGTATTGAGCTAGCCATTTTGGAAATCATAATACTTTGATGAAATTCTAGTTTACTTTAATTGTGGATTTTTTTTTTATTTTGGGTGTTTAGGTTCATTATAAGATGATTATGGTAATTTTATACCAAAATGGAGTCATATCGAAGAGAAGCAGCTGATTAGGGTGTCCTTTATTTTAGAAAATTTCACTTATCAATTTTAATCGATTTAGAGAGAAGCCAGGTTCCAATAGATGTGAAACTGATATGTTCATTATTATTACTATTATTTTTATTTAACGTGGAAATTTTTGTTATAATCACGTTTTAAATGTTTAAACATGTGTTTTTTGATATATAATATTTATCATAAGAGGAATAGAAAAAAGACCGATGTATTTGTGGAAGAGAATGTAGAATCACAGCACAAAATCAGTGTAACACTCTAAAAGGATTCTATATGCTTTGATAGTATGAATTTCACCAAAATATTTCATGTGAGAATAATTTATTTGTTATTTGGGGAGATTTAATATTATAACATGATTTTATTTCTTCATAAAGGGATAGATGACACCACATTTCATGGTTGTGAAGATTTATACATCCTCTAGAATTAATCATGGACACACTAAGTGAATTATCACATGATAATGTGTTCATTGAGTGGGGAAATGTGTAGTGAATCATTTTGTCACACTACAGTGGTTTGATGAGATTAGTTTAAGTTTCTATTTTTGGAGGTGTTGTGTCATGACCTCTATGCTCA
Source organism: Viscum album (assembly GCA_963277665.1). Classification (NCBI taxonomy): domain Eukaryota; kingdom Viridiplantae; phylum Streptophyta; class Magnoliopsida; order Santalales; family Viscaceae; genus Viscum; species Viscum album. The sequence goes on along the minus strand of OY728143.1, from coordinate 933,112,231 downwards.
CACTGTAATATATCCTCATGATTTTTTATCATTTTAAATAAGTGAATTGAGAGATTTAAAATGTTTTATAAATGAGACCCCTACTCAGTTCTAAGAATCTTCATGTGCTACCCCTATTATTTCTTCCCCATTTAAATCTTTGATCCCGGAGGCTTGATCAAGGAGAATCATTAGTGGGGGTGGTATCACATTCCTCTATTCCCCATATTATTCATACTCACTTTACTCCATGATTTTATTATACTGATGAATTGATATTCGGTTCTAATTATAATGAATTGTTGTGAAATTAGGTCATGATAATGCTGATTTTCCTTTCCCTGGCTATAAGAGGTTCAATAGTGTAGATCATATGTAGTGTAAAACCATTTACAAGAAAGAAAGGCTTGGTGTTCATTTTTTATTTATTTTAACAAATAACTATTGAATTTGTTCATCGATTTATGTTTATTTATGGGGATATTGTCAATAGTGGTTTCAAAGGTATGAAAAAAGTATCCTATTACCCATTGGTCTATGTTTTAGTCAGGATAAATTATCTATAAAGTTGTATATAAGTTATCCTTAAACAAAAAGTGTAAAATTAATTATAAAGTTTTAATATTAATTGTTTAAAATTAAATATAGAGCCTCTTGGATGAGTTATGGGAATGAGGATTATCATAGCGTATAATGATTTCCTTGTTAATGATAGTGTGGACCTGGATTGAGAGCTTACATATTTTATTTTGGATGGTGGAAATTAATATTCAATATCTATATTATTTTTCATATATTATATGGATTTTAAGCAGTGGAAATTTGGTGAAATAAACCTAAGATGAATCCCTGGGTGAGTTCTGCTATTTGAGGTGGTTAAAATGTGTTAGTGGTTCTCATCATGTCCTCATATGTAATGTGTTGATTTCATGAACATTTATGTCTATGATTTTTTATGGGATGCTTGGTTAAAGTGAAATTAGAACCCAAATAATGTTTCTATCATATAGATATGGCTCAATTGATCTAAATGGGACTTTTATTTGGTATGTGATTATCCAATAGGGTGATTTATATGGGTGATTCTATGGATTATTATTGAGTTATCTAAATGATATGGTAACATGAACATACTTATGAGGATAAACTCTAATGAAGTCAAATGTGGTTCCATTTATTTTTAATTGAGGGATATAAATAATATAGTTTAATATTGGTCCTCTAAAATATATATGTTGTAAGTATGATGATTTATTTCCACATCTCCTTAAAAATACACAGAGGAAATTAGGATATGTGTCCATGAGGGGGTATGGTGGTCCACTTATAGTGTTATGATCTTTGTATGAATAACATGAGTATTTATTAATGATGGTAAATGTTGTATTGGTTAGAATAATGGGTCAACAAGCCTCTATGATGGAACTTGGGTATGAAATGTACCAAATATTTCAAAACCTTTTCAGATGGGTAGTTTTATGGGATTTTGATCACTGTAAATGGGTTTATAGCTTGTTAACATATATTGTTAATATTTTTAATGTACCACTCTACTTATTTATCAAAATTATGGTAAATCATTCACATTAAATTATTATGTTCTTGTGGAATTTATTTCACATTTTTACGTTTACTGGTATATCACCCACTCATATTTTGAGTGTTGGTGATAACTCATCATCACGACTCGTTATTATAATAAAACATTATTTACCTTACCACCAGATTTTTTATAAATTTTTCACCCAATATTGTTGATTATGGGGATGCATTTATCATATTGAGTTTGTGAGATAATGATATTACATTAACCATATGTCCACCTAAATAGTGATAAAACATTCACCCAGGTTATGTTTCATAGTGATAAATTATACACCTTTATCAGTGATGTAAATGATATATTCTTCATTTTATTTTATTATCGTAGAGATCCATCATTCACCTTGTTTGGTATGTTTGTGATAGATTTTAAACCATGGTATTGAGGTTCATGAAAGATCATCCACCTAGGGTATTGTGATGGGGATGTATCATTCCACATCTTGGACTAATTGATGGTATATCATTTATCAAGATGTTATGTGTGGTGATATATCATTCTTCCAAAAATATATTCTTTACTATAGTAGGGTTATTTTTATGTACTATTCATATGGTGGTATATTTTTCTCCAAGGTTTTTATTGGTATAATGATACATCATTTACTCAGTAATACAATGTTTTCCCTTTTAGATTTTTATTGACCATTCACTAGATGATGCCCCATTTTCATCATTATAGATATGTGGTGATATATCATTCTCCCATTGATATATCGTTTTCCACAGTTGTTAGTAGTATGAAAATACATCATTCACCTAACAATATATCATTCAACCATATTTTTATTATGATGATATATTTTTCACTTGGTGATGCTTCATTTTCCATTGGTATCAGAAAATTGATATCATGTTCTCTACGTTTATTTATTTTATGAGAGAAGATAACTCATTCAATCTAACACCCTCATATTTTTAAATATGTACAATATATTTGATAATGTGTACGACAGACAACACTGATCTTTAAAGAACCATGAAATATAATTATTCAAATATGTCTCTTATAACTAAGTCATTGAATCAACTTGTATGAATGTTATTTAACAAATTATGTTATATATATAAAGATACTAATATATAAAAAACTATTTATTAATTCTTAAGAAATACACACTCAATATTTTTAAAATACAATTCTTCTTCAAAAATACATTTTCTTAAAAAATGATATTTATTATTTTTTGTTAATATTATAATTTCTTTTTGATAAACTCATAAATTTTATTTTATAAAAATGAAAGAATTTTTAAAATATTCACATCAAAATTATCTTATGGTGAATTTTTTATATTTTTCTGAAACGTTTCATTTTTCAGTGAATACGGAACAATACTTGTTTTTATTGAAAATTGTATTTTATTTTAAATTAATTTAAAAGGTAAAATTATAATATGGATTATTTTTAATATTTAATTAGTTAATTATTATTTAAAGTAGTCAAATTATTGTTTTTGAAATGAATTTTATATATAAATTAAGTATAAAAACATTTAATACTTATAAAGTCATTTGAAAGCATTTTTTCTTCCTATTTTATAGAATAAAATTTAAATTTTAATATTCCAAAAATATGATTTTAATCATTAAGAATAGATTCAATATTTGTAATTAGCAGTTACAATTTTTTCAAACAGGTCCTATTTTGGTCAATATGAGTACTAACGTTAGTAAATACATGTCATATTAGTAAGGGTAAATCAGGTAATTTAGATTAATATTAAAAAATTAAGTAGAAAAAACCCTATAAAAATAATTAATTTTATTGTATGAATATTTTTCATAGATGAACATCAAAATGTAAAATATATGACCTTTTTATTCCATTTGGACATGATTTTGACCATTTATATAGAAAAATAAAAAATTATATTCTATTTTTTTATTATATTTATAGTTTTCAAATAGGTAAAAATAAAGTATATATTTTTGTCATAAATGTTTATTTTAATTATTTTACCCTGGTAATTTATTTGTAGATTTTTAAACGAAATAATTGCCTAAAATGCTTACATAACACTAACATAGTGCTTGTGTAAGCAGTGGAAAAATTAATAAAATGAATTTAAAAACTATAAAAATAATATTATAAGAGTGATTAATAGTGTTACATGATTTTTTTGACAGATATATATATATATATATATAATATTTTACATTTTTTTAAAAGTTTATATTTGGATTCCGTCTTTTTCAGGATTCATTTAAAGTCAAATATAATGAATAGTGTCAAAAATGACATTAATGATATTTTCTATTAAATAATGATATATTAAATGGTTTTAAATTACAAGAAATTTTAAATTTTGTAAATTTATTGGTATATGGTTTAGCAAATCATCCATGGTCAATTTATGGGCTGCTTATTGTTTTATAGTTACCATATTGAACCAAAAAAAGAAAAAACTTTGCTATTATAGTAATCGTCAAAATGGGTTAAGGAGGTATAAAAAATGATAACTGTTAAACCATAAACTAAACATGGAAATAGGATATAGTGATTTTAATATGTCCTCATATTATATTTTAATTAAATACTTTAAGGTCGATTTGGATATGAAAATTAATTTATATTAACTTAATATTTTCTAAAATTTCAAGATTGCCTTCACCCTATCTTATAAAAATGAACCTTCTTTACCTTAGCTTAATACATAAAAAGCCTTTTGGTATAGAAAATACCCACTAGATTAACTTTCTTACATTACTATAAACATACTAGAGGTATTGGTTTAATCATAAAACCAACCTAGGATATATCTTGGTGTAAACCTCAAGAGGTTATCCGAACAAGTGGCATCATTCATATCTGATCATTTTTTTTATTTTTTCTTCTACACACATTAAATATTCTGTCAATATGATGATATTATAAAATAATTATATAATATATTTTAATTTTTTATTATTTTAATTTAATTACTTATATCTATCTCTGATAAGAAAAAATGGAAAAGGAATCCATCGTTCATGTGTACAGCGGACTACCACCTCACGACAAGATTAAATTCTTTTTCCATTACTATCACTCAAGGATGATTATAATGATGTATTTAATATATATATATATATATAATATTCCTGAAATATTTATCATTCAAAAAATTTAATATATCCTTATATTTCTATTCACAAAAAAGTGATAATGTTGTTCGTGCGTGTGTATGGACTACCACCACCACAAAGCTATATGATTCTTTTTTCATCACCACATACCATGGATGATATATACAGGCATCATTAAAGAACTAATATTATATGTATGATTTAATAATTATAATTTAAATATAAAATAATACTTACCTTATTTCAATAATGATCATCAAGAAATGGACATGTTGCTCCTGTGAATGTGTGACATACCATATCCATGATTCTCACATAGTTCAATTTTCATAACTATTTTCATTTTTGGTTTTGAAAGAATAATTTATGAATAAAAATTATATATATGACATTATAATTATGCTTTAGATTATGTAATGATGCCCACATTGACCATTTCTAGCATACCAAAGTCAGTTTGGACATATGGACTATATATTATCCTAAAGTATGATGTGAAGTTTAAAGATTTATTAATTGAATATAACATGGTATTAAATAAAATAAATTGAACAATGAATTTGAAATTTTTTCTTAATATTTTAAATAAATAACATATTTTTATTATTTGGTAATATAAAAAATCTATATGATGAGTCAGTCTCAAGGTCAGGGACATTCTATTAAAAGTCATATTTCAATGTTTTCCAACCATATTTTTTTTCTTCCATGTACATTTTTTTAAAAAAATGTTATTAATCTATTTATACGGAAATAAAAGAATTGTAAAAAATATATATATATATTTTTAATCCATTTCAAAGGTTTTAAAAAGTAATATTTTTAGGGAATGTTTTATCGTTCTATATATGAGACAAATGGGATGTTCAATTTCAACAGATAAGATGACAACAAGTTTTACCACCACCATAACTGTTATTTAATTTTTGGAATCTGTTATATTTTTACATTATTTTTCTTCAAATAAAATCCTTATTTATTTTATTTTTGTGGTATTTTATCTTAGAAAATTGGTTTTCAAATGAAATGGTATTTCAATATGCGAATGTTTCTTTCATATGGTTTAATGGACTTTTTTAAAGATTTTATGATAAAAGTGTGAAATAATGAATTATATTACATGATGGTGTACTTGAGAATTTTAATTGAGAATTTGTGTTCATGATACTACTTATGTTATGGTTTGAGACCCATTATAGCTAATGATAAATGGGTGGTGCTTAACATAGATTATGTGAAGGGTGAAACCCATTATAGATCTCCAATACATTGGGAAATATTACTTATATGCAATGGTAAGAAGCGAGTAAAACTATGTACTTTATATTATGTATTTAACTAGTATCTAGTTATTTATAACACATATTTGAAACAAGTTATGAATATGAATCTCTATGTTTTATAAAGTCAGTTTCTAGTTGAATGCTTGTATTTTTAATTCTTTATTTGTGAAAAAGTATGTGTTTTTCATATAGATATTATTTTCTTCATATGCTAAAAGAGTATTTTGATAAAGTTATTATTTTATTGTTTTTCATTTTTTCAATGGACTAACAAATTGGTTTCTTTCTTATGTCACTTATTGAGATTATTTGTGAATATCCAACATTTAAAAATACTTTTCACAAGGTTTAATGATTTGAATGTGAAAATAAGAAGAAATTTTGAAATGTTTTAGGGTTATTCACGAAATAAAAGAATGATTTATTTTAAAAGTTATTTTTAGAGAAATGGACCCTGGGTAATAGTTTCTAATTTTTATATGGTTTTTATGTAACAGTTATGAACTAATTCTACAAAACACTAAATGATTAAGATCTATAGAAATGAAAGTTTGTATATTATCGAATAAAAAATCAAAGAAAAGTAATGTTCAATTATGGGTCCTTACTATTTATATAAAATAACGGTTTATAAAAATTTTTAAATTAGGTTTTTTCATGAGTGGTTATATTAATAGTTCTAAATACCATAACGGATTTATGATTTTAATATTGATCATAAATTCAAAGTCTTAGGCACAACTTTTTTGTTTTAAAGTGATGCGATTTTAATTTGATTAATGAAACTTTTAGAGAATATTTATAGGGTTGAAAAATAGTAAACCCTATTATTTAACATGAATTATTATTTGAGGAAGAATACCTTTATATTTTTCTAACATAATTTTTATGTATTTATAACGTTTTGGGTTTATTTAATCATTAATATTGAGGTAATTATGGGTTATTAAAAATTTTAAATTTATTTTATATCATGTAAAAAAACATTAAATGGAAAAGAGATTTATCGATTTAGAAATTAAAATTATTTTAAAATACGTTCACTACTTTTGGAACCTTGTATGATTAAGGTAACCAAAAATATTTTTTTATAAGATGGGATTTTATTTTTGTATTATTGGTAGAATTATATTTTAGGAAAATATATTATTTTAATGAGGCTTTATCGTGATTTAGTTCATTTATGGAAATTATTATAATATCATGGAAATTATATAACCATGTCATATACATTTTTTGTCTGATACATGAAGATTAATTGATGTTATTTCGAGATAACTATCAAAAAAAATTGGATGAATATGGGATCTCATAATTCTAATCATTGGTTTTCAATATTAATTTGGAATATATTGAACAATTTTAAGTATAATTATTTTCAAAAGAAATTTTTTACTTTGTGTGTTACTGCTGAATTTTATAGATTTTTTTATAATTTCATCATATATTGGTTTTTTATTTTGGGAATTATGTTACCTTGTGATAACCATTTCAGTTCAGGTTAATGTCTAATGATAGGTTAAACAACTATATATTATTTTCTAGAAGTATATTATCTTATATAAGTTCATTTTAGCGATTCATGCAAAACAAAATATATCTTGAATACTCATCATTTGGAGAAAAAGATAAGATTTTTGTAGAAATTCATTAAAGGATGAAATTATACTCATCAAGTAATTATATTTGCTTATGTTCATAGTCTAGATGTTAATGGAAATCCTAAACTCTAGGAAGAATATATTAAAATAAAAAATTTATCTGAATAATTCCATTTCTAATGAGTCAGTTATCTATTTCACACCTCTTTGGTTTTTTTTATGGTTGTTACCTTTCTCATAGGCATTCACATTCTTGTGATCAAATATCTCAATTAGCCACCATCATTATTTGAACATTATTAATTCTATATTTGTCCATATTTTCACTTCTCACTATGATTCACCTATTTGGATACATAGATATCTGTTATTCTATATTAACTTCATATTTAAATTTCCCGCTTTTAAAGAATATGTTTTATTAACCCTTTTTACGATGGTAGATTTCAGTAGAAGTATTTTTAGATGAAGAACCATTAATTATTGAGATCAAGTTCATATTATGTAGAAATAATTTCATAAATGTGAGAGAATGTAACACCATGATATTTTTAAATAAGGACATAATATTCAAAAACATGTACGATATGAAACACCAAGCTTAAATGAATCATAAATTATTATTATTTAAATATAATCGCTTAATCTACCATTGAATTGTTGGGTACAAATATGATTAATCAAATTATGAAATATATATAGTGGTTGTAGTCAATAAAAAATTATTTATTAATTCTTATAAAATAAGCTCTCAATTTATTTAAAACAAAATTTATTCTTCAATAATATTTTTCTTAAAATTTTTTATTTATTTCTTTTTTGTAAGAAAATATTATAATTTATTTATTAATAAGTTAAAATTTTTATTTGATTAAAGTGATATCATTTTTTAAATCATAATATGAAAATTTAATGTACGGTGAAATTTTGAGAATTTTTTGAAAATGTTGATTATTCAACGAATAGTTGAAATTCAATTTTTTTTTTAAAAATATTATTTTATTTTTGAAGAATTATCTAATTAAAATTCTATTTTTATTAGTTTAAAATTTTATTTTGTAACTATTGAATTTAAATAATCCAATTATGGTTATTTGAATTAATTTTATACTTCAATTTAGTATAATTTTTTTATAATTATAAAGGAATTATTTAAAAAAAACATTATGTTTTATCAATTAAATTTTAAATTAAATTGTTGCCCTTCTTTAATTTGATTCCTAAAATAATTATCCCATATTTTGAATGAGGATTTTAATATTTATAAGCTAGTTCTATCTTTTGGGTCATTATGAATAATAAACTTAGTAAATTTACAACTCCTCAGTAAGGTCAAATTGGGTAATTTAGTTTAAAAATAAAATGATAAGGGCTAAAAAATAACCCAAAAAATTCATTAATTTTATTTTATTTTTTTTATATTATCTGTAAATAAATATAATATTGTTTTTCATTTTCCCATTATTTTTTCTTTTATATTTATTTTCATAATTAAAACTAAAAAGTATCATTCTCTTTGTTTAATTATCATTAAATTATTTACAAAGGGAAAATCAGTGTCTACGTTCAGTTCAAAATGATTATTTGAATGAAAACTTATTTTTTTCATGGTAATTTATTTCTAATTTTCATTAGTCAAATAATTACATAAAATTCTTATGAAACACTAACACTATGCTAGTGAAAATAGAGAAAAAATCTATTAAATGAATATAATAACTTTAAAAATAATATTATATGAGTTTTAATAGTGTTATAATAATTTATTTTTTAATTATAACATGTTTGATGTGTCATAAAAGTTTGTATTCAAATTATATCATTGTATTGATGTGTTTATGGACAAATTAAATTAGTAGTGTCAAATATTACATTATTGATATTAGGTGTTAAATAATGATATTTTTTTCAACAGGGTTATCTTCGGTTAAAACAGAAGTATATGGTTGAAACCATCACCCTAATTTTGTAAAAATTATATTTCATGGGATGATTTCGACCCATTTTCATTATATATTCAAATAAAATCCTTTTAGAGAAGTTTGTACATTAAAATTTATTTATATTAAATTAATATTTTGTGAAATTCTAAGAGTTCCCCTATTCTCCCTTATAAAATTGAACCATATATCATATTTTATTCACAATTAAAAAAACATTTTGTTATTAATGTTCCTTATTAAATACTTTTCTTTATTACTTATCTACATCCTATAGCCATTTGATTGACCATAAAACCATCCATGGAGAGATTTTGGTGTAAACATGAAGAGGTTATATGAAGAAGAGTTATCATTACAAACCTAATTTTGAATTTTATTTCTTCTTCCAGCTCCTTGAAATATTCCATAACCTTGATGATATTGTAATGTCTCAGATTTTCTGTGTATTTATTTAAAATATTATATAGAATTATTTTGAGAACAAACCTTTCGAAGATGTGTGATTCTGAGGCCCAGAGTGCCTCGAATAAATGGTTGAAATAAATTAAACTTTTAAATAGTGTGCTCAAGGGGTCTTCCTAAAAAGGTGGAATAAATTTTTAATGGGTGCCAAGATCAGAAATCTGGGGCACCGTTGAATTCATAGCAAAAAATTTACCTTAGGCAGGGCCTAACTTCGACCAGCGTATGTCAGCTACAAAAGATAGTTTTTTTGATGTTTTAATTGAAATAAAATTAAATAATAATTCATTTTACTTAAAATACATCCTTTTAGCACAAATATCTAATCCTCCCCTATATATTAATGATTATGGGAGGTTAGTAGGGTTAGTCGCATTACCCGAAGAATTGAGGATTTCCCATGGGAGCTTTGGAGGAGAAACCGTGGGCGGACGACAATGATGCGATCAATTGATGCTTCTCAGATTTGAAGAACCTCGCCAAATAACGCAATGTAGTGATCATCCTTCAACCAAATCTAGGTTAGTGTTTTGTTACTTTGTTTTTTTCCCGGTTCTTTAATTAAACGACAAACTTGGATCAACCCATAAACTAGTTGATCTATGGATCGTTCGTTTTTTGAGGGAGGGTATTCGTTTCCATTTCTTCAGGGTTTTATTGAGGAATATGAATTGTGATAATTGTGGGATTATCATTTGATTCGCCATATTTAATATTTCTAATAGAAGAAGATCAACACCATGACGAATTATGGTGGAGGTTTTTTCTTCAGTTTGTTTTGTTGGATTTCCTTCCTCTTTTCTTCATGCTCTTTGCGGGGCAATGAACAATGGATCTTTGTGCATACATTTCATAAGAAATGACCCCAAATTGGATATTTGACATCAAAACAACCTAGAATAGGTGCGAAGAAAATGGTGGATGATGAATTGACAATGTTCGAGAATTCTCTTTTTTCGAGCATTCTTCAGTCGGGTGAATTAGAATGTGTTTTTGAGGTAGATCGGGGGCCTAAAACCAACATAATCCACTTCATGATATCGAGGCAACCTAAAAACTTGATTTTTATGGTGATCTTGTGGATTGATTGAAGAATGGCGCCTCTCCCAAGGTGTTCCAACAAAGAACATTGTTTTTGGAAATTTCTGAAGAACACGACCTGTATCTCGAAGAACACGCTGTGTAGGAGCGGCTCAGCGGCGACTAGGGTTCCACGACGCACAAAGCGATGACACAAAATATTCTACCAAGAACACGATGTGTGGTTCTTTATGCAGGACTAGCCTTTTATCTCAAATGATACACAAACACAGGGTGGAGTACAAGGACATGTACTCCACCACATGGCCAAACCAGGCTGGTTGCATGGATTACCCAGTGTACCAGTTACATGGGTTGTAACACATGGGATGAAACCATGTATGGGAACATGGCCAATGTACATGGATTCCTCCCCGGATAGAGGAAAATTGTGTGTCAGTCTCTAACATGATGTGCATACATCCTTCTACATGACAAGCCTTGCGAAAAGAGCCGTTGTACACAGGGAGTACCCAGGGTCATAGGACATGGTGTGTGACCCTTCTACACGTTGTGTACTTATCAGCAATGGATTTATCCTCTTGTCCATTGTATCTTGGACATGTTTTGTTTGGGTTAGTGACCCTTTTTCTCATTCCCCTGAAGGTTAGGTGTCATTTCCATTTAAAGGAGTATGATCTATTTAGCAGTACTTTCTAAGATAGAGTTAGGTATCCTTCCGAGTGGCCTGGAGTGATATCCTATATCCATATTGACCATAGGTAGAGTGAGGTATCGACGTGACTATTTCCATTGGGAATCGATCCTCTAACTAGTATGTGAATCCTAATGAGTCGTGGTATCATACAAGGCCCTGGTAGTGATCCTCATCTATGTATCATGATTTTTCCCACTCAAGAGGGTTTTCTCCTAGAATGAGTGTATCTATCTTTCGTGATTTTTTCAACAAAGAACGTTACATCTCGGACGAACGTCATCAGATCAATCAGACTTGTGGAGTGATTTCTCTTGAACAACTGCTTTATGGAATCTTCAAACTGAACCCCTAGCATGGCTATGCGGTTGTGTGACTTGCCCCTAGACTATGGTTTTGGGATTTTTGAATATCTGGATTGTGCATATCGTATTATATGTTCAGTATATGTATACTATGTATTGCTGATTATACCTTTCGTTGTCTATTTCTTTGTGCTTTTCGAGGTCCACTATTGCGTATTGTTGTACTCACCCGTGCAGGGGCTTCACCCACATGTGTCGTGTCTTGTGCGGACGAATGGCCTCTTGATGGATTCTAGGGAAGACCGGGGCTTGACCGGGATTTCTATGTTCCCTGTAGGCCGACATGTTCCTACATGTATGAGTAGCAGTTCCAGTACCTCTTCATGTTTACTAGTCGGATTTTCTAGTTTCAAACTCTTGTCGTTGGTGGGCTTTTATTTTGGCCAAGTTTACTTTCTGTACATTACTTTAATAGTACTCTATTGGTTGGGTTTAGTTGTATGCATGCATTTTGTTCCTTCGTGGTTTTTTCATTTCAACATTTGTGGGTTTGGAGATGTGTTGGTGTGTACTGGTACTTAGACAATGCCTCTCATGTTATTAATATGTCTACTCGGTGCTAGTCACGAGCAACCGACCTATTGGAGGTGGGCATGGGGAGTTGTGGCATGGGCCCACTGGGACATTTCGTGATAGAGTGGTATCAAAGGTGGTCGGTTCTACATTAGGACCAATAGTCCATGAGATTGGTTTGGGGAAATATTGTTAAGTGTTTTGAGTTTGGCTTTAAGGCCAGAGACTCTTGTGTTGGTGCAGGCGACCGACGTATCCATATACCAAGACTTTGATAACCTTCTTTTTGACTCAGTACATGAAAGAACTAGTTTTGGGGATGTGAAGTAATGGTATATTCATCATATGGGAATGGGTTGTGTTTTCAATGTCCTTTGTGTCAGCTATCTAGATATACTATTTGACCATAGTACATGTTGTTTCCTTACAGGATGCCTCTATGATTCATACCTACTAGGATTCAGCTACTCGATCACGAGGATGACCCCCTCAGTGGAGAGGATTCGATACATGGACCAATTTCCCAGGCATTGCATCAAGGCTGTGCACATGATTTACCACCCTCAGTAGAGCCACCTGTGGTACCTGCAATACTGATAGATGAGGGGCACATGTTGGGCACTCTCCATGAGTTCTCGAGAAAGAGACCCCTCAGGTTTTGGGGCAATCCTGACCCTCTGGCAGCTGAGGACTGGCTTGAGGTTGTGACTAGAGGTTACCGTTTAGTGAGGACACCAATGGACCAGATGGTGATCTTTCGAGTGAGCCTTCTTCAGGGTTTAGTGGAACAATGCTGGAGTCTGACCTCACAGACTCACGATGAGGAGTCCCGTTCAGGGATATATTGTTAGTGACTCTTTAGGGAGAAGTTATCACCAGTTACACTGAGAGTTGTGCGTATCCAAGAGGCTCTTCAGCTTCAGCAGGTCAGTTTGACGGTGGTAGACTAGTCATCAAGGGCCACCATCCTCGCTAGGTACTCAATAGATATGGTCAGGTGTTAGTACATTAGAGATCGGTCCTTCGAGCGAGGTCTACAAAGGGAAATCCGATCTAGTGTCATGCCTCTATGAATTCTGTCTTATTATGAAGTGATAGAGTGGGCCATGGTGAATGAGAGATTTTTGGCGGAGCAGAGACAGTCAACGGAAGTCAGTAGCTGGCAGACTGGTGCGGAGACCTTGCAGCTAGGAGCCAACATCTGGCATTGGGATCAAGACATGGGAGATGTCACATGAGGACACAAGACATAGGTTTGGCAATCTAGGTCTCTCAGGATGGATCCAGTCAACCTAGGGAGTGGGGATTTTACTAGTTGAATGGTAAGGGACATCTCGCTAGAGATTGTCCAACCCATTGAGCTACTGATAGGGAAGCGGTGGATGGACCACTGAGGAAGAGGCATAGAGTAGAGCAGACAGACCCACAAGGTGGCTGATGTGGAAGACGATCAGTGAGAGATTCAGGTGGTGGAAGATGCTTCTATCTACATCCACCACCACCCTAAGAGGTCCGCACCAGGGTCAGAGAGCTAGGAGACATGGGTGGGTATAGCTTTATGTGGTCGATCTGTATGACCAAGGGACTTTAGGGATGACTCGAGGAAGAAATTGTGTCTTCGCTACCTTATTTTCTATACTTATAGACCCAGGTTGAATTCATTCCTTCCTCACAACATGTCTTGTGCGAATCCCTGAAATTACAGTAGAGCAGTTGAATCGACCCATATGCTTGGAGACACCTATGGGAGGAGACTCTATGACCACAGACCTTTGCAGATAGTGTGATACTACCCTTGGAGGTGAGAGTTTCAGTTGGAACCTCTTTGTGGCAGTGTCAAAGCCTTACGATGCCATCATCGATATGGATTAGTTTTCTTCGGTCCATGCCCAGATTAACTACTTCAGGCAAAGAGTACAGTGTGTCCACAACGATGGGATGAGGTTTTCAATTTTCAGTGAAAAGGAGACCCAAGCATCACTGAATGGGCACACGCATAGGAGGGTACAACTGATCACTCATGAGTTGGATAGCATTGCCCTCATAGGAGTAGATGTTTTAAGCTTCTTGTTCCCAGTAGTAGTGGTGGTGTATGAGGACATCCATACCAAAGATGTTCTAGGACAACCTCCCCACCGGGAAATTGACTTCTGCATCGACTTACACCTAGGGAAGAAACTTATTTCCCCATCCTCATATTAGATAGCTACCACATAGCTTCTCTAGATGAGGTTGTAGTTGTAGGATTTTTAGATCAATGGTTTTGTAAGACCAAGCATTTCACACTAGGTGGCCCCAATTTTGTTTTCCAAGAAGGCATATGAGTGTATGAGGTTGTCAAAGGATTACCGACACCTGGATCAGGTAATATTGAAGAACACGTTTCCAAATCCACGGATCAATGACCTCTTTGATCAGATAAGAGGGGAAAAGTGGTTCTCAAAGGATGAAAATCATTCAGGTTACAACCATTTATGATTAGAGGATGAGGATATATCGATGATGACATTCAGATTCGGCTACAGTCACTATGAGTACTTCGTGATGCCATTCGGCATGACAAACGCCGCTGCAGTGTTTATGGGACTGATGAACTAGATATTCTAGCTGTACTTAGACCAATTTTTAGTGGTCTTTATCAACGTTGTCCTTGTGTACTCAGTGTTAGAGGAGGGGCATTTGAGACACCTATAGATGGTTCTAGACATACTCTGAGAAAACTAACTTTATGGGAATCTCTCGAACTGCCAGTTTTGAATTTGGGAGGTCCACTTTTTGGGACATGTTATCTTAGTAGATAGAGTAGCTGTAGACCTAGACAAGGCGGAGGTAGTGTTATCATATAAGCCACCTTGGAGAGTGACGAAGGTGCAAGGATTCCTTGGGATAGTAGGATATTATCAGAGATTCATTCCTGACTTCTCTCAGATATGATCACTAATAACGCCCTTGACCAAGAAGGGGAAAACCTTCATGTGGATAGAGATGTGCCAGTATGCTTTTGAGTAGTTGGGACAAAGTTTGACGAGCACCCCGATTTTGAGATTTCTTTAGGAGGGTGTGGGGTACATAGTTTTCTACGACACATTAGAGACTGGGCTTGGTTGTGTCCTAATGCAGAGACAGGAAATGGTTGCTTATGGTCCACGCCAGCTTAGGCCACATGAGCAGACCTATACGACCCATGATCTCAAGTTGGCAGACGCAATATTCACGTTGAGGATGTGGTGACACTACCTTATGGGTGTGCAGTTTATCATCTACTCAGAACATAAGAGTCTCAAGTACATATTCTCGAAAAATTGATATTAATATGAGATAGAGACATTGGATAGATTTCCTCTAGGACTATGATTTCAAGATCATCTATACGCTTGTGAAGGGGAACAAGGTGGAAGATTCTCTTAGCTGGAGATCAAGCTCACAGCTATTGAGTGAGGTGAAAGAGAAATTGTCCTCGTTACAGTTATCCATCATGTACAATGAAGAAGCAGCTTACCTTCAATCGATGGTTTTTGCCTCTCCACTATTACAATGATTTAGTGAGACACAACTTGGGGATGTCGACTGTGAGGATTTACATGATCTGTTATCCTCAAAGAATTCCCCTGATGGATATTCACAAGGTGGGGAGCGCATAGTTCTTTTCATAGGATGCACTATAGTACAAGTGGCATTGCACGAGGAGTTCCTGATGGAGTTTCATACATCCCCTTGGGTGGTATATCCTGGAGTGGAAATGTTGTACAAGGATCTCCAATGACAGTTCTGGTGGTTAGGAATGAAGAAGGCAGTAGTGGAGTTTATTTCAATATGCCTTACGTGCCAGTGGGAGAAGGATGAGCACCAGGTTCTAGTAGGATTAGCTCACACCAGGATGTTCCAGAGTGGAAGTGGGATGGAATATCAATAGAATTCATGACCGTCTTACCATAGATGTTCAAGGGGCATGATTCTATTTGGGTGATCATTGACTGACTCACCAAGTTTTCCCACATCCTAGATATCAGGGAGCAGAGTTCCATAGATATCTTGGGATGCCTTTACATGTAGGAGATAGTTCGGCTTCATGGTGTACCTTCGAAAATAGTCTCGGATCGAGATGCCCTCTTCAAATCCTGGTTGTGGAAGTGATTTCATGAGGCTTTTGTGACTCATCTATGCTTGAGCATGACGTTCTATCCCTAGACAGATGATCAAACTAAGAGGTCCATTCATGTTCTGGAGGTTATGTTGTGGGCATGTATCTGGGAATTTGGTCGCAGTTGGAAGGACCACCTACCACTTGCAGAGTCTGCATAAAATAAAAGCTACCACTACACCATTGGTATGGCACTATTTAATGCTGTATATGGGAGACCCATCCGTTCACCGCTTCGCTGGACTGACCCTGGAGAATCAGCACTTATAGGTACAGAGATGGTGCAAGCTACCACCAAGACGGTTCAGATCATCCGGGAGTGGAAAAAGACTGCATAGAGCCGACAGAAGTCATATGGTGATAGACGGCATATATCTCTAGAGTTCATTGAGGGGGACAATGTCTTTCTTAGGGCCACACATTGATGAGGGTTGCAGAGATTTGGCAAGGGAGAAAGTCTATCTAAGAGGTCCATTGGACCATTTCATATACTACAAAGAGCTGGGGAAGTGGCATACCACCTAGAATTACTGCCAAAATTGCACTGGGCACATGATATCTTCCATGTGTCTCAGCTGAGGAGGTACGTGCATGACCCATCACACAACATTGACTAGGGAGAGCTGGACATTGAGGATGGAGCGACCTTTGCTGAGTACCCAGAAGAGATTGAGAATTGGAAGGAGAGGACACTTTGTGTGTGGTTGATTCCCTTGGATCACGTTTGATGATAGCATGTGGGAGCCGGAGGCTCATATCTGTGCCCAATACCCACATCTTTTTGAGTAGCCTTTTGTTTTGGATTTCCTAGAGGCAAAGCCCAAAGGTGGGGAGAATGCAATGTCTCAGATTTTCCATGTATTTTTTATAAATATTATATGGAATTATTTCGAGACCAGACCTATCGACGACGTGTGATCATGAGGCCCAGAGTGCCTAGAATAAATTTTTGAAATAAATTAAACTTTTAAATAGGGCACACAAGAGGTTTTCTGAAAAGGTGGAATTACTTTTAAACAGGTGATTGGATCCAAAATTAGAGGGCACCATTTCATACAGCGTAGTGATTTTACCATAGGAAGGGCCTAACATCGACCGGCACATGTCAGCTGCAAAAATTAGTTTTTCGACGTTTTAATGAAAATAAAATAAACTAATAATTTATTTTATTTAAAATTTTTCCTTTTAGTTCAGTGACCTAATCATCCCCTATAAATTAATGCTTATTGTAGGTTCATAGGGTTAACTGCATTACCCTATGAATTGATGATTTCCCATTGGAGATTTTGAGGAGAAACCGTTGATGGATGACGATGAAATGATCGATCGACACATCTCGGATTCGACAAACCTCACCAATGAACGCGATGCTGAGATTGTTATTCAAAAAAATCGGGTTAGGGGTTTTTTGATTTATTTTTTTCACTTTCTATGATTAAACATAGAACCTGGATCAACCCCTGAACAAGTTGATCCGAGAATCATGCATTTTTGTTGGAGGGTATTATTTTCCGTTTCTTGGGGGTTTGATTCGGGAATATGATTTGTGATAATTGTTGGATTATGATTTTTTTCACCCTGTTTAATCCTTCAGACAGAAGTGGATCAATGTCGTGATGAATGATAGAGGAGTTTTTTTTCTCAATTTTTTTTATTGGATTACATTCCTATTTTCTTCTTGTTCTTCGTGTTCTTCGTGGGGTATTGAAAAACTAATCATTTCTCATTAATTTCAAAACGCAAAAATCCCAAATTGGAGATTCGACATCACAATGAACTCGCGGAGTTGCAGTGACGATGACAGACGATGAATCGACACTGTTTGATAGTTCTCAACATTCATTGTGAGGGTGAATAAGAACGTGTTTTTGAGGCCGATCAGAGGCCCAAAACCAATGGAATTAGCTTCATGATGCCAGAGAGACCTAAAACCTTGAGCTTCAAGGTGATCAGATGACCGGATCAAAGAACGGAGCATCAAGAGAGGTGTGCCAGTGAAGAATAGCGTTTCTGGAAATTTCTGAAGAACACATTGTGTATCCTGAAGAACACGCCATGTGGGATTGGCTAAGAGGCAGTTAGGGTTCCTCGAGGCATGAAGCGATGACATGGAATGTTCTCTAAAGAGCATGGAATGTGGGTCCTTATATGGGACTCTCCATGTATATCAGATAATACACAGACATAGGGAGGAGTACATGACCATGTACTCCACCACACTTCCAGACCAGGCCAGCTGCATGGATTACCATGTGTACTAGTTACATGGATTGTAACGCAGGGGATGAAGCTATGTACGGGAACATGGCCAGTGTAGATGGAGTCCTCTATAGATAGAGGAACACAGTGTGTCACTCTCTTACATGTTGTGTATACATCATTCTACATGACAAGCCTTGCGACACAGGCCGTTGTACACAGGCAGTACCCAGGGTTAGAGGACACAGCGTGTGACCATTCGACAAGCCGTGTACTTTTCAGTACAAGGATTGATCCTCCTTTCCATAGTATCTTGGACATGTTTCGTTTGGGTTAGTTCCCCTTTTTCCCATTCCTGTTAAGGTCAGGTATCATTTCTATTCACAGGAATATGATCCCTTTAGTAGGACTTTCCGAGATAGAGTCTAGTATCCCTCTTAGAGGCTCAGAGCGATATATTCTATACATTCATGACCCAAGGTAGAGACATTTATCAACATGACTATTTCCATAGCACACTGATCATCTACTATGTTGGTAAATGATGATCAATCGCGGTATCCACCAAGGCCCTGGCAGGGATCCTCATCTATGTATCGTTATCTTTACCCACTCAGGAGTGTGTTCCCACGGAATGAGTGTATTTATCTCCTGTGATTTGTTTCTCGAAGAATGGTACTTCTCAGATGGATGTCATCAGAGATATTAGACTTGTGGAGTGAGTTCTCTAGGATGAGTGCTTCATGGAATCTGAAAACTATACCCCTAGAATGGGTATGCAATTGTGTGACTTGTCCCTAGAATATGTGTTTTGGAATTGAGTATATCTGGATAGTACTTCTCCTATTATATTTTTAGTAGACGTATACTTTGTATAGATGACTATAAATTTCCTTGTGTATTGATTTCTGGTTTTTGGGGTCTTATACTTTGTATTATTGTTATCACCCATGCACAGGCTTTGCCTGCAAGTATTGTGTCTTGTGAAAATGAGCGGCCTCTTGACGGAGTCTAGGGTGAAAAAGGGTAGGAACGAGCTTTCTGAGTTTCATATAGGCCGAGGTGTTCCTACAATACGAGAAGCAGTTCTAGAACATCATCCTATTTACAGTTTGGATTTTGTAATTGCATACTCTTTTCATTGGTGTGCTTGTATCCTAGCCCTGTTTACTTTCTGTACTTAACATTCGTTGTACTCTGTTGGTTGGGTTTTGTTGTATGCATGAATTTTGTTCCTTAGTGGTTTTTTCATTTCATCATTTGTGGTATTAGAGATGTGTACATGCTTACATGTATTTAGGCAATTCCTCCCTTGTTAGTAATATGCCTACTCGGTGCTAGTCACCAGCCCCTGGCCTATTTGAGGTGGGCTTGGGGAGTCACCGTGCGGGGCCCCACTAGAATGAGTCATGAAAAATTTAAACAAATCCATATGTCTGATTTAATAATATTTTATTATGTTAGTGGAATAACCAATATCCATCTTCAACCTACCTTACATGGGAAATGAATACATCGGTTTTGTGCACAACAGACTATTACCTCACGATACGATGTAAATCGATTTCCATCACTGTCTATCATAGATAGTTATAATGATGAATTTAATCAATAAATTTTATTTTCATGACATATTTATAATTTTAAAAATATAATATTTCATTAACATCCTTACATTCCCACTCAATAAAAATGATGACATCATTCGAACGTACGTGTGAACAACCACTTTATTATGTGATGCAATTCATTATAATCACCACATCACATGGGTGATATATGTAAGTACATTTAAAAATATAATATTTTATATATGATTTAATTATCATTAAATAATGGTAAAATTATACTTACCTTATTTCCATTATGATTTCTGAAAATGGAAACTCAACACATGCATACTTATAGACTAGAATTTCTAGGATTGTATCGTAGTTCATTTTTCATATCCATCATTCATAGTAAGTTTTAAAATACTAATTTATTTTAAAAATTTTAATTATTTCATGATTATTATTCTAGGTATTATGAAATTAGTACTTCTTTGACCATGACCAACCTACCAAAGTCATTTTGGACATTCAACCAAAATATCATCAAAACATCTAATGTGAAGTTAATTGATTGAGTAATTAAATATACCATGTTATTAAATAAAATAAAATGGATAGGTATGTTTTAAATGGTTCTTAATAAATTTAATAATTAACATATTTTTATTATTTAGCATGATAAAGAATTTACATGACATATCAGAGTCAAGGTAGGGGACTTTCTTTTAAATTACATTAATATTTTCCTTTCAACAAATTTTCTTCCATGACCATATTTAAAAAACATATAAATGAATTTATTTTGAAAATAATTTGATTTTAAGAAAATTGTTTATCATGTTTTTAATTTCATTCCATGGTTTTAAAAAGTATTATTTTTTACATAATTTTTTGACTTTCTATACAAATGAAAAATGAAATTATATATTTTAATATATAATGTGACAATGAATTTTCTTACCACCATAAACATTATTTATTTCTTGATTTAAATGATTTCATGTATACATAAAATAAAATCTATCTTTATCTGCCTTTTGTGTTGGTTTAGTTTAGAAAAAAGTATTTTGAAAATAAAGGCTATTTAAATGTTGGAATGTGTTTTTTATATAGGTTTAGAAGAGTTTTTCAATGGTTTTATAATTAAAATATGAAATCATAAAATGTTTACTACATGATATGGTACATTATCATTATATTTTAGAATGAATGAGATATAAAGATTTTATATGATGGTTTAGACTAATTATATATTATGGTGAATATGTGAGACCCATATAGCTTATATAAACGTTGTGACCCATTATAGCTCTCTAATGCATTGCGTAATGCACCTTGTATGTAATAAGGGGGAGTTAACTAGTGTTTTCTCCACAATTTATATAACCGATAAACATTTATTTTTTAAACATGTTTGTAATGGGTTATAAATATGATAATCGTAGTTTCCCAAAATGGGTTTCTATTTTCATACTATGAGTTTTAATGATTTATTTGAGAACAATGATTTTGTTTTTCATGAGGATGTTATTTTATACATATTCTTAAAGAATAATGTTCAAGTGTTATTATTTTATGGATTTTCAGTTTTTTCCATTTATGTAGTGGATTTATTTCTTTTTTATGTCCCTCATTGAGCATATTGTGATAATCACTTATTTTAGTATTTTTTATAGTGTTTTAGTATTTTAAAGGGGAAAGAATAAGACAAGTAGAATGTTTTAAATATTTTTGATGAAGGGAAAACATGTTTTATTTTAAATGTTTTATTTTTGGTAAAAAAATTAATATTTAGAAGAAGATTCCACTTTCTATATAGGTTTTTATATAAAAAATGTCCTAATTATCTAAAACACTAAATTATAAATATCCTCAAGAATTAAAGATAGTGAATTATTGAATAAAATCACATGAATAAGTAATATTTAATTTGGGGTCCTTACATTCAGTCACTAGTACAATCAGAATAAGGTACTACACATCCAATTTCAGCAATGGAAAAATATGACTTTAATCCACTATTATATTGGAATTTTACTACCTTGTATGATTAGTTCATTAGATTAGTTCTGTGTAGCATATGATTCATTAAATAGATGTAAAATAAATTATATTAGTTTTTTAAGGGACATCATTTGTTATGGCCTACTAATTTTTAGACCTAGACCATGCAAGGGTACATTAGTTCATGTTTAGTTCTTATGGTTGACTTATAGATTTGTGATAAGGAATTAATACTAGTAAAGAATATAATGGGTCTTAATCAGGTTTGGATATATGACTTTAGTAAGGATGAGGAAAGTAGCTGGATCTCTTTGTATTTTATTTTCAATTTATATTTTACTATTAATTATTGGCCTATTGAGTAAGGTTTCATGGATGTATAACTAAATCGCATATTTTTATATTTTATTACATTATCGATATGTTATTTAATTCAATTTTATTCTATTATAAATCCATATTATCCATTATAATTTGACTCTAATTATGAATGTTTCTATTATTGGTTGTTATTTATTTTGATAATATGATAAGTTATAATCTCTCCACATGGTTTATTAGACCCTTTATACTAATAAGAAAACTATCATGTATGGGGAAGAATGTATGGGGAAATGTGGTGCCCTATCTCTGAGAGCCTTTCAATCAAATTAGTATGGTGACACTATAAGTGTTATTTCATAGAGAAAACATGGTTTGAGATATGTAAAAGAATGAACATTATATAGTAGATACAACTATGTGATGGTGGTTTAATGGTATGAATTATGGTAATAGAGAACAATGAATACAGTTTATATCTATGAAATAGACTTAGTATACACATTTTATAAAGCGAGAAACATACAACATTTTAATGGATGATATCCCTTTTTTAATTCCATTATTCCTAGATAATCACTGAGCTAACTTAGATATGTGGTTATGAAGCTCTCACCATAGAGCAGTGCATTTGTCAATTTTTTTAATATATATTCCAATTTTCTATCCCCTTGGTTAGATTATATGGTCTCACTCAAACCTTATTTAGTTATGGGGCTATTTCTGTGGTCGTGTGTGTGTATGTAGGATATACAGCCTCTTTCATTATGTGATTAGTTTCTTATCGATCTAAGTGTATACATCTTTATCTCTTTTTTATTATCATAATCATTAATTTATCTCTCTCATTTTATTCCTTCTCATATCTATATAATAGGGGATATGTCTATGATTTAGTGTATTTTTTCTAGGTATTGATGGAGGTTGATATGTTATTAGGTTTGGAAGGTTTGTCGTCAGTATCCATGGTGGTGTTACCATCTTTATATTATATCTATTATATAGTCATTGCTGAATCTTATTTTATGTATTTTATTTAGAAATTCTTATGTTGTTATCTAACTGATGTGAAATTAACATGTTTTTTTCTTCAAGTGAAGAGTATGTATTGGTGAAACAAAGATAATAAATTGGAATTTAATAAAAATATAAGAAAAATGGTTCATGTATGTTATATATATATATCATAGTTATTATTTATTTTATAAAAGATTTATATTTTGTTAGTGTGATACTATAATTATATTATTGTTTTTGTTGTATTACAATAAGTAGAAACTGGTTAAAGAAATCAAAAAAAATAATTAAGATGTGGAAAGAATGTTTTAAATTAATATATAATTATTATATAAATAAATGATTATATAATTTGAATCATATTGTTTATGGAAATGATAGTTAACTTTGTTAATGAAATTTTTTCCCTTTGACTATTTTGTTATAGAATTCTTGTAATTAGTGAGATTATCCATATGCGGTGGATGAAATTATAGTATTATGTTTTGTTGTGAGGCTGTTTTTATGATATTTACAATGAATGGGGAGGTTTTCTATGTGGATGTAGTAGATTTGACGTTGTGATTTGTTGTAATAGATGTTTTTTTCAAATGTTTCATAGTGTTTATTTAGATATATATTCATATTATCATTGATATATAGAGATAATTGATCAATTAAGGGATTTAATTGAAAAATGTTAAATGGGAAATGATTGTTTCATATAAGTAAAGAATTGAATAATTTTTTATAGTGATATAGTTTCAATTAATAATGGAGACGAGTTCATGGAATAAATTATTTTCATTTAAATATAAATGATATGAAGTAATAAGTGTTTTGTAAAGTCGTTGTTTTTATAAATAAATTGTTTAATTAATTTAATGTGGTTTGTTATGAGCTTATGTGTTCATGGTGAATAATAAAATTCTGGTATAAGAAACTATAAACTATGTGAATTAGTGATGGTTTGGTAAAGTCATAGTGGATTATAATTAAGGAATAATTCAATAAAATGGCGGTTAATGATTAAATAGGACATTAATTAAGATATTTTATTGAATATAAAATTTTTAGTAAATAGGTAGTGTCATATTTATTATGAAATGGGAAAAAATATTTTTTGTGGTTATCGGGTGGATTATTGTTTTATTAATAGATTAGATTGTATTGAAAATTGAGGATGAGGTGATATTGTTGTGTAGTGGTGAAAACTATGGATTTATGTCATGTTCTAGGTAGTTTATCAAAGAATGAGAATTTGAATTATTATGATCACTGTAGTTACTTTTTATTTCTTATATACCACTAATCGTGTTTGATAATGTAACTGACATGTATATGGGTGTTTGGGTATCAAACTATTTCCCTAATATAGAAGATTGAGGTGATACATATAACTTACTAGAATTAGTTTTCTACTCTCCCTGTTAGACATATAATTGGATGTAATTACTTGATATTATAATATATAGGTAATGATGGCTTGATTTAACGGTTCATGGTTATTTTTTTATGATTTAATGACAGGGTTTTATATGGTTTTGAAATCGAGATATATATTTGGGTTTGGAGAGATGGTGGGTGATTTATTTTATGATACATTCTCTATCATGATTTGGTTTTTTTATTTGGTAGTGAAATTTTTGTTCATAGGTTTCTATATCTATGTTATGATTATGTGGTTTGTAGTTACATATATATAGAGGTTTTGGTAGCATGAGTTCATAAGATTTTGGGGTGTGGGGATGATAATTTTAGTGGGGAAGTGGATGTGGAACACTGTTCTTGATATTTAGTGATTAATATTATATTTATCTATATGTATGTTGATTTGGGTTAGTGATCCATTTTTGGGTTGAGTAGTAGTTGAATTGGTATTGGTAATCTGAAATTTCAACTATCTATTACCAATGGATTTCGTATATATCTTCAAAATTTATAAGATAGAGTCTTTGGATAAACACAAATATTATACCTACATGAATAAACCTATAATTTAACTAGCTATACTCTTCTGTAGGAGGTGGTGAATTCAAATTGGAGACCATGTGTATATATGAAATTACCTGGAAAATGAGATCTAGTTTTATTTTAAATTATAAGATAAATATCTTATTGGTGGGTTTATATATTCTATTTCAATGTTTTATGATTGTAATGCCTCTAAAATCTATGCCTCAAACCCTTAGTTGTAATCACTAACTTGTGGCCTATTAGAGACAGGTTTCAAGGGACAAAATTTTATTCACTACCAACCTAAAATGTCTTCCAATGGGTATAATTCATGAAAGAGTTATACTATAGGTATGTTTAATATTTAGAATAGATTTTGGAGTTATAAAGTAGTGGATACTACAACATATTTCTTGGGAAACAACATCTTGAAAATTTAGTTAGTAATATAGAAAATAAATGTTATCTTGGATAGATGTGCTCATTCCACATTAGGAAGTAATAGAAGGACCTTAATATTAATAACCACACTAATGTGATATGTTGTTGGTTATGGGGAAGATAATAAGTTTTAGAATACATATTATTATTGTTTAATTTTTTGTTTTAATTGAGAAATGTTAAGGAGTTAAAAATAATTTAAATCAGATGAACATAAATGTGATCTTCTACCAAGGAATTCGGATTCATTTTTTGATTGTGACCAAGGATGAGAAATTAAGAGTTTAATTAATTTATTATGAATAATTATTCTAAGTTATGTTAATATTGATTATTTTATCTTATTCAACAGCTAATGGGTCCAAATTATATGATATTGTCAATGTCGTTTTTCTATATGTTGTATGAGAATTAATACAAGTATTGTTTATTATTTATATTGAATCTTCTTGTGTTGATATTTTTGTTATTCGTTTTTACTTTTATTATTTAATGGGAGTTTTAACTGGTTCTTAATTATAACAACAATAAGTAATAATTATAATTAGAGGTAAATGATTAATGACAAAATAAACCCTTGATATTTTTTATATCAATTTAATTTTTAAAATACTATAATTTAAATGTATAATTTTTGTACTAATCTTGGGTTGTCCTTAGTAATTAATGGTACATTGATATAATAAGATATTTTTAAATTTTCTGAGAAAATTGTTTTTAGCTTCATAATTCATTATTTTTATAACATGCCAGGATTTATGCTAAATTTGTTTATCTCAGAGTGGAGTGTTATAGATTTTGATTCTACAAAGAACATACTAGGACTATTTGAGAATAATTGAAAAAAAGTTGAATATAAAATATAGATACTTATATTATTAGTTCATGATGTGACAATTATTTAAAAATTATATTCAATATGTTTATTATATCTAATATGTGAGTAGTCGTGTTTTTGTAGGTGGATTTTCTAGAAATCACACCAAAAAACACATTAAATCTAAATATATTATGGTTATCCTGTGAACGGTGTTATACTTTTCATAATCATTTAAAAATTTAAAATTATTGAGTCATCGATAAATTGTAAAAATATGTTCTGGGAATATATTTAATTTTAAAAATTATGGTTTTGAATTTATTTACATTATTATATAAAGGCATATACATATTTTTAGTGTATTTTTTAACTTTGTTTATTTTTTTAAAATAAGAGATTATTCATATGGTGTTGTGTTTCCTTAAATAATCATTTAGGAATGTGGGTTTTATTTTAAAGAATGTCATTTTTATTTAAAAAGGGTTTTGTATGATTTTTTTATATGTTTTATGAAGTTTTTTTGGTAACTTATTTTAATATAAAATTTAGAGGATTAATTTTATAGGTATTTTGGGAAAGTAGTTTTGAAAGAATACATTGTGATTAATTTTAAATATAAATAATTGATTAATATGTTTTTGAAGAAAATTTTTAGTGTTCTGAATTGATATTTTTGAATAATGATTTCTTAAAAGAATATTTTATTTTGATGAAATTAATGTATGAAAACATTATGATGAATTTCTGAAATTTATGTGAGGTGAGTTATTATTACCATAGAAATATGTTTCTAAATTTTTCTCCATATTAATTTTTTTTATCATTGTGTGGTGAGAATAAATTTGGTTTTCATGGATTATTTTTAGATTAAATTTTCCATTAGTAGGTGGTGTTCATGTAATGATATAGTTTTATTGATGAGAGAAAATAAAAAATTTATTTAGATTGGTGATTGGGGGTTGTTCATGAAATTTGAATGGTATTGGAGGTTTTTTGGTGTGTATATGATTGCAAATCCTACTATTCTATATGTTTCTCTATGATTTATTAGTGTTTAATTTTTTTTGAATTACGAATTTTTTTTAATTTCTAATTAAATGCATGTCATATGAATATCATTAGGGAATGGGTTATCCAAATTAGGAGAAGAAGTAATGGGATAAATTGTTATTTTATTTTCAGTGATAATGACCACCAATGTTCTTTATTAGAGTTACGATTCTCAAATTTTAATAAAATATAGGAGTTTTACTTCATTTGTTGAGTTAGTGAAGAATACAAATAATTTTGAAGTTTCCTTAGTATATTTTTTGTTTTTAGGTGTGAATTTGATATAATAAAAGATGAATTATAGTTTTCTGAGGGTGTTTAGTTTGGAATATTTACATGTGATGGTTAATTAGTTTATTCCACAGGACTGGAAGGATTAACTTATGGAGTATTTGAAATAAACTATAGTTTATAAATGATATTCTGTATTTGAAATAATACTATATAATATTATATTATACTATATAGTATTTCCCACATAAAACACATATACAGAACAAGAAAAATATTTAAATTAATTAATTTAATTATATTAGTTAGCAATTGAAACCATCAAAATTAATTTTTTTTTCAAGGGTACAAAAAATATTAAATAGAAAAACTGCAATGGGAAAAATTGGATCACTCTGATTGTCTTGAGTCATCACTCCCAATAAAACTATAAAAAAACAAAAAATAATAATAAATAAATTTAAATTTTAAAAAATTGAAATATATATCCTGGATATATACTTAGGTGAATAATAAATTAAGAAATTAAGTTGTATTTATTAGAGGTAATGTGACAATTGGTGTCACGACCCATCCTCGGGGCCCGTGCCGTGACTACCGCAAGCCCTCTTTCTATAGGCCAGGGGCTGGCGACTAGCACCAAAGGCGTAAATCTAGATAACTGGGAAGGCATTTCCTTTATAAATGTAAACAAAACACCCCAGAGTACAAGCAGAAGTAAAACACTAAGTATAAAAGAAAGTGATGAAAAGTAAATGGGCCAGAATACAAACCCAACTAAAAGTACAGATACTACTGAACAAAAGTACAACAGGAAAAGACAAACAGCTGAAAGAACCGAAGTGGCTCCAGGGACGTCCTCCTCGGATCCTACCTGATGGGTAGGTACAGATGGCGTAGCTCCTAGATTGTCCACCACGGATCCTACCTGAAGGGTAGGTACAGATAGCCTCCACAACGCTCTCGCCCATCAACCTCCTCCAAAAGTCGTCTCGCCGTGAAGTCCACCTCCAGATACTGACTTGTCGTGTAGTCCACCTCCGGGTACCGTCCATTCCTTGAACACTCGGCCTCCGTCACATTGCTTGTCGTCTGCAACCAACACAACGAGGTGCGGGTATAGCCCGTGCAGGGGTGAGTATAATGATACTCAGTAGGGACCCCAAGACCCTCAAGGTCTCACTAAAACCAACAAGGATATCCACAAAGAAGATCTCAACAGATAACCTCTATTTAGGTATATGCCCATGCATATACCTAAGTTATCAAGTAACCCATCTCAATCAGGAGGAAAACACCAAAATCATGAAATCAACGGATAACCACTACCCAGGTATATGCCCATACATATACCTAAGTTATCAAGTGACACATCTCAATCATGAGGTAAACGAAAAGGTCATAGACTCAGCTCAAACCATGATTTTCATTATCGAAACCATAACTGCTATAGAGCTCCGTCTCTGAAGTGTACAGTGGTCCTATCATGACTCCGAGTTACTTCTCACTAACCTAAGACTGCTGAGGTACTCCTCCTGTCGAGTACCGCGGGTCTGCGGCCAACTACCGGGCGCTCCGTCCGCTGAGGGTCTGTCGCCAAATACTGGGCGCTCCCCCTAATAACCTACAGAGGTACTCCTCCTATCGAGTACCGCGGGTATGCGGCCAACTACCAGGCTCTCCGTCCACCGTGGATCTGTTGCCAAATACCGGGCGCTCCGTCCACTGGGCTAGTCGACTCACTCCAAGTCGAGTCGGTCAAGCAGTCGTCAGGTCTCAGCCGGCTACACGGTCTCCGTACTCCGTACGCTCATCTCCGGGAGGGTCCGCTCCACGAGCAACAGGTCGATACTCCATGTATCACAAAGTCTCACGAAGATGTATCTTAAAGGACTGCCTCATCATAGGGGTCTCAACGCATCAGTCGGCGCGTCGATCGGACGCCGGGTCTGTGAGTTATTAGCTTTTTCGTCCCACGGGCCCGGTTGGTTTCGTGAAAGAACCAACCCGGCCGTAACTCAACTGTACCCCGAACTCTCATTGGGTATACACATAGGTACCGTTTCTCAACGTGATCACCAACGCCGCTGACGGTTCGTCAAACAGACGTCCAGTCTGAAAGATAACTGCTTTTCCGTTCCAAGGGCCCAGTTGAATTTCGGGTACAAACCAACCCGGACACTATCCAACAGTAACCAAAACGCGGGCAAAGTATGCCAAAAGTTCTGTCTCATCAAGAAGAAAACAACGAGATAGACGACACATCAATCAGACGCCCGATCTGTGAGTTATTGGCTTTTTCGTTCCAGGGGCCCGGTTGGTTTCGTGAGCGAACCAACCCGACCGCACTCCGACGGAATCCAAACCTCGGGCAGAGTAAGCCAAAAGATCCGTATTACTTAGAGGAATCCAAAAAAGTCGACGACACGTCATTCGGACGTCCGGAGCTCAAGATATAAGTGTTTCCGCTCCGAGGGCCGGGTTGGTTTTGTATCCGAACCAACCCGGCCGAACCCAAAGTATTCTGAAACCTTGAGTGCGATATACCGAAATGACCATCTCGTTCAAGGATCGCTACGCAACTGACAGTTCGTCGATCGGAGGTCCGTAGCCCAAGATATGGGAAAAAGACCAAAGAGGGTCCGAAAAATGGGGGGTCTGGGCTCGGACCGACCTGGCCCGACCCCCCCTGGGTCGGCCCGAACCGGGTCGACCCGTCCCGGCCCGGCCCGGCCGGCTCGGTCCAGCTTGGCCAGCGCAGCCGAGCGGAAGCTGCGGGCGGGGGTGTGCGCGGCCCGCCCTCGCCACTAATTGAGGCCGGCGGCGCACCGCCGCCGCCACCCTTCCGGCGGCGCACCGCCGCCGCCGACCTTCCGGCGGCGCATCGCCGCCGCCGACCTTCCGACGGCGCACCGCCGCCGCCGACCTTCCGGCGGCACGCCGCCACCGCCTTCCGCGGACCACCGGACGCGCTCCGGTGGTCCGTTTCTCCTGCCGTCTTCACCAATGGTCCTCCCGGGACCCGCACTTCACTGCGAAGGGATTCAAATGCCATAGCGGCCTGCTTTTTCGTCGTCTGTCGATCCGCACATTGATAAACAAGCTGCGGAGGGTTGTCGGGCCGTGTTTGTTCAGCCCGCGCCCTCCGCATTAGGTGTTAACAATTTGCAAACAATAACATATGATTTTAATCATTGACAAGGGTATAATTTATCCAAAATAAATTATACAAACACCTTGCAATCAAAATAACCACACAAGAGGGTTTAAAATTTTTATTGTGCGGCGTGACGACGTCACGCATTCTTGCCGCTCGATCCCGCGCGGCGTGACGATGTCGCACATCCTTGCCGTTCTTTCCCATGCGGTACGATGACACCACGTCACTTTCTTTCGAACAGCAATGACAAGAAATAATAAAAAGGGAGGAGGATCGTCCGTGTTCGTGCGGTCCGGCCTCCTCCCGTTAAACGATAACAATGGGTTCTCATTACTCGTAGAACGTCAAAGATAGAATCAAGAACAAAATGAAACGAACCCCTACATTTGATTCATCTATTGACGTTCGTTGTTCGTTGACAGTGTTCCGGAAAGAAGACGATGAAGTTCATCTTTCGCCGAGTCTGTCACACACTCCCAATCCCGAGCTACGACGGCTGTGGAAGACACTACACATCGGTAGGATCTGAGGGAGGAAGTCGAATAAGGTTGTTGACCGTCCTCGTAGAACCCGCTCCCGTCGATCCTCAACCTCTACTAGAACTCTGCAAAAGTCACTTTATCGCCAAAATCCAGTTCATCATGGTCGATGGTATGCGAAGGGTTGAACACGTATCTCCTTAGTTGAGATACGTGGAAGTCATCATGAACCTGGTGTAACTGAGGTGGATGCGTCAAGCGGTAAACCACTTCTCCTACCCAGCTGAGGACCTAAGAAGGTCCACTGAACCTCCGGTATAATTTTCTGCCGTGGCCACATCTCCGTAAACCTTGTCGAGGTGAAACCCATATAAGGACGTGATCGTCATCCTCGAACTCTAGAGGCCTCCTAGTCCTGTCAGCATAAGGCTTCTGTCGGCCATGTGCTGTCCTCATCCGCTCTTGGATGACCTGGACCTTCTCTAGTCTCACAAGAGCTGCTATGATTTCTTATTTTCCGATAAGAGAAATCCGGTCTCATCCCCTGGATAAACCACATTCATTGCCTAATACAGTCAATCCTGACATGAATGATGTATTAATTCCATGGATGACGTCATAAGGCCTCGACGTAACTACCAAGAGATACAACTATCACTCTCGCCTCCAAGGGTCGAGTCACACTGTCGGCATCAGTGTGAGGTCACTAGGTCTCCTCTAGTAGAAATCTCGAAAGTGAGGGTCAAGTCAACAGTTTTAACTGGGACCACTCAGTATCAACCCAACAAAAAGACAGGAAAGCAAACATCACAAAGATAAGTGTCTTTTTTATTATTGCAGCTCATAGTACAAAGACACGAAGCAACTACAAACAAACATCAACAAAACTAGAAGCAATAGGATCAATAGCCTCTAGGTCTGCAGCTAGTCCTGCTCCTGTCCATCTTCTTACGGAGCTCCATGACCGTAGGCCTCATATTCCTGAAGCTGATCTCTCCCATGTCCTCCTATCCCCTGCAGTCTTCCCTGATCGGACCTCTGCCTCTGGCTGTGAGGTTCTTCATTTAACTACTGGTCATCTACATGGCAGGTCGGACAGTCACATGCCATGTGACCAATTCCGCCGCAGGGGTAACACTGTCCACTCTCGGCACGTCTGGCTCTGACTCCACCCCGGTTTCCCCGCACAACAGAACCTGAGTCGTGCAGTCGGCCACCGGTAGGTCTGGTCCTCTTGGACCTCTACGTCATTTGTCTACTGCTTACTGTAGAAGACTCTGCCGCAAGTCATCTATTGGTGGATCCTGCTCTTGGAGACTTCTCAGCAAGGAAACTCTTTACTAAGAGGGCTCTCTCCAACACCCCTGTCTCCGTCGAAAAGCTATGAGAAACAACAGAAGCTCTAATCTCTCACCTGAGCCCCTGCTCGAAGGTTCGGGCCCTGAAGAACGGGTCCCGTACCATATCTGTGGAGTAGCACGAGAGGTCTGTGAACCTCGCTGAATACTGTGCCACTGTCATGTTGCCCTGACGCAGCTGAAGTAGCTTCTATATACGCACCGCTCGATGGGTGGCTGGTACAAACTCTGCCCGGAACAGGCTCTCGAAGTCTGTCCAAAGAAGTGTCGCCTCGTCATACATATGAAGCATCAGGCTCCACCATCTGCCTGCTGCTTCCTGAAGAAGGCCGGCAGCAAGGATCACCATGAAGTCTGCCGGCGTCCCCACTAGCCTGAAGACTCTCACCACAGCCTCCATCCAATCCTCAGCCGCCTGCGGGTCTGTCCCTCCTTGGAACCTAGGTGGCCTCTACCGCTGGAACTCGTGTATTGCGCTCAAGCGATGTGCACCCTCTGCTGTTGGGGCTGGTGGCATCGGTGGACCAACGGGCAGTAGTACCGATGATGCCTCCACTAGTGCCTCAACTAGGATAGGGCCCTGTACTGAGGCCTCGTCGCTCGGCGGGCTATCAGTATGAACAACTCTCGGGGCTCTAGCTGGTCGTCTGCGGGGAGGCATCGTGAAGGAAACAAATATGACACGTTCAAAAGACTTATACCTGGTGAGCTGACCTGGTTTGAGCTGATATTCAAATAAATCTTTTGGAAACACACATGCAATCAGTATTTTCGTGCACAAAGTCGGAATTCAGTTGTCAGGGTCCTGGTGTATGGATACATCGGCCTCCCGCACCAACACTGGACTCCCTGAACTGAAGACCAAACTCAGTACCCTTAACACTGTTGCTTCACAGAAAGAAAATATCAGAGTTATAAATCTGCGGTAGACCCGACTCCTCTGATACCAATTTGTCACGACCTGTCCTCGGGGCCCTTGCTGTGACTACCCCAAGCCCTCCTTCCATATGCCAGGGGCTGGTGACTAGCACCAAAGGCGTAAATCCCGATAACTGGGAAGGCATTGCCTCTATAAAAGTAAAAAAAACACCACAGAGTACAAGCGGAAGTAAAACACTAAGTATAAAAGAAAGTGCTGAAAAGTAAATGGGCCAGAATACAAACCCAACTGAATGTACAGCTACTACTGAACGAAAGTACAACAGGAAAATACACACAGCTAAAAGAACGGAAGTGGCTCCTGGGATGTCCTCCTCCGATCCTACCTGAAGGGTAGGTATAGATGGCGTAGCTCCTGGATCTTCCACCACGGATCCTACCTGACGGGTAGGTATAGATAGCCTACACAATGCTCTCGCCCATCAACCTTCTCCAAAAGTCATCTCGCCGTGAAGTCCACCTCCAGATACTGACTCGTCGTGTAGTCCACCTCCGGGTACCGTCCAGTCCTTGAACACTCGGCCTCCGTCAGCACTTCCCGTCGTCTGCAACCAACACAACGAGGTGCGGGCATAGCCCGTGCAGGGGTGAGTATAACGATACTCAGTAGGCACCCCAAGACCCTCAAGGTCTCACTAAAACCAACAAGGATATCCACAAAGAAGATATCAACAGATAACCTCTATTTAGGTATATGCTCATGCATATACCTAAGTTATCAAGTAACCCATCTAAATCATGAGTAAAACACCAAGATCATTAAATCAACGGATAACCACTACACAGGTATATGCCCATACATATACCTAAGTTATCAAGTGACCCATCTCAATCATGAGGTAAACGAAAAGGTCATAGACTCAGCTCAAATCAGGATTTTCATTATCGAAACCGTAACTGCTGTAGAGCTCCGTCTCTGAAGTGTACAGTGGTCTTGTCACGACTCCGAGTTATTGCTCACTAACCTAAGACTGCTGAGGTACTCCTCCTGTCGAGTACCGCGGGTCTGTGACCAACTACCAGGTGCTCCGTCCGCTAAGGGTCTGTCGCCAAATACCGGGCGCTCCCCCTAATAGCCTACAGAGGTACTCCTCCTGTCGAGTACCGCGGGTCTGCGGCCAACAACCGGGCGCTCCGTCCGTCGTGGGTCTGTCGCCAAATACCAGGCGCTCCGTCCACTGGGCTTGTCGACTCACTCCAAGTCGATTCTGTCAAGCAGTCGTCAGGTCTCATCCGGCTACACGGTCTCCGTACTCCGTACGCTCGTCTCTGGGAGGGTCCGCTCCACGAGCTACAGGTCGATACTCAAAATATCACAAAGTCTCACGAAGAAGTATCTCAAAGGACCGCCTCGTCAGAGGGGTCTCATTGCATCAGTCGGCGCGTCGATCGGACGCCCGGTCTGTGAGTTATTAGGTTTTTCCTCCCAGGGGCCTGGTTGGTTTCGTGAACGAACCAACCCGGCCGTAACTCAACTGTACCCCGAACTCGCATAGGGTATACACATAGGGACCGTTTCTCAACATGATCACCAATGCCGCTAACGGTTCGTCAAACGGACGTCCAGTCTGAAAGGTAACAGCTTTTCCATTCCAAGGGCCCGGTTGGATTTCGGGTACAAACTAACTCGGACACTATCCGACAGCAACCAAAACTCGGGCGAAATATGCCAAAAGTTCCACCTCATCAAGAAGAAAACAACAAGACAGACAGCTCATCAATCGGACGCTCGGTCTGTGAGTTATTGGCTTTTTCGTTCCAGGGGCCCGGTTGGTTTTGTGAGCGAACCAACCCGACCGCACTCCGACGACATCCAAACCTCGAGCGGAGTAATCCAAATTATCCTTCTCAGTTAGAGGAATCCAAAAAAGTCGACGGCACGACATTCGGATGTCCAGAGCTCAAGATATAAGTGTTTCCGCTCCGAGGGCCCGGTTGGTTTCGTATCCGAACCAACCCGGCCGAACCCAAAGTATTCCGAAACCTTGAGTGCAATATACCAAAACGACCATCTCGTTCCAAGGATCACTTCTCAATAGACGGTGCATCTATAGGAGGTCTGTAGCCCATGATATGGGCAAAAGACCAAAGAGGTTCCGAAAAATGGGGGGTCTGGGCCCGAACCGACCCGGCCCGACCCCCCTGGGTCAGCCCGAACCGGGTCGACCCATCCCGGACCAGGTCTGACCCGGCTGGGCCTGGCTCAGCCAGTGCGGCCGAGCAGAAGCCGCGGGCGGGGGTGTGCGCGGCCCGCCCTCGCTGCTAATTGAGGCCGGCGGCGCACCGCCGCCGCCGACCTTCCGACGGCGCGCCGCCACTGCCTTCCGCGGACCACCGAACGCGCTCCGGTGGTCCGTTTCTCCTACCGTCTTCACCAATGGTTTTCTTGGGACCCGACCTTCACTGCGAAGGGATTAAAATGTCGTAGCGGCCTACTTTGTCATCATCCGTCGATCCACACATTGATAAACAAGCTGCGGAGGGTTGTCGGGCCGTGTTTGTTCGGCCCGCGCCCTCCGCATTAGGTGTTAACAATTGGCAAACAATAACACATGATTTTAATCATTGAAGAGAGTATAATTTATCCAAAATAAATTATACGAACACCTTGCAATCAAAATACCCACGCACAAGGGTTTAAAATTTTGAATGTGCGGCATGACGACGTCGCGCATTCTTGCCGCTCGATCCCGCGCGGCGTGACGATGTCGCACATCCTTGCCGTTCTTTCCCATGAGGTGCGACGACACCGCGTCACTTTCTTTAGAACCGCAATGACAAGAAAGAATAAAAATGGAGGAGGATTGGCCGTGTTCGTGCGGTCCAACATCCTCCCGTTAAACGATAACAATGGGTTCTCATTACTCGTAGAACCTCAAGGATAGAATCAAGAACAAAATGAAACGAACCCCTACATTTGATTCATCGATTGACGTTCGTCGTTCGTGTTGGACGGAGAGTGATGGCAAGAGGGGGGTGAATTGCCTTTTAAAAAATAATTAACAATTTAAAACAAAGTTAAAAGTGCAGCGGAAATAAAAGAGGCAAGACACAAAACATGATAACGGAGTTCGGCCTAAATCCCAAGCCTACGTCTCCGCTCCCAACTCAACCGTTGAGAGATTTACTACCGCTTGCTTTTTAATGGTTTTAGCAAGAAACCCACTAGACTTTATGGTAGTCTAGGACCTATTACAGCTTGCTTTTAATGGTTGAGCAAGAACCCACTAGCCTTCTTACAGGTGAAGGCTAGCTCACCTATGACTCAAGCCTTTTAAAGGGAAGGCTTGACTAACCTCTTCACACCTTGAAGGTGGTGTGAAAACCCAAGCAAAGGGAGGATGAGAAAAAGAGGGGTTTGTAGGAACAAACCCAAATTGATGCTCAAAAAGATAAATAATGATAAACCGTAATGTAGAGAAGTCTTGGGCGCCAATGGATTGATTGGAGTTGATGAAGAGTGCTCCCAAGCTTCTATGGTGATGCTCCTTGGATGTGGATGTGAGTTGGAGAAAATGGTGATCCTTGAAGGAATGCGCTGGAGGTTCGCCAAATGATCGAACAATGTTCCCGTGGGCTACCGTACATTTCCGGG
This sequence comes from Viscum album, assembly GCA_963277665.1. Taxonomy (NCBI): domain Eukaryota; kingdom Viridiplantae; phylum Streptophyta; class Magnoliopsida; order Santalales; family Viscaceae; genus Viscum; species Viscum album. The sequence goes on along the minus strand of OY728143.1, from coordinate 933,074,436 downwards.
GCTTCCTAGTCCTTTATTTATAGAGTGGGAACCCTCAAATGGCCTTTGGGGGTCTTCGGAGCCGTTGGAGAGGCCTTCGGAGCCGTTGGGAGTCAAGTGGACAAGTCTGGTCAAAGCCCAACGGCTAGTTTGACTGGCTCCACCGGCTGACCGGTGCTTGGCCACCGGTTGGCTGGTGCTTTGGAAATGGCAAGGCCTTCTGCCCAGGCACCACTGGCTGGCCGGTGAGGAGGCCACCAGTTGGCCGGTGCTGAGACAGCAGGTGTCACTATTTGTCTGGGTTCCACCGGCTGGCCGATGATGGGACACCGGTTGGCCGGTGGTCTTGACAGAAAGGATGCCTTCTGTCAAGACTCCATCGGCGGGCCGGTGGTCATCCACCGGTCGGCCGGTAGACTCAGAGAGTCCACTTTCAGTCCTTCTTGGCCCAATTCCTTGGCAACCTTTTTCCTATAAAAAAAACACTAAAAACAAGATTAGATCAATAAGAGAGTGATTGTGATCATGAAAATTAAACCATGAGGGGTACGAGAGGTACAACAATCTCCCCCTATTTTGATGATCACAATCACCAAAACAAGCAATGTAAAAGACTGAAATGAAAGGCATGCTTTAAAGGATAAATTGAAAAGTAAAGCAAAGATTTCTCCCCCAATCAACCATGAATTTCTCCCCCTTTGTGATTATCAAAATATCACGGGGCATAAAACTTGATTGAGGGAAAGGATTGAAAAACAAGATAGAGATTTTAAACCAATTGAAATTTTTGAAATTTGAATTGAATGTTTTGAATTGAATGTTTTGAATGAAAAAGTTTTGAAAGAAAAATTTTGAATGAAAAAAGGCTTAAACGATCCTAACTCCCCCAAAATAAAAACAACAAATCACCGGGGAGAGGATTTTAGAACCGAGACAAATTTTGGTCCGGAGAGGCTCGCTAAAAGGGATTTTTCAATCCAAACTTGTCTAGTGGTGGGTCTTCTCCTAAGAAATTCATCATTAAAGGAAATGGTTTTGGGCCTACCATACCGGGCATTTTTGCAGTTGCACTCATAAATTAAGTGCCCGGGTTTTTTACAATAGTTGCAAAATTTATATTGGGAGCTCCCCCTTACAAAAATAGTTGGAGCATGGGAAGAGGAAGCTTGCTTGGAATAGCCAAGCCCTTGGGTGGCTCTAGATATGCATTGGGAACCAAGGAGCTTTGAGAGGTTATGTTCACCTTCGGTGAACATAGCTAGGGATTCCCTTTAATCCTTGATTGTTGATTCCATAGAATCAACATCGGGAAGGTTTTGGACCTTGAGGGACAACTCTTCCTTTTCTTTGAGAAGTTGTTCCTTTTCGGAAGAAAGTTTTTTGAAATTCTTTTTTAAAGCAAAAAATTTGGAAGAGAGTTCGTGAAAACCTTCCTCCAATTGATCTCTCTCATGTTGGAGATCCTCGTAAGATAAATGATTGAATGAATTTGAAGAACTAGAGGATGAGGAGTCGGAAGAGGATACCTCATGAAATGCCATTAGGCATTTTTTACCGTTGTCACTTGAGGAGGAGGAGGAGGAGGATGTGGAGCTATCACTCCATGTGGCCTTGAATGCCTTCTTCTTTTCCTTTTGCTTGGCCTTTTTCTTGTTGAGTGGAAAATCGGGCTTGTAATGGCCTTTCTTGCCACACCTGTAACATGTTACCTCGGGCTCGGATTTTTCCTTGGGTTGAGCCTTGCGGGATTTCTTCTTCTTGTGATTCTTCATGAATTTGTGCATTTTGCGGGCAAGGTTCTCCATTTATGAATCGCCTCTTGAAGAGGAAGAAGATGAGGAGGATGAGCTATCTTCTTTTTGAACTTTGAAGGCGATGTTCTTTGGAACTTTGATCGGTTTGCCTTCCTTTTCAGCTTGCCTCCTCATGGTGATCTCGTAGGTCATGAGGGATCTGATGAGCTCTTCGACCGGCATGTTCTTGATGTCTTTTGCTTCTTGGATTGCCGTGACTTTTGGTGCCCATGAGCTTGGTAAGATCCAAAGGATCTTCTTGACCATCATTTATGAAGAAACATCATCACCAAGGGACTTTCTCCCATTGCAAACATCAGTAAAACGTGTAAACATTTCAGTTATATTTTCAGATGGATGCATGTTAAAAGACTCAAAATCTTGACGGTACATATCCAATCGAGTGTCCTTGACTTTATTGGTCCCCTCATGGGTAACTTCCAAAAGTTTCCAGATTTCATGAGATGAAGTGCATGTGGAAACTCGATTGAATTCATTACGATCAAGGCCGCAATGAAGAGCGTTCATGGCTTTGCCATCAAGCTCGAAATTTTTAATATCGGCTTCGGTCCATTTGGATTCATCGGGAGAAGAAAGAGAATAACCATGCATGAAAATTCTATAAATGGGATAACCTATACTTCTAAGAAAAGTGGTCATGCGGGTTTTCCAATAAGTATAGTTGGTTCCACCAAAAAATGGAGCACGACCCAATGAATAACCTTCGGGGGCGAAAGAAGATGAAGCCATCACAAAGGATCTTGAATTTGAAACCGGTTAGGGTATTACTCAAATTTTTCCTCGGATACCAATTATTGGGCGGAGAGTGATGGAAAGAGGGGGGGTGAATTGCCTTATAAAAAATAATTAACAATTTAAAACAAAGTTAAAAGTGCAGCAGAAATAAAAGAGGCAAGACACAAAACTTGATAACGGATTTCGGCCTAAATCCCAAGCCTACGTCTCCGCTCCCAACTCAACCATTGAGAGATTTACTACTGCTTGATTTTTAATGGTTTTAGAAAAAAACCCACTAGACTTTAAGGTAGTCTAGGACCTATTACAGCTTGCTTTTAATGGTTGAGCAAGAACCCACTAGCCTTCTTACAAGTGAAGGCTAGCTCACCTATGACTCAAGCCTTTTAAAGGGAAGGCTTGACTAACCTCTTCACACCTTGAAGGTGGTGTGAAAACCCAAGCAAAGGGAGGATGATAAAAAGAGGGGTTTTTAGGCACAAACCCAAATTGATGCTCAAAAAGATAAATAATGAAAAACCGTAATGTGGAGAAGTCTTGGGAGCCAATGGATTGATTGGAGTTGATGAAGAGCGCTCCCAAGCTTCTATGGTGATGCTCCTTGGATGTGGAAGTGAGTTGGAGCAAATGGGGATCCTTGAAGGAATGCGCCGGAGGTTCGCCAAATGATCGAACAATGTTCTCGTGGGCTACCGTACATTTCCGGGGCTTCCTAGTCCTTTATTTATAGAGGGGGAACCCCCAAATGGCCTTTGGGGGTCTTCGGAGCCGTTGGAGAGGCCTTCGGAGCCGTTGGGAGTCAAGTGGACAAGTCTGGTCAAAGCCCAACGGCTAGTTTGACTGGCTCCACCGGCTGATCTTGATTTTTTTTCTTCTTCTCTCAAGAATGATAATTTCTTTTTCAAAAATATAATTCCCATTATTATTTTGGGAACCGCAGAGTTTATTCGTAAAATTATTCTTTATGAAATCCATATGAAACCCATTACCATACATGTGTGAATTCTTGACTATGACTCCTATACATTCTATGTTAAATGCATGAATATGAACATTTTTGATGTGATTGGTGAGACCAAATTTATATATCCCTCTTATAAATTGGGTAATGTGATGTACTACATAATATTATGTACAAAATTTTGGAATATTATGTAATCTTTTTTCATAATTATAAAGTTATGATTTATTCCTATGGGTTATGCATGAACATGATGCTATATGTGTTCACAACTATGTGAGATATTTGATCACTATGACTTTAATGATTCAGTAATATATATGTTACACATTTTATGTCTTTATCAAATATTTACCTAATGATTTTTATGATGATCCTATGAATATGATGTGATTATTTTTATTATTCTTGGCTATGTAATATTCATTCATGTCCCTTATTCGTCCCATTATTGGGATTTTAGATCACCATTTTCTTTGATGTATATCATTATGTGAAAACATGGACTAAGAATTTAATGTGATATTTATAAAGATACAAAATAAAAATTTAAATAATGTTAGATTCTACTATATAGAATACATGTATGATCCTAATTTTCCAAAGACACTAAACCTATGGATCATAAATTTGTGTCACTGTTATATTGCTTATCTCTAAAATGATGTAAGAGTCATACATGAAAAATTTAGTTTTCCATAGTTTTTATTAGAGAATGGATAAATTAATATTGGATTTGGGATAATAAAAAACTTGTAAAAAACATATATATAAATTTAGATACTGTTAATATTCCTAGAATATTTATTTTAGCAGATGTCTAAACAATGAGATCACATATGATATGATTTTAGACATTATTTTCACCAAGAAATATATTATTTATTCATTATTTATTGATTTTTATTTTTTTCAAACATTCTATATTTTACAAATGGTGGGAACCAATATAAATCATGGAAACATCCTTTGTGAGTGATAATGTAACGATTTCTTCAAAACACCCCCATTTATATCAGAGGTGGAGTTAAAAACATCATGGTGATACTTACAGAGTTATATCAGGCTATGAATAATAACCTAAACCAGGATTAATTTCCACCTCTCCAATGGAGGAATAATTTTATAATGAGTCCTTTAGATAGAAACAATCATCAATTATTATTATATCTATTGATATACTTTTCTTAGAATTGTTGGTTAAATCAATAGACAAGATAATTTAATTTATCTACTTTTCTGAGAAGGATAAGGTTAATCTTGCTCTTTTTAAATTATATTTAGAGGCTTATAAAGGTGGAATTTAGAAAATAATATAAATCTGAATGATGAAGTGGAATAAATTTAATAGTTAGAGTTTAAGAAGTTAATCTTTAACATGTATTTCCCATGAACTCTTCAATCAGATATAGAGATATAATTTCTAGAGATTTAAAATGGAGGATGAATATATAATTGATTAAAATAAAACATTCACAAGGTTTCCAAGTTATACCATTCATTTTTTTATCATTAATGGTAATAAAATAGATAGATTCTTCAGTGGTTTAAAACCACACAATTTAAATGTTCTAAAAATCTAAGACATTGGGTGGTACTATGAGGGAGTTCTATGTACTCTTAGAGTTGCGATAGAGATTGGTGAATAGTACCATGGTTATGGATATAATATTAGTGGAATGAGGTTTGAATATGGTGGATCAAATGCACATGTAAAAATGAGGATCCAACCAGCGATATGTTAAAAATTAGGAAGAAGCATCATTGTAATTTGTTCAAATGGATGGGGAAATACTTTATGTTTGAGATTGAAGACCACCAATATCATGAATATAAAATTAAAATGAAGGATAAAACTAAATTTTAGATTAAAGTAAGGCACATCATGATGAACCACCAATGGTTCAATTATATGGAGAAAGGGTGCTATGTAAGGTAGTGCCCAAAACCATGGGTCCTTGATGGTAATTAGTGTGTACAAGCACCGAATCCAAAGGATAAAGGGAAAGACTATTCCACAACAACGTCTAGAGTGGTGTTTGAAAATGAATTCATACAATGAACACTACTCATTCATTAAATAAGGAAAAAGGATTTATTTTTTTCTAGATATTTTCTTTCCTTTATATCATAAGAGTTTTCTATAACTATTGAATCGAATCTCTGATACCTTGCAATAGAGATATCATTTAAAAAACCAAGTGGTGTGATCATTTCATGCCAAGTGTTTTAATTTTATACTTTTATTGTATGAGTTATGATTCTTCTAGTGAATCTTGTAAACCTTACTTAGGTGCAATTTTACACAATATTGGAAATGGATTGGATCTCGTTATATAGAGAACACATTAACAGTTCAGAAAAACAAATCTCTTTATATATTTTGAACCATCCAACACTCCTATAAAAATTCAACAAAGATCATGAATATCCTTTAACAAATCTCTTAATAGTGTGGGTTACTATATCCTCTGTAGATTCATACGTATAACAAATAGTTTATTTCAATGAATGTTTCAACATTGAGTAAATTCCCATTGTGAGCAATTATACTGATGTATTTACCTAATAGTTTCCCAAACATACATTGGACAATGAGGTGGAGTTATTAATAGTTCACATACTAGGATCCATACCCATGTCAAAATGGGAAAATAGGTTTAACCTTATCAAATTGGGGGAGTATAAGAAGAAGCTGCAAGAGAATTTAGACAAAGGATTCATATTCCCTCATGCGTCTCCTTGGGTGATCCAGCTCTCTTTATAATGAAAATGGATAGATCAATGAGGATGTGTATAGATAACCAGGAGATAAACAAGATAACCATAAAGAATATGTATCCCATTACAAGTATTGATGACTTGTTCATGAAACATTTAAGAGATCAGTACTTCTCAATGGTGGACCTTAATTCTAGAGTTCATTAGATGAAGGTGAAGAAGGAAGAAAATTAAAATAATTATTTATATATAAGATAAGGACACTATGAGTTTATAGTGATTCTATTAATAAATTCTAATGAAAATTCAATCTTCATGGATTTTGTGAATATGGTTTTAGAGACCACCTTGACAAATTTTTTACATTCTTTATTGATGATATTCTTATTTACTCGAAGAGAAAAAAGGAACATGAAGAGAATCTAAGGTTTGTGCTATCGATATTAATAAATGATATAATTTATTCTTGGTTATTAAGTGTTAATTTTGGATTTTTAAACTCATATTTGGGGCGAGCATGATCACAAGTGAGGAAATTTATGTATACCCTTAAATGACATAGTCGATTAAATAATGGATGTGAACCACTAGTTTCATAGAAATCCATAGTTTTATTAGCTCAGTTGGGTGTTATTGATGTTTTGTGAGAATGTTATCCTAATTTTGTATCCAAAAAACTATGTTAACACATAACGGGGTATCATATGTATAGGCAGAAGAATGTGATGTAAGATTTAAGGAGCTTGTGAAGAGGCTAATCAATGCGCATATACTAACACTCCAACCAATAATATAAGGTGTTATGATATACAATGGTGGCTCAAAGAATGGTTTTCTTTGTGTACTCATGAGAACTAACAAAGTGACAACCAATTTTATAGTGAAATGTAATTATCCATGAGTAGAAACTACATTGAAACATGATCTTGAGTTAGCAAATATGATCTTCACATTTACAATATGGCAGCAATAACTATTTGGATAGAAATGTGACATATATACTAATAAAAATAGTATAAAGTATATATTCACCCAGAAGGATATCAAAATGTTTCAAATAAGTTAGTTAGAGCTAATCATGGACTATTATTTATATATTCACTACATTAAATGAAATTTTAAGTAGGTAGATGGTGCTCTTAACATAAAAGAACTTACTACTTTATCCATTTAGTTGATTGAGAATGACCCTGTATTCATGGATATAAAAATGACGGATCTAGAAATCCCAATGACATGGAATAAATCCTACCTTTCCAAATTATTTCCCAACCATCTATCCAAGTTAAGATCAAGGCGGTGTAATGTAATTATCTGGAGCTTCAAAATAAAAGGTGAATGTATTAAAGGAAGGGAAGCTTCATGAGTTCTCCATGGATAAATATGGTTTCATTGGGTTTTGAACTTGGATTTGTGTGATATAATCACCAGAAATAAATAAGGATACATTAGATGATGCACAAAGATCTCATTTCTACAAACATACTTGAATCTTCAAGATGTCTCATGATCACTGAGATAACTAATATTGTGAAACATGAAGAAATTGATCAATGAGTTCACGTAAAATACTTAGTATATTAGTGATTCAATTAAGGGATATATAAGTCTAAGTTTATGATGAAACAAATTTATATACCCATTTGAAAATAAGATAAAATAATGAAGGACTTATTGATGGTCTCCAAAATTAATCCATATGTAATAGTGTGATATGGGTTTTGATGGATCAACTCACCATGGTTGCCCGATTTTTCACTATTTGGTAAGATTGTTTTTCTTGAAAACATGCCATGATATATATAAAGAATGTGGTGGGGAAACATGTGGCACCAATTTTGATCATCTATGATAGTGATCTAAGGTTCACATTTAAATGATAGACAATTCTTCAACATGATTTTAGTTCTGAATTAAATTTTAGTACGTCCTATCACCCCCAAATTGATAGATATTCAAAAATCAATATTGTGATGCTCTAAGAGATACGTAAAGCCTACATAATTTTATTTAAAGGATTATG